>JAYKQN010000002.1:11125000-11712500 GCA_036785175.1 Eupleurogrammus muticus | reverse complement strand
GTAGAACATGGTTATAGATTACTCGAGAATAAAGTTTATATTCTGAAAAGGAATCATCTGCAACTATTAATTAAAAAAAAACATGTATGCACAGTGACAGCCTATGCAGGTGCCAAATTCACCAGCAGGGGGCGCATGTTTAAAGGTCCACTTAACGCAACGCAAGAAAATTCAAAGGGATCCAGAAACCAGGATTTTTTTCTGTTAGTATCCGGGACTGAGACTCTGGCCGCCCTGCTGGTCAGCAGCGGCAAATACAGTTCACTCTGTATGGTCTACCCCTCCCTTCCTGTGTCTTCCCTGATTATGATCATGTCCAGCTGTGCCTTGTTACCTCTGTGTTTCAACCTGCATTTAAGCCCTGTTAGTTCTTCCCTCTGTGTCCGATCGTCTGCATGTATTCCCCCGTGTATGAGGTTTCTGGCCCCTGCCCCTGCCCCTGCCCCTGCCCCTGCCCCTGCCCCTGCCCCTGCCCCTGCCCCTGCCCCTGCCCCTGCCCCTGCCCCTGCCCCTGCCCCTGCCCCTGCCCCTGCCCCTGCCCCTGCCCCTGCCCCTGCCCCTGCCCCTGGTATCTATTGATGTTCTGTCTGATTTTGGTGTTCTGCCGTTTTGAACCTGTTGCGGTCTCTTTTTGTTGGATTGTTCGAAGATTTTGTTGCTACTTTGTTACCTCCTGTGTTCTACTTTGACTAGTGTTTGTTTTTCCCTTATCCCTTCGTGGACACCTTTCGTTATTACTGTGAAAAGTATTTTTGCTTACTGCCCTAGTGGACTACCTCTGTTGCTACTTTGAAAAGTATTTTTTGCTTACTGCCCTAGTGGACTATTTCTGTTGCTACTTTGAAAGGTATTTTTTGTGACTTTAAATAAACACTCCTGAGACTGATCTGCATTTGGGTCCCTGTGTCTCCGTACAAGTCCTAACATTTTCCAAATTATTACTAAAATTTAATAATCTGTTCCTGGTTGCATTCCCAATATTTGGTAAAAAATTGGAAAAAATCAGGCCAGAGTTTTATGAGGTATTTGGCTAACAAACAGAGAGACAAACATTTGGCCAAATCATGACCTCCTGTTGGAGGTAATTCATTTCGACCAGGGAACTACAGCAGTCACACCTAAAACCAGAAACAGAAACAGAATGTCAGAGCAGATAACAGGGAAGTTGGGTGAGTCTGATGTTTTTTTTTTCGTCTTGACTTTTTCTACGTTTGCTCCCGACACACAGACTAGAGTCATAATTCCTACATCCCCCCGAGGGCTTTGCCACATAAACGTGGGCTTGTGTTTTTTTGGGGCATCTGCTGAAACGACTTAGTGCAGTCTCCTCTTAACATCGCTCCCGACATGATGAATACTTTCAGGATACAAAAGGCCGGATAAAACCACATGAAACGTCTCAAGATGCCGGGTGCTTTGTGCAACTTAAAGACGTCCCACAGAACCTGTCGATTACAGGAAGACTGTCTGTGAACGCTTTTCACACAGCTGAATACGTGGGACGTGTCAGCATTATAATAACCAAGCAGCATCTGTGTATCTGGAGCAAGATGATGTGCAAGACCGGTGCAAAGAAAAGGCGCACCAGGGTGAAGCTGGAAAGAAAGGTGGGGAGATTTGCAGCGATTGTTAGCCACTGGGAACAAAAAAAGAGGGTAAAATCAATCTGGCACTGCTGCTTTTCACGAAGGGTGAAGTGAACATGAATCTACATTCTGTACTTCTGCTGTGTGTGAAGGAACAATAGTTGTTATCTGTGTCTTTTTGTGCCAAAGGAGCATTCTTATATGTAATCAAACTGAAGTACTACTGAGGTCACAGGAATTTATCATTGTGGTGTAAAGCTTTAACTGTGTAGAGTTTATCTTACAGCTTTTCTTGATGGCTCTGGCTCATTTCTCGAAACAAAAACAGCCTTCCCAAAGCTCTGCGTGTTTTTTCATTCCTGTAAATGTCCCATTTCACTTTTGGCCCGATTTTGCATTTCTTTACTGTTGTGGAATGTTTTTGTCTAACTACCCAAATACTATAGTGGAATAAAACAAAATGTATAATGATGAAACAGCACAGGTTTCATACAGGTCAGGATACATATCACACACACACACACACAACCACAATATACTGCAATTCAACATGATTCGATACGATAACAAAGAACACATACATATGTACATACATACAGTATGTATATTCCACATATATATATATATATATATATAAGTCCACAGCAAATATTCCACCTGGCAGCCAATTGAGCAGATTCTGTGATGTTCTGGACTGTATACATACATGACAGATTTTGACAAATTAATGGACTACCTGTTCTGCATGCAATGACTTACACAATGGAAGTACGCAGACATGTTGACGGGGTAACAGCGTAATCAGTTTAGATTGGCAATGTGCCGTCAATCTGCAATTTATTGGAAGGAATGAGAAATTCCAATCTGCTGTGAGCGAGCGGCCAGCGGTTTAGAGGTTTGCACGTGTTGTTTAGGGGAATATTTATTGCCATTTGAGAAATGAGCCAAAGCAATTGTAAAGCTGTAATGTCTTGCAGTTTATCTTTAAAATAACTCTGCGCACATGACGGAGCTGCTCGGCATCCGTTAACCTCTCGGCATCGACCTCACGGCCCCTCGGCAAGGAATCGTTTCCTTGGTTGGATAAATATGCTTTAAAAAGTGATTTGCATGCGGAACATAAATATGTTATTTATTCATTCAATAATTTATGGTAAAGTTAGTTTAACTTTTGGCTCAGGTGAATAGTTGTATGTATATCATGACTATCTTCACAAAAATAGTTATAGGTAGGTTGTATGCTGTGGATAAGGAGTACTATTAACTATTTAATCCTGCTGCTCCGCTATTTGTAGGGCAAAACTTTTTTTTTCTTTGATTCGATGTATGCTTTAGAAAGTGAATAATGTAGTTTTTACAGTCATCACATTGCAGTGTTTCTCGGTCACATTGTTGCATTTCTCAAATCACTATTAACATTCAAATTCCACAACATTTAGTCATTTACGCACATCACAGTAGCAGTTTCTCTTACTTCCAACTAATTCCAAAAGCTTCTGAACATCAATCAATTAAGCATGGATTTCTCTCATACGACTTTCTTATGTTTGACAGCATTATCGTTTGTCTGTGTCATGTCAGTCAAAAAGAAATATTCTAGTCATTTTCTGTAAAACTAATTGTCTTCATTTCATCATTTGAGCCATTACATACAAAAATGTTGAACTAGGCAATCTCTCAAAAGAATTCTCTCCTTGTTTCTTCTAAATACGTCTCCTAAAAATGAACAATTTCTCTCAGGAGCTCAGCTTTGATTAGAAAGGCTGTGTGAAGCTTTAGTTGTTGGATGTGAATGAATGATTTATAGTACAGCGTGTGTGTGGTATGTTCTGCAACATTGTTACAGTTGTGCACAGCTCAGACCAAAGGGATTCATATTTACTGTACACAATGGCGTGTTTTGTGGACAAATTAAAATTGCAAAGACCATATGCAGTAAAAATGTGAAACATTCATATTCAATGTATTACAAAATGATGTAACTTTACTGTAGTTTTCTGTCTTGAGGATTGGCTCAATGTCTTTGAGGTAGTGTCACCAAGATCTGACTGTTTTTTTTTGGATTAGAAAACAATTACAGAGTAAACTGTCAAAATGAAAACATGACACAGTCATTCGACTAACTAGTTCAAATATATAATATAACTGTGTCAGGGCTTTTCATTTTGACGACACGAGTTATCAACTGGGTTTTGCAATTTCTCCTAATTGTCTTGAGTTATCTGTTGTGCAAAAGTAAATTTAATTTTTCACAACTAAAAACAAGTCTTGCGTGGTTTGGTTTTACTGTCCGTGGTGCTGAAATGCTGAAGGCCTGCACTGGTTGAGCACAATACTTCATTACAACTGCAGAAACGTAGCCTTCAATTTTCCCTTCGCTGTGCTGCTGCACGTCACGGATGTGGCCTGGTTTAGCGACCCGCTCCACACGTTGGTTTCTCTATCTGTCGTGAAAACGCTCCATGGTGATGTGACACAAACAGTCCAATTGCTTCTGGCCCCTCAGCAATCACGCCGCTGAGTATGTGCCGTGCCCTTCATTTTCTGCATGACATACGCCAGATAACATTTCTTGTCAGCCACCACATGCTAACATGGTTAAACTGAAAGCCCCGGCTAAATGCCATTATCAATGCAGCCGGCAATTACTTCAGCTGTCACCCGAACGGACACTGAGTGACTGATTTGACCCGTGGGTTCGATCGGCACCTTTATCCTCCCACAGCCGAGCTGCTACTCTTGGAGCCCGAGGGGTCATTATGGTGGATCACATCGGGCTCCTATTAGTAGTCATATCCATTACTGTGTTACAGATTAATACTCAGAGGACATTTGTCAGGGCAGGTAGGAGCATCTGCCAGCCAGAATCTTGTGTCAGAACCCGCTGCTGCCGAAAATGCTTAATTACTCTTCCAACAGGTTGATGTGGATTTATTTGCAATGAGCTCATAGAACACTGCAGACACAATCTGACATAAATATGGGGAAATATTTACACTTTACACAAACAGATACAAGTGTGTTAAGGGATTAAAATGCTAATCCTTTAGATGTCTTTTTGGAGACATCTTTTTGTATTGCTGTTGCATTCATGCTAAATTAAATTTGGTATTTTCTGTTGTGGCAAACACAAGGCCTTCATGAAGCGAGGAATGTTAATGAATCAATATTTTGTTAAGCGATAAATGATGGGAAGTGAAAGGAACATTTAGGAATGGGCTGCAGCAGAAGAATGCCGACATTTTTTGGCAATGGGAATAACAAGAAAAAGAAAGTTTTGCTGCTATATTCATTTCTATAATGTTCATTTTTGGAGTCATTTTCAGGTAAACAATTCATTTTTGGTACATTTTCACAAAGAGGGTAGTGCAGCTTAGTAAAAAATTTAAAAGAAGGAAAAACTGAAAGAGAGTTAAGTTGGTTTATCTGGCAAGTGCCAACTCATTATACTGTATGTGTTGTTAATTTGCATAAATGATTTAGAAATTACTTGAAAATAGTTTTCAGCGTGTGGTTTTCTAGATCAAACTATCAACCCAGTCGCTTAGGGAAAGATTTACTTCATTAAGATTAGGACATTGACAATTTATGTTTCTGATACTTCTGTTCCTGCAGGTACATCTAATGTCAATGCTCAATACTTAACATATCAATGTTTTTGATGCACAGGACACATATCATGTGGTGTACCTCTAAATATGGTACCAAATAGTTTATTCTCATAAAAAGGGTTTACAACAATAAAAAAAAACATGCTATCAACTAGTTTTATATAGGAGGATTAAACATATCAAATTTACATGTGTTATTTTGTTCTTCTGTGTTACATGAACATAAAATACACATTCTGAGATACCTGACGGATGCTTTTTAACAATTAATTTAAATACAAGTTTTTTTCACTTTTCTATCCTGCCAACTATCATTTGTTACTGACCCACATGCATATTTTCTAAAATGAAGACAGACATCCTGGTTTGGGGTAACTACAGCCCTCCATCCGTGTAACACAGCACTCCGTCTCCTGCTAAGGAAAATAAACCTCCCATCATCTGAACTACATCGCTGTGGTGGAAATTTATGCTTCCATTGTGGGAATATGAGAAAAGCCTGTCTTTCAAGTAATTTATTAAGAGTCAGAAAAAAAAACGATCAGACAGAAAAACTGCAAAGGAGAATCTCCTTCAGCAAGCTGGAACAAGATCTGAATGCATCAATTATACAAAGGAAAAGACGTAAGACACTGAACAAATACAGTACATCAATCACAGACTTCAGGGTGATGACAGAAGAAGAAGAAGAAGAAGAAGAAGAAGAAGAAAAAAAGCATTTCTGGCACAGGAACATTCTGTCCAAGCTTCTAACACAGTGCAAGTCATACAGTCACCAGTTTATCGTGGAAGACACAACATGCACAAAGTGTTCAGGCACCAGCTGGAGACGTGGAGATACACAGCTGAGGTCACAGAGACAGTAGAAACAGTAGAGACACAACACTCGCCGAGTCCCACAATCAACGCCGCTCTGGTTTGCAGAAACGGCGCGTTGGAGCCCAGCTGACATATTAGCATATTAGGGTGTTTAAACAGCTGCTACTTCCAGAAAATTATTAAAATTTATATGCTAATATGAAACACAAAACTGCACCCTGGAAACTAGAAGAAGTATTTTTCTGTCAGTCACAGAATTGTTCACAGTCTAATTTGTTACCTTTTTTTGCCAATTCCCAACTATGCATAATCCAATTTTTAAAAAATACAACCAACTTCACAATTTGTATTTCCTCTTATATTTTGTAGCATGCTGTGCCACCCTCTCTGCAAAACAAAATCTTCAGACAACAAATTACTCACAACATTCTTATGCAATTAGTATAAAATGACTTGACCTGTAAAGTAAGGCATTATAATGCCTTACTTTACAGGTAGGAGAAATGCCAACATGTGCTTACACCTTCCACCCACCATGTCCTATATCAATTTATACTCCCTATCTATTGTCTGGTTTCCTTCCTCCCCTGCCACCATAAATAGAAGCAGCCCCAGACACATTACTATTCCTATGACCACATAATCCGATGTAGGTATAGGCCTAGAACCTATGATAGCGCAGAAGTGATACAGTAGTCTAATAATGGCTTCATATTTCCATCCACCCCCTCCCCGCTGCGCCCGTGGAATCGATACAGAGCAGAAACCCAACATTCCCTCTGATGGAAACAACGGTTTTACATGATGCAAAGTGAGAAATAACAAGAGAACCTGTTATTTTTGGACACGCGCACTTGGCTCTTCTTCCTTCCCTGGATGTGGTTTTAATAGTCAGCCTGCACCACAGAGAGAGAGGGAGAGAGAGAGAGAGAGGGAGAAAGGGGGGGAGAGAGAGAGAGGCAGTGATAGATGCACATTTGAGGGCTGAAAGTGAAGCTGGAAGTCCGGGATTCTCTTTCTCTCTCCGCCACTTCCATGTAACAACGCTCAGAATGACTTTCTGAAACACACGTCGCGGGGAAGTTCGCCCTCTAAACACTTTTTTGTTTTGGGATAGTCTGCATCCCCCATCTCCCTCCCCACCACCCCCCACCCACGTCGTCTTGAAGCCTCATTTATTTTTTTTAACTTGCTGAAGTCGTCGACAGAGAGAGGGGGGGGGGTTCCTGCGCGCAATGGCCGGTCGTCTCCATCCGTCGCGTCCGCGTGCCCGTCTCCACATGGAGGGGAACGGGTTTCTCAGCTGAAGGAAACAAAAACAAACAAATATTGACTCATAGTTACACAGAAATAAGACTTACACAACTCCGACAGGGACCTCCCGAGCCTGGATGCCGCAGCCTCTTTCCGTGCCACCTCTCCTTTCCTCCTGGAGGACCGCGCGTTAGTTCGGAGCGCACCAGAGTCCGGCTCCACGATGGGCTGCGGAGGGAAATACTGTGCTTTTCTTTTCTTGCTTAAAAGTCTCCTGTCGGACGCAGGAACGGCGAACGAAGGTGAGTAAAGGGCGTCTCTGCATCTCACAGTCTCACACACACACACACACACACACACACACTAAAAACAACGGGTGGCTGCTTCACGTTTTGACTCTTTTTTTCCCTCAAAGTCAAATATTCATATTTGAGCTCGACGTGTATGGCAAATGTAAACTCTTTACAGGTCTGAGAGTTAAACCAAATAAAATGAGGTTCTGGTCCTAACATGGTGTCACATTGCAGCAGCAGGCTACCCTGTTCTGTTTTGGGCTGTTGTTACAATCACAGCTGGTTTACCGGAGCCTTTTGCTCCAGATGTTCCTGGCCTACTCCTGCAACATCAACGCGGTGGTTGGACCAAGAGATGTGAGTGTGAGCTAAAGGTGGATGTACTGGCACTCATCTTCACTGACAGCAATAATCATGTTTAAGTTACTTTTTCAAAAATTAGATTAAATCAGCTTTGAATTTGACATAAAAACACACTTTTTCAGAAAAAAGGAAATGTCTCATGCTTTTTGTCAGGAGCTGAAAGTAGAACTATCTGGACTGCTGATAATTTATACTGTATAGCATCTTTGGCAATCATAATTATATTTATTTCAGAATACAGTATACTTAAAAATGATTAATTTCACTCTAAAGTAAAAAATATGACATATGGAGAATATATATATATATGGCCTCAGTATGCATGTAGGGGCTCATTTTTTTGGCTAATCACTGATATTGCCTAGCACATATCTTTCAAAGTCTAAATATGGCGAAGGAACTCACATTTAAGTATTTTTTTTTCCCAGACAGAGTCCATCCATCCATGCTTCCTTCTCAGAACAGAGCCAATTTGTTGAGAACATTCTGACTTCACGTTTGCAGCATCATTTGCGAATTCATGCAAAACTTCACACTTAGGGACACAGAAGGGCCAAATTGTGGAGCCGCTAAGTGTTACGGTAATGCTGGCGTGCTCTTATGGTGATTTTATACATCCTGGAGCATGAGGAACTGCAAACTGCAAAAAGCATCAGAATTGTATAATGTAGTGGCCCAACGCTAAATGTATCAGGATAATTGTACACTTTTCAAATCTGCATTATTTCCACTCACTTGAGCAGTGCGTGTGTGTGTGTTTGTGTTGTTGCACAATGTGTGAGGAGACACGGGACGTAATAATGACACCTGCACACATGGATAAATGGTTGCCATAAAGTAGTCTGTTCTCCGCATCTTCTGCTTGGCACATTTACAGTGTAATATTCCACCCTGGGTGTTTAATGTTTCCTATGCACTCTTTTAAAGACGCCAGGAGCCATTTCTCTAGCCAAATGTCAGCGCCTTCTTCACTTCAATTTTTGTATGTGCCTTTATGTGTGTGTGTGTGTGTGTGTGTGTGTGTGCGTGTCCTCAGCTTTCCCCACAGGATGCCTGTCTACCTGTGGTGGTGACAGGCTTTAAAGGGGAGGGGTGGAGGGGGGATGACAACGTGATGAATTTAAAATAAACTGAGAACAAGCTAATATGCATGAATGTTGAAATATTTTTTTTGTGTGTGTGTGATGAATTAGGAACGCCTGCAGGTATCCATAATTGAGATAATGTTTCTGTATAACAGGGCTATTGGCAACATTGGCCATTTTGCTATTTGCTACCAATATAAAAGTTGCTTAGGCGATTGATTTTTATCTACAGATACTTAGAATTATCTTTGTGGGGATGTTTTGGCTGATTAAACTGTCTGAATTTAGATTGTAAGCAGGGAAATCTTCACCTTTTAGAAGCTGTTACCAGCAAGTGTTGTGCATTCATCTCTGAATATATGACCTTCATGGCCAATCAGATAGCAAAGGTTTTTTTTTTTTTTTTTTTTTTTCCATCGATCATCTTACATAAATACTGCAGACTGAGACACTTTGGCATTTGCTTGAGACACTGAGACTATGTAAGTAGGATTTAGGCAAATGCTGCAGTCCTCCTCTCAATAAAAGGATGCAGCAGCATCTGCGTCATTATGAGGTGAATTAGAAGCTGCTGTCAACTTTTATTATCATCTCATACAGAAAATAATTCTTCTTCACTTGATGGCTGAACAAAAAGGCAACAAGCGAGGACCCTTATGTTTCTTTCTCTCAGGAAAACAAAGCGCTTGTCTACTTAATGTATTATGTTTAGCTTTTTTTTGAGTGTTCACTAGGTTTTTTCGGGGGAGGACGCTTATAAAACTTTCCAGGTTTTCTTCACTTGCAGAACTAGGCAGCAATTTTTCTGCAGATGACAGTTAAATAAAGTGTTAGTGCCAGTAACACAATTTATTTTGCGACTGTACCATAGGTTTATGCTTCCAAGTTGCTGCACCTGTTTGACTTGAGCCAACATAATTGATTATTTGTTTGCAATAAAAAAAGGAAGAAAGAAATTAAGGGTGAGTGGGACATTAGATCACCTTGGAGAGTTTGAAGTCAGGGTTTGTTTTCTAACCTGATGAGTATAAAAAAAAAAAAAATCACCAGCCCTAGCTGTGAAACCACATGCACAAATCTGTGTGCCCTCATTGGTGTGACATCGCATGAGTGGGCGGGTCAGCATCAAACAGGAAGTTAACCCTGTAGTGCGCAAGTTTAAGGAGAGTAACTCAAATTTTTTTAGGTCATACATTGACAGGAAAATAAATGTGATGTACTACTCTATTACAGTCACATTACTCATTTCTGGAAACATTTTTTACAATTATCAGCTTTGTTTGACCTGCAAAAGGTCATAACTCACCCAAAACCTTTGATTATTACTGTATTAAAAAACCCAATTATCAGCTGAATTAATAATTGATTGCCAGCAAAATGACATTTTCTTCAGACATTGCACTATAACACCAAGGTGCTCCAGAAGCTTGGCCAGAAGGACACTGAACGTCCTCATCTCCTACATGTTTGCAAAATGCTTTTTGCACCAGCCAGATATGAAGGTGAATGCTCTTCGTGGGTCTTATGTTTCACATTCCTCGATGTAAACCAAAAGAGGAATCACATCTCCATGTAATGTGAGGAAAAACAATTTAATTTTCTTGCTGTGGTCACACAAGGTAGCACAGTAAAAAGAAAAAAAAGGAAATCCTAGGGCTGCCTTGTTTGGCTGCAGATTCTCGTCAACCTCATGCCTAACGCTCTCCTTGGCAATGCAAGAGTGGTTGCATTAGCACAAAGCATTCGGGTGATATGATATTTTTTCATATTATTAGCCCTGTCCAGGGGGGTAGCCACAGCAAGAGCGTATGGAATACATCTAAAATCTGAGAAACTAGACTTTTCCAGCTTGCTCCAGAGATGCAATGTACCAAATATGGTGCAGATTGCTCAAAATGAGTTGAAGATGCAATAATAAAAGAAACAATCTGCGTGAGTCCATATAGTGATGTTAGTAGCTTAATAGGCCTCTACGCTATACTCACCTGCCTTGACTCGCATATGACTTTTAGTGACATCAACTCGTCTGTGAAGGCTGTCCACAAGAGTGTGTTCCTGAGAACTTTTGACCATTCTGCCAGAAGCACATTTGTGAGGTCACACACTGGTATTGGGCAAGAAGGCCTGGCCCTCATTCTCTGCTCTAATTCATCCCAGAAGGTGTTCTATGGGGTTGAGGTCAGGCCAGTCAAGTTCATCCACACCAGACTCAGTCATCCAGACCTTTATGGACCTTGCTTTGTGCACTGGATGCTGCATTTGGATGGGTGAGCCAATACTTTTGGAAATATAGTGTCACATTCAGTCAACCTTTAACCAGGAGGTAATCTATGTATCACATACAATTACTCAGTCGCCAATAACAGGAGCCACAATATTGAAAGCTACTGTCAGTAACACGGTCCAGCAATGTTGCAGCATCGGTTCTGGTGTATCAACATGTCACATGAGAATATGTGGCAGTTTACCATCTACTGACATCCCTATATCGGATTTGCTGCCCCTGTTTTCCGAAATGCAAGAATTTGCCAGTGGTCGGGACAACTTATTGTAATGTGTAATATGATTTGACAGCTTAATAAATACTCATCGGTGTGTGTGTATGTATGTGTGTATGCGACTGTGTGTGTGTGTGTGTGTGTTCATCACAAATACAGATATTTACTGATATTTTCACACCTCCTCAGCCCTTTCTCTTGTTTTAATGAAAAGCTCGCTCCTCTTAACCAGGCAGAGTGCCTCCGCCATTGTTTTGGGAACAACAACAGTATCTGTGCACTGCTGCGTGCACGGTGCATGTTCACACTATGAGCTGAGAAACGTATCAAATTCACAGATGTGGTCTGGGATCATCTATTATTTCCTGCCTCCACAGATAGTTGAGGGAATTTAATCATTTTATGACTACATTACTGGATGTTTCGGTGTGTGTGTGTGTAAGGGAGCGACAGGCAGAAACGGTGGATGGAGTTGGCAGAAAAAGTTTGCTGTTGTCAAACATAGTGTGGAACATCGCTCATGATTATCAAACATCAATATTTGCCTGTCTCTGTTGGTTTGTCTCCTACTCTGCCTCCCGCTCTTTGTGTCCTTTTTTTTCTGAGCAAAGGCGAGGCCAGCGCGCGTTATAATTCATCCTTTAATTACAAGCAGGGGGATTAAAGCTAAATGAAGTCTCTGTAAATACTGAAGCGGTTCATTTATTCTCCTGTGTATCTTCTGTGGTTATCTAACTTGTTCTCACAACAGTAGCAGCCCCATTATATTGGTCCGTATTTGGCAGCGCGCCCTGTGCTGGTGTGACAGGTCATCTGAAGATGCGACTCTCTGCTCTTTAATGTTGACTTTTGAAGTGGGCTCCGCTTTCTTGACGGAGATAGTAATTAACGGCCTGCGGTGGAGACAAAAATGAATTGGACATTCATTATGTCAAATTGGCTTGGGGGGGAGGTAATGGATAATCAGATAATGTCTGTCTCCAAGCCTGAGCCGTGACCTGTATGCAAACAGCTAGAGGTGGGCGGCGTGAACAAAAATTTATATCACGGTATTATATAACATATTGGGTATTTTTTCTTTTTCATGCATGACTGGGCCTTAACCCCATTTTATAATAATTTGGAGAGTAATTACTGCAGTGAATTGTCTTAGGATGACCAGACATGCATTAACACAGCCCCCTAAGCAAACGCGTTTTAGAGTGACGTCCTGCTCGCGTTTTGTAACATTAATGTCACCTGCAGACGTGGAAGAGGGTGCAGGATCTTAGTCACATGTACTCTTCATATTCTCCGACATGCTTGTGGCGGAGGTGGTGAAGCTAATTGCTCGCGATGCCTCCTGCGGCTACGACTTTATCCCAACAACATTTGGGTGTGACAGATAATGGTTGGCAAGATGAGAAAATCCCAAACTTTTTAAAAGACAGTTCTGAAGGCATTCATTAGGTGTCTCAAAATGTGAATGAAGTGCCTTTTTGTAACAAACAGGGTGTTTTTGGATGGTTTAACCAAAAAAGAATGATACATTTTAAAATGAAATTCACCTAGAATATAAAGCAAACCTTTTATAGGAGAGTTAAACTAGC
The DNA here is from genome assembly GCA_036785175.1 of Eupleurogrammus muticus. Lineage (NCBI taxonomy): Eukaryota > Metazoa > Chordata > Actinopteri > Scombriformes > Trichiuridae > Eupleurogrammus > Eupleurogrammus muticus. Next base: position 11,699,402 of record JAYKQN010000002.1, on the reverse strand, counting down.
TTACACCACATGACATTCTTGGCGTTATTCCATTTACAGATTATGGTTGTTTGATCAGTGTCTTTTCTTAATTTAAGAAGTACTTCATTCCTTTTTTCAGTATAAGTTCATTTGTGTGTGTGTGTGTGTGTGTGACAGTTTCTCTGTGAAGAACTCGACACACACCTTACACAGCGTGTTTAGTACAACTATGAAACCAGTGCCCCTCTCAAACAATGTCCTGTGGCACCTGGTTTGCTGCTCGGTATTGGGGTAGATGAAAAAATCACTGGTTTACTTTCCAGCTCCACTTTTATGGGCACAGCGTGATCAAGGATGCACAGAAGAAATCAACCAGCTATTAAAGCACAAAACCAGCAGCAGACACAAATGTCAAGATCAGACTACACTAGACTTGTGTCCTTTGGGATGATAACACTGTCAGATTAGTGATTATACAGCCATTACTCATCAATGCTCCGTGACCAATCATAAATTGTCTCTCGCGACCTTGTGATGAATAAGGTGCCGGGGAGGGACTTTACTTTTCCACTCGACCGCACCGTCAACAACAATATGTCGCTGTGTAATCCTGCGTTCTGTCTCTCTCTCAGTGCAGAGACCGGATGATGCTGCACTCACAGTAGCAGGAAATAGGGTTATGTTCAAAGATTTCATAGTCTTTCCATTTCCCCCTTTTATTTATTGTTGTCTTATCTTTGAATTTGTAGCAGAGGCAGCTCCAGACCTCTGAGACAGGGAGTAGTAATCTCCCAGAGTCGCTGCTGTCACGGACTTTACTAAGAGCGGTTATTTCATAGGTGGTTGAATCAGATAAGGGCTTTACAGCTCTTTATTGACAGCTTGATAACTACTGTCTCTTTTCCTATTTTGTCACCTCCATTTTTTCTTCTTTTCAAAATTCACCATCCAACCTTTTGTGCGCATTCCGCCTTCACCTTCCCGCTCTCTGTTGTCACTCTTTTGTGTCTACACTGTTGTTTTCTCCCGCCATTACAACTTTCCCCTCCATTTTGCATGAATTTCTGTTGTTTTCCTCGCCGCCCCGCTCTCTCTCTCCAGTGGTTCTGTTGGACACCACGACAGTGCTTGGAGAACTAGACTGGAAGACCTATCCTGTCAATGGGGTGAGTAACATTAGCATTTGTTAAAATAAGAAAGAGCGCACAGTTTTGTTTTTTTTCTTTTACAAACTATTCTTCATGGATTAAAATAGGTCCATTAATTGGACAAATGGAATGATATGCACCAAACAGGTGAATGAATCAATGAACAGTAATTATTTCTATGAAGCCCATATCTATAAATGGTGGAAGAAATATTCAGACCCTTTACTTATGTACGTAATGGTCCATTAGAAGTCAATAAGTCCTGAATCCGAGATAGTTACGTTTAATACAGAAGTATTTCTAGCAAAATGTACTTAAAGTATAAAAACTAAAAGTACTCATCATGCAGATTGATTTATATTAATGTAGTAAAGTATAACATTTGTTTTTATCACAACAAATACATTAGAGTATTTTATTTTAATTCATCAATGTGGAACCAAGTGTAGATACTTTGGTTATATCACTAAGACTGTAGTGCTGCATATAATATATAATACTTGTATTATATATTATATGCAGTATTTGATGTTTTCAGAATAATAATACTTTTTTACTTATTTATATACTACTCTTTTTTACACAAAGTGCCTAACATATTTTTTTAAAAAAGAAAAGAGCAAATAATTTTATCTTTTAATATTATTTAAATATATTTTTTGCAAAATCTCAATTTGAAAACTAACCAAAGTTTTCAAATAAATGTCATCCTAAATCATTCTGAAAATGTAGTAGATTGGAAGTATGAAGTAGTATCAGTAGCATCAAATCTCAAGTATAGTTAAACTACCTAAAAATTAGCTTAAAACCATTGATACAGTAGTTTCTTATGCTCCACCAATGCTTATAATGCATTATTAGACATTTAACACTATGTGTAGTTATTTGCACACAGAAGTAATACTTTATATTATTATATAAAGAAATGCATAATTACTTTAAGTTTATGTATCATAATGCCTATTTGCTGCTCACTCACTCACATTTCATTTTGCAAGGATCATAGCGTATTGCTAATTAATTCTTAAAGAAAAATCAATGAGAAGTGACAAAATACATACATGTTTCCATTGAAAAAGCTTTTCTTCTATTGCAAACAACCTAAAAGTTTTGCTGTGGGGACAGAAAACGGGTTTGATTTGTTGAATAAAAACACAACATCAGCACCCAGATTCACATCAAATCAATAATTCATCAACCGCAGAGTTTTAATGATGTTTTCATAACACCTCTCCCTCCTTCGTTTGTTCTGACAAAGTTAAATTACCTCGTTTTAATCAAAACCCTGCTTCTCTTAGCCAGGCTGGTGCCTCCACCATTGTTCATGGTACAACAACATCATCGTCATTTTCTGTGTGTGTGTGTGTGTGTGTGCGCGCACGTGTGTGTGTGTCATACAATTACCAAATGTGTCACATTGCAATCTTAATCACATATTTGGATAATTGGCTTTCTGATCTCCAATCCATCAAAGCATAATATTTGCTCCTTTTCTACATCCATGTTGATGCTTTTCAAAACTGAATTTAACTGAACTGAAAATCTAATTCCAGTTCATTAGAGGACGGAGCGCAAGCATTTAATACCATGCCACCACTACATATTCAACAGCTTGTTTAATTACAGAATTTGTCCTTTAGGGCAAAGATGAGTGTGTGTCATACTGATGTTAAGTTATATTTGGCATTATTATCATGACATTATGACAAGACTTTTTTTTTTTTCAATAACCAAAATAACAAGTGTCCTTCATCGTTTCATGCACTATATTTACACGCTGAATTATAGATGTAATTTTTCATTGCCCTGCATGAAAGTCCCACATAGTGCTGGTGACCCAGGTTAATTAATGTTACCCTTACTGAAAAGAACAGATGTTTAAGATGTTTTCTTCATCATAAATTCACGTTGACCCAAAATCAAAGCTACAGATGTATTTTGGTTGATATTCAACACTATCTCACATATTCTGTGATACTGCAACATTAAATAAGTCATTACGAAATGTCAGTGTGTGAGTAGGATTCACCTCAAATGATCACATACGGTAGTTTATTGGTTATGGGCAGCAGAGCTCTACCGGAGGCTCTAAGAGTTGCTCTGCTTTAAAGTATAAAATAAGCATAAAATTAGCTCTATAAATATCACCTCTCCTGCTCCGCCAACACTTCCATTGCCATCACTGGAAATGTGGTAAGCTTGATGATGTACAAAGCCATGAGCAGACACACCAAATGTGAAATAAGAGCCCACACGAAGACCCCACAATCATTAAGCTGCAGACCAGAATGCCTCTGGTTGTGATGTCACACATCTGGAGAGAAAAACAGAATAGCAACCACCCCAGGATCCTTGCAGCGCCCCCTCCTTTTGGAGAGCTTGCACTTGACTCTTGTTTCTCCGACCCACCCCGGCTCTCTGAGGGGTGTGACTTCTGATCGCCTGTGGGCAGTGAATGCATGTGGTGGCGTGGGGCTTCACCATGAGCTAATGAGCTGTGAGGCTGTCAAACAATGGTATATTATATAACAGTATATACTACTATAGAAGCCACGTTTTCAACCATACAGAATCCCCCCCAATGATGTTACGAGGTCTTGTGGGAAACGGCTAAAGCAAATTTCCCAGAAACATTCACACATTACCCTGTTCCACGAACATTTCCAGAGTACTGTGAAGGTTGCACGTCTGAATGAGTTTTAAATATCTGTTGGAATTACATTTTTTTTTTCTATAGACAGATTTATTCTTCACATGTCATTTTAATCTAGTATAATTTGCAATGATTTGCGGGTTGAGTAGTTTCTTCATTGTAATTAACATAATTTTGTTATTTTGCTCCAAATAAAATTTATAGTCACATTTCATCTTGTTGACTGTCTTAGGTGCAAGCTCAAAACTCTTCATATAAGAATTTCTGAAACATTAGTTGACTTAATCATGGGCAATTCACTTCCAGGGTCAGAGCTGTTTAAAGTTTGCATGTTGCAAACTACTTAATGGGTTCCCAACGGTCTAATCCCCATAGAGCCCCATGCTAATATGCCAGACTTTACAGCAGAAATAAACACATTCAATTCTGGCACAAAAAACTGTTTAATTTCCCTTATTCATGACAACCATGTGTGTATCTCACCTGTTTATTTTTTTTTATTATCGTTAATGCATGAGTCAGGAGTTTAGAGCTTTGATTGACAGGTGGTTTACCACTAGGTGGCTGCAATGTGCCGTCTGCTACGTTCCGGTCCTGCCCAGCTCCACACTCTGTTTACAGGACACCGAACTTAAAAACACCCCTAAAGAAAACAATATGAAAGTCAAAACACAATCCCATAAAACCAACAGGTGCGATCAAGGAGGCTGCATCCATCATTTATAAAATCATTGTTGACATAAAGAAAAAAACTTTGACAATGGGGAACTTTTTTAAGTCATTTTTTAGACAACCTGATGCCGTTCCCTGGTGGTGCAACACCAGTGCGAGTTGAATGCATTAATACGTTCTCCACCTCTTCAAAGCCTGGTCTCTGTCTGCTACAGTCTGCTGAGCTGGGGGCTAATAGGCAGAGTGATTAGTAGGTGCATTCCGACTGCGTCGCTGAGCATGGGCTGCAGCTCATCTTTCAAACTAGGGATTTCTGCCTTGTTTTGTTTCTTTCTCTGCTTCGAACCATGCCACCTCTCTAGGGTGCATTTTTGAACACTGAGGCAGACAGAGTGACAAATCACCATTTTCTCTCGTTTCGTATGCATAATGAAACTCCAATTACTTAATGCTGATCTTATGCAAACCTATGCAAACTCTTATGAAACGCCGGCTTTCTTCAAAGACGCCGTGTTTCTCTCTCGCGCTATGTAAAGGAGGGCAGTAAAAATGACAGAATATGCTGTAAACAGGTTGAAGAAAAACTGGGAGAGAAAAAAAAGAAAATCTCAGAAATATAAAGAAATAAATGGCATGTGGCAGAGAACTGCAGAGGCATCGCGTTCATCCGGAGCGTTAACCGTTGGGTTAGGTTGGGTGAATATTTAACATAAAACATAAACACATGATTCAAATACTAATAAAATTTGCAAGTTAAAGCTCCCATTTTTAAATATGCTGACTGTTTATCACTACAAATACCTTGTTATATAATAAGTTAATGTATGCCCATTGCACAGTATTAAATAAAGTGTGCATAGTACCTAACAGTAACACAAGATTTAAGTTCAATCACATACTGCGCATAATCCTAAAATGTTGCTCAGTTTTTAGATAATTGTGAAATATTTCCCATCACAATGATAGCATCGATATCTACATGATTGCATGCTACCTCAGAGTCCACTTTACATTATAAAGGCATGGGCACAGTATTATCGGCTGGCTGGAACTCCACATAAAAGAAGGAGAGATTATGATTGATTAATCATTTAGCCCTTTGGTGTCACATAGAGCTAATTTAGATAGCTTAATTAATATAAGATTGATTGCTTTTGCATGCTCCACTCAAGGTTAAAGTGTTATTTAATCATTAATATCAGAGAATACTCTACCTCAGTTGTTTTAATTTCCTCCAATACTCAATACTTGTTCCTGTCCGTCCTCCACCTTCTCAAGCCTTCTTTGTGCGGCACATTCGTGGGATTTAATATGAAGGACTTTGCAGTATTTTAAATGTCGAAGCGATTGCATCACATTTAGCACAGAGACATTGATCGATACTGTATGAAGACCCTGATATGAAAATACCACTTGGTATAAGTCAATTGGAGTCAATTTTACTTGTATAGTTCAAAACACAAATCAAAGCCTAATGCATTACATGTAGATAATAAAGGGTACCGATTACATCTATGTTTTACTCCAAGGGGAGTGATATAAAGGCAGTATTCGACATGCTGGGAAAGAGAAGGGGTTACCATTTCCAGGACACACATTTTCACTGGCTGACTGTAGTCTGTGAGTTGCAGGCCCACAAACTGTGAATTGTGGGGCTGCAATGTTTTTTTTGTTGCTCACATTTGTAGACCACACTTTTGGTTTAATTTAGAGCACTTGGTGGTATCCCATAACGTACTGAGCAACCATTATTTTCTTTTAATGGCATGCTCAGACAGTCCCCCTCAAGTAGTAACTTCAAGAGACGTCACTGAGCAGCACTGTTTTTATCCAGTATTTGCAGTATTCAGGTAGATCTCAGTATAACTCATGAGTGTGCTATAAGAATTTAAGCACTGGAGAACACACCGGAAGTTTAAAAATGACATAATAGAGGAATAAACTGTGCATTTTGATATAGAAGTCTTTTGATAATTGCACTGAGTTCCATGATTTGCTGTTAATTGACACCAGTCTGCAGCGTGACAACGTTTCGGCACCTCTGGTTTACTTGTTGATGAGGGACGCACAAATGCACCACATAGGAGGAGTATTTTCAGCTCCAGTGAAGGACACCTTTTGTTGGCTACATCCTTTGGATGAACCAGTCCCTGGGTACTGACATGGCGATTAACTACCAGAGCCCCTGCATGCACTTTAGAGCCCTACAACATTATAAATGTGGATTTGCTTTTCATGGGCTTTAAACATCTCAACCTCCACGGTATTTTCTCCAATATAAATTTAATCTGGACGATTAATCATTTTGCTCGCAGAGCAATTAGCATAAATCATGCATACAGTATGATTTTACATGCTGTAAATCCCCCCTGCCACGCACCTTTGAGAACAGATTCAACAAAAAGCCGCTGCATCTGCAGTGTATCTTGTTGTTGGAGATGTAATTACAGCCGTGTCCGGCTGTGCTCTCGCACAGGCTCGGCCGCTAATTTAATGCCACAGGAGTTGTGAGATAGAGCTTCTGTCAGTAAACATTAGCGCTTTTGAACCTCTGATCAGCACACCGTTACAGTAAAGCAGAGCAGACAAATGAGAGAGTCTGGCTGATGCAACGGCCTGAAAACATCGCTGAGACTGCTCGGTGTCTCTCAGACGTCATGTGTCTGTATGGATGAAGTTTCACATACACGCAGAGAAGGGGTTTCTGGCAGAACTTCACCTTGCAAAGTGCATGGGAAAGGGAAAAATGAAGTCTTAAGAGTTAAAAAAAAACAAAAAAAAGTGACAGGCTGTATATAACAACTAAATTAATTATCACCACATGCAATAGTAAGTGAATGGACAACAGACCACTTACAGAGCAGAGCCTAAACTTTTATTTGTGAGTACAACTCAAGGTGGCAAAACTTACTTATAATTTTTAGGCCTTTCTGAGTGTCCTAGTATCCAGCCCATAACCAACTGTATAGTAAATTGCATTTTAGAGGCTGTTGGATATCCTTGTTTAGGCTCATGGCCACTATATTTTATTAAAAATCTTTGATATTATTGGATTCGGTATCAATGGGGACCTTGTTAGCTTTCATTCAAGTCCGGTTGTGAATCACTCTGACAAATATAGAATTCCCTTGAGGTCTTCAAACAGGGCCCCTGCCATACTCTACATCTGAATTTCTTGATTTATTAGAGTCCTGCGAGTATTCCAGTTTTCATGTTTTGTGCCTCTGATGTTCTTTGATGCCACGGTGCTAAAAGAAACACAATATTATTAAATGTCAGAAAGTGTCTTTAAAAAGAGCCTAAACCAAGATATGCACCGGTGTGTAAAAGGTGATACACCGTAGGGGGTGGTTACCTTCCTGTGACACAGCTGCCGTTGGTGTTTGCCATTTGAGTGTTGATTATATCAAAATATCATCCACAGCATTGGATCTTTAAAAAATCACGAGTAAATTTTCCTACCATCTGGTCTGGCTCAATATATGAGATATAAAATATATTTAACCTGCAACCCATGCTCAAATTAAACTTTCCTGTATTACACTTATGTAACACATACCCATATAAATCAAACATAACTGGATGTTTACATACAGAATTACATTTTGGTTAATCCCTGTCACTCACACCAATCCACAAATCATTGCTTTCTAAGAGGATTAGTTCACATAAATTACCCCCCCCCCGCCCTCCCAAAAAAAAAAGAAAAAACTGGTATCCTACTGAACACATACTGCATCTGTGTTTCTTTTGCGTCTCTGGTTCATTACATTTCATCAAACAGTTAATTGAAGCATCATCAGATCAGGGAAAAGTCTGATGTCTGTTTTGCTTTCACAAATGCTCCAAAAAAAGAGTAAAAGATATGAGGCAAATTCCTCAGCAAGCTAAACTCGTAGTCACCAATTTAGCTAACAGCTTTCCTGCGTGTTGACAGTGGGATGCTATCACAGAGATGGATGAACAGAACAGGCCGATCCACACCTTCCAGGTTTGCCATGTGATGGAGCCCAACCAGAACAACTGGCTGCGGTCTGGATGGATCCAGCGACTCGCTGCACAGAGGGTCTGAACCACATCACACCACCACTGCCGCCTCAGACACCATCTGTACTTTAGTACAATTCTCTCCCAGTAGTTTGGATCAAATGCTACGTTGTCAGCAGGAACGATCAGAGCAATACTGTAAAGTATAAAAGTGTGTCATATTTCCATTTTGTACATGTCGGGCCTGGATGGCTGTGAGCACCTGAATAGTTCAGTCCAGAATCCATAACTGTTGTTAAAGAAGGTTGATAATATGCATTCATTGTAAAAAGTGAATAATTAGGTAACTTATAAGAACAAGAAATAACAACAACAGGCAATTAAAGTGATAAAACTTTCTCACCCACAAATGTTTTTTTTTTCTCCTTCCTCGAAAGCAAAGTCCAAAAAAAAGCAGACTGATGGCACAAGATTTTATAAATGAAATAGCAGAAGTCTGCATTTCATCAAACCATTTTTAGATTTTCTACTATTTTTTACTATTACTTTGTATGCTCTGTGAAGCCTTCTTTCGAGTTTGCATAATCAATTTCAAGACTGTTTGCCCCTACTGGATTTTTAAATCATATCGAAGCAATTAGTTGTAGGGATAAGGTTTAGGCTTTTTTGTAGTTTTAATATGAATTACGCTACGCCCCCTAATGGGCTTCCTACTGAAGATTCTAATTTACTTCCTTTCAGGCACTATGTCTTTAATAACCCCACTTTATTAAATGGGATTTGAAGTGCGCTTGTAGTTATTGAATTTTAAATCTATTAACTCAGGTGTATGTGGAGCTCCGTTTCACACTGAGAGACTGCAACTCCATACCGTGGGTGTCTGGCACCTGCAAGGAAACCTTCAACCTCTTCTACCTGCAGACGGACGAGCAGCTCCCTGCGGCAACGCGCTTCCGGCCTACTGACTATGCAAAGGTTTGCAATGGATTAATATTTTAAAAAAGAAAATTAATCAATGAAACTGGTATCGTTTAGTAGCTGTGCTAACAAAGTGCTCTGGATCGCTCCAAGGTGGACACCATAGCGGCGGATGAGAGCTTCACGCAGACGGACCTCGGCGATCGCGTGCTTCGCCTCAACACCGAGGTCAGGGAGGTGGGGCCGATGACACAGAAGGGCTTCTACTTGGCCTTCCAGGACGTGGGGGCCTGCATCGCTCTCGTGTCAGTCAAGGTCAGTGCGCAGGGTGGCGGGGACTTTATCTCTGCATGAACTGCCCTGGCCAACTTGCCACTTTCGCTTTGCTTCACGAGGCTGGCGGCACTTGCGGCGTCCTACTTTGCTGTTTTATTTTTTTCCCCCATCTCTTTCCCGTATAAGGTGTTCTACAAGCGCTGCCCTTCCACTCTACGCAACCTGGCGGCGTTTCCCGACACCGTGCCACACATGGACTCCTCGCTGGTGGAGGTCAGGGGAGCCTGCGTGGAGAACGCCGAAGAGAGGGACACGCCCAAGCTGTACTGCGGCGCCGACGGGGACTGGCTGGTGCCGCTGGGCCGCTGCGTCTGCAGCACCGGCCACGAGGAGAGGGACGGCTACTGCCGGGGTGAGCGGCAATTTTGCATGTTTTGCCTGTGTGTGTGCTTGTGTGTCTGTGTGTGTGTGTGTGTGTGTGTGTGTGTCTGTGTGCTAATTTTAGAACAGAAAGAGTCCCCAGCAGCGTACTAAAGCTGCAGAGGCAACAACATTTTTATAAGTAACAGAGCAATTACAGGGAAGGGAAGAGAGGACATTGCATCACATTAACAGATCTCATGGGCCTTCCCCCGTCATCTGCAAGAGCTCGAGTTTACTGAACTGCTGTGTCCCGCTCCCATTCTCAGATCCTGCATTCTTGTCTGATCCTTCCCGTCCACATCCCTCTCCTTCATCTCTTTTTTTTTCATCTCCGCCTCTCCTCGCCGTCCTCGCATGTCCTCTTTATTTACTCTCCACTTGCTCCCACCCTTCCTTGCGCTCCTCAATTTCCTCCCTGTTTATTCCTCCTCTTTCATTCTCACCCTTGCTGTCTCTCATCGCCGTCCACCAGCTATGAGATCCTAAACAATGTGGGGCGATTAGACTAACGTCACGCCGAGTTTACTGACATTTCAAAAAACACTGCTTCTAACGTCTTGTTAGGACGTCTCCGGACTCTTTCAATTATGTTCCTCAATTTGGAAAGTTATTTCTCATAACATCAAGCAATTTTCTCATATTTACATGCCAGCTGTTGCCTTGATATAAATATCACAGTAGCAGATAGGTTCAAACATTCATCTACATTCATTTTTAAGAAGCTTTCACTCTAATTAGTTTCGCTTGCTGGCTTGTTGGTTAATTGCCAACATTTGTTGGTTTCACTGCTATTAAACTTCATTGTTTCTGTGTAAAATACATCTCAATCAACACTTTGTTTTAATCACGAGACTCAGATTAATTCTTATAATTAAATGTCTCAATAATAATACCATAAAACCCCCAACACACACAGACACACACAGACACACACACACACACACACACACACACACACACACACACACACACACACACACACACACAGCATATGCAAAACTACATTGAAATGATGTCTTGGTATCTAATACTACAAATGTGTTTTGTTAGGGTCATTAAACCTTCAAATAAAGCCCAGCAAAAGTTTAAAATATATGCTATTTTATATGCTATTTTAGGCAGGTGCTAAATTAGAGCACGCCACGCAGCATGATAACAATTGCAAGTGCACCCACTGTTACGGACTACATTGTGCAGACTTACACAATTCTCAGCGTGTCGGGCTGAAATTCATCCACTACCCTTGTGGTGAAGCAGTAGTCATTAGTGCGGCTGATATATAGGACAGGCTGTAATATCTTCTTTATTTGCTCCTCGGGTTTAATTTTTCTTTTTTATCTCCTTCTCTTTTATCTTCTTCTCTTTTATCTTCATTTTATTTATCTTTTCTCTCGCCCGCTCCCCAGCCCAACCATGTAGTCAAACAACACAGAGGCCTGTCAGGAGAGATTACTGTACGAGGCTGCAGCTTAGGAGCAACACTCTCATGGTGTCTCTCATATATATCTACATCCCCTCCTTATTCATCCCCCGTGGCTGACAGTAGTTGCTACCTCTCATTTGTACTGTAGTTGCAATGGTGTCAAGTGGTGCTTGACAGCCACTGCAATGAATAGGTCAGTAAATCACGCAGCAGTAACCCACTTGGCACCGAAAATGATGTGTGTTTTGTCTGTTTGTTGGTGAGCATAGAGGGTAATTATAAATACTGTACACAGTACAATCTAAAGCTGACAAGCAGATGTTTCAAAGTTTACAGTCAGTGCTGCAGAGCAAACCCTCAATTTAATATTGTGATATAGTCAGTTTTATGGCAACTTAATTATTTATGGACAGTTATATCTGGTTATTTCAATGCATAAATGACAATCAAGGCATACTGCATATTACCTTTTTTGATTTGCAACTAAGCCTGATGCAAACAATGCTTCAAGAAATAATAAAAGTTGAGCTATCTTCGTCTCAGCATCTGTGGTGGTTGACACATTAAAATTCCCTCTGTAGATATGTTATGATCACCCAAGTACCAGGACTAACTTCAGGGAGAAGAAGATATTTCAGGGTGACTTATAACACCGACACACACATATGTATCTCACTGGCATTTTCCACAAACGTTCAAGTAATTATTCCAGTACATTATGTTGAAGTACTGTCGACACTGACTACTGACTTTGACCTTGCCATCAGTAAAAGATCAACTTTTTGACTGTAGATGAATTGCTGCATACTACTGCATATTCATAGTGTTAATGTGTTTCCATTAACATTGTATAACATGAACAAAATGGGCATTGCTTGTTATTAATACGGTTACTAATGATATATGGTAACAGTAACTTACTAATTACCTAGCAGCTTTTATGGCATGTAGTAGTGTAGGTAAACATCACATTTTCCACTTTCAAGGACTTTGCAACAAGGCCTATTTACATTATCCATGACAAAGTTATTCCCTATGATTAATAAATGAATTGCCTGGTCCTAAAAATGTGAGAAAATAGAGAAGCATTCCTATCACAATTGACTAAAACCCAAGGCAACATCTTCAGATAGACCCATTCGACCAGAGGCCTCAAACCCAAATGTGAATTATTTAGCTTTAGATCACGTCAGGCAAAGAAAAGCAGAAGATGCTCACAAGGGAGAAACTTCAACCAAAAAAAAATGCTTGTTTGTTTCTTCCAATGAAAAATAACATTAATTGTTGCCAATTAGTTTTCAGAAATCAATAAATCTATGGAATCACTTAAGCTGCTAACATATATAATATTAAACTAGCTACCCGCTGAGCACGGGTAAATCAGCATATTCATCGGAAAACTAAATTGATAAATTCAGATAACAGCCCACGTCTGAGGGTTCCCACTGGAACACTAACAGATAAATGTGATAAGGTTAAAATCTCAGACCCTCACCTCTGCAGAGGCTTGCATTAATGGTAATGAATGAAAGTGCACCAGGGGCCTGTGATGCAGCGTTGCACGCAAACACCTCAGAACAGAGACCATTCTGTCCAAAAAAAAAACCAAAAAAACTTTAGAACAGCTCAAACACATTCACTTTTGACAGAGCTCGGCTAGCAGTTTTCCCCCGTGCGTCCGGTTCTTTGTGTTGGCTATACATTTCCCAGAGTTATCTCTGCACTGGACGTGCAGACGTGAATCTGATATTGATCGTATCATCTGCCCAAAGGCAAACTTCTTAAGATTCGCCCTTTTCTGAAATACTGTTGTAGCATCCTGAGGAAAAGGAAACCAGAGATACTGCTGCGCTGTGTTGTTTTCCTGTGCATCATTCAGAAATGACACGTCTATCTATCTATCTATCTATCTATCTATCTATCTATCTATCTATCTATCTATCTATCTATCTATCTATCTATCTATCTATCTATCTATCTATCTATCTATCTATCTGTTTTGTTAAAGCCTGCAACTTTAGATTAGAAGAGGTGATCAGTTGCTGTGTAATAAATGGTTTATGACCAGTTATTTACACTCATCAATAATTTCTATAGGTCTTGCAGAGCAGGGCTGGTGCTGTGACTCAGATGTGCACTTTGCAAGTATAGTTGCAGGAAGTTTAGGCGTGAACTTGTGATGACTTCTGCTTTCTCCTCGTTTTCATTTTGGAACACTGCTTCAAAGGGTACTGTGATCAAAGCTGTCTGAGAGGCAACATGGGGAAAGAGCAAAAGAGGGGGAGAGAGAGCGCGAGACAGAGAGAGAGAGAGAGAGGAATGGAGAGAGGGAAAGAGAGAGAGTGATAGAATAGGGAAAACCCCAGCGCTCCCAAATATGAGCACAGCTTCGCACTAACACGTCCACGGTTCCCTCCCAGCTGCCTAAACAAAGGCGTCAGCGCTTATCAAACCCTGCTTTCCACCCCGGTAGCGTTCTGCCAGACTGTTTTGACATCTCTATCGCTTTATTATTCTATTCCTTTCATTCAGTGTCAGCCACAAGAGGATTACTCAGTGATAGGCTGGTTATATCATGACCTAGATAAGGCAACATCATAGTGCTAATGCTATTTGTTCCACGCCCTTTCGTCACGCCGTCACATTCAAAAGGAGCCACTGAGCTGTGTGGGGAATAGAGACGTCTTTTGGAATTTGGTTTGAATCGGGATAAAGATGCAGGCAAGACCGAACCCACCAGCAGGCTAAGTGATTTCACTTGATAGTTAATACACAAATGTTTTAGTTCCAGCAAAACCCTTTGAACGTCAACTTTTGCGGTTGACAACGCATACACTTTGTTTTTCATACATTTGATTGTAACCTAAACATAAATAATCCCCTCTCAGCAGGCTTCTTGAATGGCGAATAAGCAAGTGAACTGAGCTCTTGCGGGTTCCATGATAAATTTTGCCAGTTTGGTTTTTTTTTCCCTTGGTTGGTTGATTGGTTAGGCTGGAAAAGTACAAACTCTAACCTCAAATTCAGGTGAAATGGAGTAGGAAACGAGGGGATCGATATTTCTTTCGGCCGTACTTGAGCCACCGTGCCCCTGTCCCATCCATTAGGGCCTGTGTTTACTCTGGCCTCTGGCTCACCCAGTCTACAGCATCACTCATTCTCTGTGAACTTCACATCTGCATATCAAAGCTGAGAGACCAGGGTAAACACAGTCTCTGGCTCCATCTGTTTCTGACAACGCAAAGCCAAGAGAAAACGTCCATCTTTACAACTAGAAACCTCTTAGTGGGCATGTCGTTACGTTCCTGCAAATGTGCAGGTGATGCAGTTTATTTCATTAGACTTAGATGATCTATTGAAACTCTGAGGTCAGTGTTAATCAGTGTGTGGTGTTTTGAAATGTATTTTTTTATGCTGCTCTGATCAATATTTTCATTATTACAGATGGATCAAATGACTGTATGTGTGATGTGTAATGAGTAAGTGTTTTCCCTGTGGCGACAAAGCCACAGAGTTATCACCTGACACTCACTCCCTCTCAGCTCCACACCTAATAGGAGAGCACCAGCATTATTTGCTGCTGCATTCAGACAGAGCTCAGTTAGCTACTGGCTGGGTGGGCGGTGCATTTAATAGCTAATGAGTGAATATTGGTCTGACATTTGACTGGTGGACACAAGGTGGTGCTAAGGTGTTTGCCAAGTAAATCTTACAGGATCAAATCTAACAGCTTGTCATTTTTGCCCTAAGGTATGGACATTTAAAGGGGGCATGTTCAAAGGTCAATCATTTTAATTTGGATCTTGACTGGAATACTTTTACAATTCCTTTTTTTACCTTATAATGACACTTTACAGCTTCTGGCTGAAAAGTTAGTTTAGCACCTGTCCAGCTTAGATTGGTTAGCTGCATCATGGCTAAATTCCAGATGCTCGAGAAGTTATGTCTACATAAAAAGTAGGATTTCACTACTTTTTCTTTTTTTTTTTTTTACTCAAAATGCCAGCTGCTAAAATACATCTGTACATCTGTAAACTGGAATGTGGGGCAACATAAGAGTAGGCAATGCAAAGGAACACTTCACTTAGGACTTGAGCACGGGTCAGCTGCTTATGAGGCAAGCGCACTACCCCCTACAGGACATGATAATAATATGAAGATGAAGATGTTTTGACTATACATCTGAAGAAAATCACCAAAAAGCATATAAATATGCATCCAAACAATTTATAGAGAAGGATAACCTCCCTCATGCAACGGCAAACTATAACTGAAAGTTGAGGTTGATCCAACAAACAATTGGAGAGATATGCGAGTCACAGACTGACACCACTGATACATAGATTACATAATTTTGTTCTGTGCTGTATGAAACGTGGCAACCAACTGAATGAACTGTTATCACTTATTATGGTTGATGACTTACTTACTCCAAGTCAAGTATGTAAAGATAGCCTGCTTCAAGAAATGACAATATGCAAATATACCAATGGAGGCACCGGTGGATTTCTATTGCAGAGGGCTAACCTCAATTTTTTGAAAGTTGAAAATGTTTTACATCAGACATCATGACAGTAACAGAAAAGCAGACAAAGTATAATATTTCCCCTTTAAGTAATCAGCAGTGAGTATTAGTCACTAGTTGGGAACTCGGCTGTGTTTTAAAACTAATGAGGGGAAAGATGATGAGTGGATGGATGGATCAGAGATGTCAGCGTTATCAAGACAACCACTAAATTATTCAATAGTGAAGAATCTCTCCATTATTGTTCAGCAGTATTGATTTGCATTGGAAATATTTGTGCCAGTGGCTACTCTGTTCTTCTCATGAATAGCAATGCCTTTCGTAGAAAAAAAGCCAAATAACTGATAAATTGGATCTCATTATGTGTGTGCGTGTGTGTGTGTGTGTGTGTGTGTGTGTGTGTGTGCGGTGTGCGTGTGTGTGTGGGGGTGTGGGAGATATTGTCAAGCATTTTTGATGGAAATAGTGGTATGAGTATTGTAATTGCTTTCTGAAGGTGATCTCCACAACTTATAGAGAGCAGGGAGCAGCTGGGAGCTCAAATGAATCTGTGTTCTTGTTGCCGTTGGCAGGAGCTCAGCATCGGAGAAAAGTAATATCCACAAATGAGGTGTCTCAAAATTGGAAGCTGGGTGACAAATTACTCTCCTCATTAGGAGCTAGAGCAGCAACTTGATTTGGGCGAGGATATCTGTCGGTGTGTCAATCTTTATCATTTTTCCATATCTGTTTACTCAATTATGTCTACCTACTTATGCAAATTGTTTTTTTTTCCTTTTTGCCTCCTCCCTTCTTGTATGTTTTATTTTCAGTCTACCTTGCAGATCTAGGGAGCCCCGGAGGCGGTATTGATTGAGTAATTCTTGCTCTTGATTTAGTAATTTGTGCTCTCAGTAATTTGTGCTCTCGATTTAGTGAATCATGCCTGTGATAAAGACATTTGTGCCCCCCATTTAATTATTTACATTCTCAATTTAACAATTTTACTAGTCAGCCAGAAGATTGTAGAAAGTGACTAAGAAGTTGTTTCTCATCTCATCGAGAAATCTGTTTAATCAAAAACAAGCTCATTAATTATTAAATTGACGGCACGGATTACTAAATCAAGATTTTTTTTTTTATTTATTCCTTCATGGCCCCCCCGGGCTCCTACATGTCTATCTTTTAAAACTTGGAAACTTAGAACTCCACCGAGTTACGTTCAATTGCAATCTTAAAGCAATAGTTGTAATCATAATTTGGCATTTTTAAGAATAAGTTACTTTTGTGCTGAGCATTAAACAAGATAATCAACACCAGTTTCTATACAGTAAAAGCCGAGCCCCGCCAGAGGCAGCACGATCCACCTGCCGGCACACCTAAAGCTCACTAAGTAACACATCACAATGGTCCCCCAAAGTAAATGTCAAGTGAGTTGCGGTTATGACAATTACTTGGCTGGGCACAGTAACTTTCCAGAAACTTCTGCCAGTTGCCTGGCAACCCCAACAGTGACGACAAGATAGCCGTCTTTGTTATGATTTCTGTCTGGCGTATCACAAAGCTCAGGCAAGACAGACACGGCCCTTAACAAGCTTCCCCTCCATTTTTCCCGGTTACCACGGCGACGGGTGCCATCCTGAAAACGAGACGCATCAGCGCCTATCTGAAAAGTTCATTCGCGGCGCTTTGAGAGAGAGGACGCCGGGTGCATTTGGTTCCAGGCCTGTGTCACAGACCCCACTTTACATATGTGTAAGCAATAGATTATTGTCAAATGTCGCTGTGATACTCAGGTGTGGCGGAGGAAGTCTGATCCTCATATATAAATATAATAAGCTCTCTGTCAGCAGTGTCCCAAGCAGAGGATATTGGAGATACTGAATCAGATCATCTGCTTTACGATCTGTGAGATGATGTCTATTTACAATTAGAACCATCCCCACTGTGTGACTGTGTGACATTAAACTTCAGCGCAGCATAAAAGCAGCTATTTACAGAGCAATCGTTGTAAAGATGTTTCTCGATAAACTCAACAATACGCTAGCAAACAATAAAACAGTCACATTGTGGAAAGTGTCGCTTCACCACAATGTATTTCTACATTCCCGAACTGTGGGAAAAGTATTAGAAAGCAAACATCATTAAAATCATAACGACCTTCCGGCTGTCTGCCCTGAAGTCTTGATTGAATTTCCTTACCTTACTCTATTTATTTTGCTCTGCCTTTTAATTCTTTAAATTATTACCCCACACACACACACTAACGCACACACACACACACTAACACACATACACACACACATATTCTGGCACACATCACACTGCAATAAAACGATTACCAGAATATTAAATAAGTTCACGACTAGTGCTTAATTTTCCTCCGCTGAGATAAGTCTGGAGCGAAAGAGCCTATCTGCAGTAGTTTTGGCATCTTCTGATATGCTTTAAGGGAAAGGCAAAGAAGAGTAAAGCGGGAGGGGGATGGGAAAAAGGAAATAAAATTGTGGCAGAGCAAAACAGTTGGAGGAAATTTGGAGAGATAAGGAAAGAAGAGTTGTTTGAACTGATGTAAAAAATAGAACTGGAGGAAGTAATGAGGTAGGAAAGTGAAAACTGGAGAATATTTAATTTAAAAATAAAGGAAGGAGAATGGCCTGTAATGTAATTGGATATATAGGTTTACCTTATTTGTATGTTAATGACTTGTTTTTTTTACCAGCATGAGAAACAATACATTTCCTTTGTCTATATTCAATGGAATCTAAAAATAGTCAGTCCCTTTCTCTTGAAAACTATCGGATTGTTTCTATGAAATTAGATATAATGTCTTTACACACACGTACTGTCCCCAGAGGATGGAACTTACTGACCATGGTAACTTTTCTTCCAGCATCAGGTTGACATTTGTGATACTGAGTGAAATACATTTGCAACTTGATTGAAAATGGATTTTTATTGAGTTTACAATAGACATGTCAAGGTCTAGTTTTATAGAAAGTAAAATTTCAACTGCTTTTTGATTACAAGGAAGGTCTAGGTGTTATATAAATGCAGAAAAAAAGAGCCTCATGAATGTGAGCCTTTGTTAAACTGGACATTGTTCAGGTATACAGTGAATAAGTAAGAGACAGTCAGGCCACAGTTGAGAAGAGGAGCAGCTGCAGCTTTGAAATTTAAACGGGAGAAAATGATGAAAATACTGCATGAAGAACACAGTGTAACTCGCTTCTTTTCCCATGTTTCTTTTCCTCTAGCTTGTAAGCCGGGCTCCTTCAAGGCATATGCTGGGAACACGAAATGCTCCAAGTGTCCTCCGCACAGCTCCAGCCATGACCAGGCCGCCACCATCTGTCACTGTGACAAAGGCTTCTTCAGGGCCCTCAAAGACCCCTCCACCATGGCCTGCACAAGTTAGTAGAATTTATGTCTTTGCTCAGTAGGAACACTCCTAAAGTCTGTCTGCGTGTGACCTTTTAATTTTATCAGTACCCGAAATTGCACCAAAATGACAATTTGTAGCTGAAGCCGAAAACAATTAAAACGCTCAAATGCGGTTGTTAAGTTTTTTCATTATCCTCAACCGAGCGCTCGTTCTTGGCGAGATGCAACACGATCATACATCTCCGGTAAGCACACATCAGAGGAATGCCGTCTGCTCAGTATTGTGTAACAGGCTCGATGTGCTCAAACGTCCTCCACAACACTGCACAGTTGACCTTCCAGAGTCTGAACTCCATCACCTTCTTTGTGATTCCATTCGCTCTTTTTGGAACTTCATTAAAGACGCCAGCCACGGATGCAGTGGACGTGCAGTGACCTGATTTTCTTTTAGCTACTCCCTCATATTCAATGTGCTGTTCAGGATATTTGGCTTTTAAATGATAATTTAAAGCAGAAGTCTTTGCAGGGGATATCTGTTCATTGTTATATTGATCACCTTCACATTTCTTTTCTTCCCGTCCAATACTTTATAATATGTCCACACTGCCAATATTTTCACAAAGCCGCCAGGTGCCTGCGTCATTGTTGTTTGACGGCTTGATTGTATCCTTGCGTCACACACCACTATTCAACCTTGCTTCACGGATGTGTCTTTTTTTTTTTTTTTCAATATTCTGTGGAATATATTCAGCTAATGGATATTCAGTGCATCAGTATGATTGAACTGAGTTTTGATGTATGACTTCATTCGCAGTGTTCGCATTCATATCTTAGTTAAGAAACTGACATTTTTATCTATTGGAAATTGACACATAAATCTAAGTGTTTGGGATCTGCTCCTCTGCACATCTCTTTTATACTGACTGCCGCTGCTTCCATACTTACATGCTCATCCATTAAGACTCGTGCAATGGAAGACAGGAAAATAGATTCCGTTGCTGCTTGTTTCATCATTTTTGATAAACTCTAGACGATGCCTCCCTAGAGGTCTACAGTGTCTGAGATGGCACCAATGATCAAGTGTCTTGTCCGTTCTTATATTTAATCGATGAATATCCGACTGCAAGGATACAACAAGGATAATAGTCGGTTGTTGTAACCAAATTGTTTCAAAAAAGGTAGACGTCTCCCTCTAAGTACCTTTTCTTTCTCTTCAGGGCTTCCGTCAGCTCCAAGGAACCTGGTCTCACTGATCAATGACACGGCTCTCTTCTTGCAGTGGATGCCTCCGAGCGACACGGGAGGCAGGAAGGACATCACCTACAACGTCCTGTGCCAACGCTGCGACGGGGGCGACGGCGGCGCGGCGCAGTGCGAGCCGTGCGAGCCGGAGCTGCGCTTCGTCCCGCGGCCCCTCGGCCTGACCGGCACCTCCGTGGCAATACTAGACTTTGCAATGCACACCAACTACACCTTCCACGTGGAGGCCGTGAACGGCGTCTCGGGGCTCGGCGAGGCCCCGCGCTCGCTGGCCAACGTGACTGTAAACACGCACAAAGCCGGTGAGTCGTAGAGCTCGAGTTCTCGTCGTTCAGGGTTTTTTTTAAATCTTATGACGTATGTGGATTGGTTAAGATGTACCGTCATTAGGTACCATCAATTATTTCCCTGGTGACCTGGGGGAGCAGTGGGTAGCGTGTGGGCTTTCGTCAAGAAGGTCAGAGGGTCAAGTCCTTCAACTGGGACCTTTCTGTGTAGAGTTTTCAGGTTCTCCCTGTGTAGGTTTTTTTGGCTTCTTCTTTCCACAGTCTAAAAACACACTTAAGAGATTCTTAATTGGCCTAGGTGTGAGTGTGTGAGTGAATGGTGTGTGTGACCTGTCTACTGCCTATTCTCACCCAAAGTACACTGGAATTGGCTCCCGCAGACCCCTGTGACTAGTGTGTGTTACTAAGAGTTATGGATACTGCTCTTCATCGTATTCTTGGAACCCAAAGTGTTTCCATATAAGACCCTTTTTTGCAACCAAATTATTCAATCGTCCCTCTGCTATTTCACTTACTCTTACCCTGCTCATGCATGTGTGTCTCTTTCAGAAATTGTGTAGTTAAAAATGGCGAATAAATAGTTTGAACTCCATTATATGAGTTTGGAGCTCGTTTGACACACAAATAGCACAGCCTTGCCGTCAATTGTTAATTTTGTGTAAAATGAATTGTTTAAGTGATTTTCTTTCATTCTATTGATAATTGAATAGCATTGGTTGATCAGACAAAATGGCCTTTGAACAACCTCAGGCTCCAGGTCTCTTTGATGATTAATATTGGAAACAACTGTGGCTATGAATGTCACTTTTACCTAATAAAAAAATCTGTCTATATATGAGACAGGTGAGAAAGTTACAACTTGAAAACAACCAGAAAAGCTCATGTCACACTTGCTGCTGACAGATTTATTAAATCACACATCTCAAGTTTGATTAGTGTGATCTTCATCAGGTACACATAGGCGTCATCGTGACATTCATATGCTATCTATATACTTTGTAGATAGGTATGGAAGTATTTATCTTCCATATATGGAACTAGTGCAATACATGTGTGTCATCGGTCAGAAATAGTATAAAAAAAGACAACAAATGACAAAATAAACCTTGAGTAACGTCTATGTTGAGTATGTCTATGTATGCCAAAAGAACAAGCAAAAATGCTTATGAATCCTACAGTTATCAAACATATTCAGTCCATTCTACTCCATCAAAAAGTAAAGGATAATTAGGAACAAAAGTCTCAATTTCTCCAAAAAATGTCATCATACATTTAACGTATTTCTCCAAATGGCTTTGAACAATTAAATTAGTAAAATTTCAGTAAGTTTATACTTCAACATATACATATATATATATATATATATATACATTTTTACTGTTAAACATTATAGAGACAGGGAATTACTAGTACTATTACTATAACTAGTACAGAAAACTGATTTGTGTAATGGATATGAAACAAGACGTATCCATAAAGGCACTGTGGAACTGGGAAGACTAATTTATGATTTTTGCTGCAGCTCCACAGCTGCGGTGGGTTTATTTGTCTAATAAATAATAGCATTCCATGTGACTGACCTTTTAGAAAAATATTCAAATCAGGGAAAAGGCATGATATTACATTAATGAACCTGTTACAACTTTGCTCTGATTTAATATTTTCCTAAAAGGTCAGTCATGTGGCATGCTATTTATTAGCCAAATGCATTCAGGAGCTGGGTATCAACAGAAATTAATTTGTCTTGCTTGTTTGGCAACGCCTTCATTAATATGATGAGATTCATCATTTTGTTTCATATCCCTTACAGTGTTTTGAATAACAGTTACTGAAACATTTCTATCTGTTCTCATAATCCTTGTCTCTATAATATTTTAATATAAATATTACATGGCTTTTAAAGTATTGATTCACTGACATATGTGATGATGCCAAACAAACAAATATCTGGCAGCTCTGATGTATATATTCATATATTTATGTTATATTGCTGCCCATACAAGAAGAAGGTCAGATAGACTGTAACTTTGGGGTTAATAAATGTTTTAGCAGTAAGCAAGGTTGTTCATTGTTTTCTAGTTTTTCATGTTTTCTAGTTACATAAATCAACAGAAAATATTTCGCAAGCCTTGAACACCACATAGTTAGCTCCAAAATACTGCAATACATTAATCATTTTAATCTTGCCTTGTCTGCAAAATGACCATCTGGCAATGGTGTGACTTTTCCCAGTGGACCTGTTGAGCTTTTGGGATGGCAAAACTTATAAAAAAAAAAAAAAAAAAAAGTTTAAGAGGTAAAAAAGTTACAAAAATGACCAAGAGTTTACTTTATCACAAGTTTATGCACCAAAAATAAACTTCCTATCTTACTGTCGCCTTCTTGCATTTTTATCATAATGAAGGATCTGTGGACTGCATACACAGCAGTAGCAGTTTCTGTCAATTAATAATGACAATTGAAACTTCAGTTTATTTATTCCATTTGGTTCCCTTTTGCTTCACAGATTGTGCAATGTTAACATTCAAGTAGCCACATTCAGCTCTAAATTACACATTTAATTTGCATGAATTTAACATCTGCGTATGCACTACAGTTACATATATAACTTGATTTTTAACCTCTGAATACTAACTATATAATTGCGCTGCAGCTGGGAGCAGATGGACATGTTTCTGCTAACATGTCACACTAACAGATGGGGTTTTATTCATTCTGCAGCTAGATCTGCCGAGATGAGCACCCGGTGGCATTTCCACATTCTCCGTCTTTCGGTCCAGCTCAGTGTGTCAGTAGGTGCTGCATAGTTCTGACCCGTGAACAGCTGACAGAGCCATTGCGACCTGAACCTCGTCTTAATTAGCAGCGCCCGGCTAACCTGAGCCGAACGGCAGCTATCAGTCCTCAGGTCTGCTTTGTCTTGGCCTTGAATTAGAAAACCTGAAGTTCAACTGCTGAAATGTGAACCTTATATTCTTTCAGGGCAAGAATATTGACGGAATAATTAATGGAGGAAAGAGGAGAGTGGAATAATAAATTATGCTGGGGTGTACTTATGTGCACAATTCTCCCCTGTCAGCATGTGCAAGAAACCGAGATAAAATAAAAAAAAAGATTAAAAAAAAAAAATCCTCAAGTCTGAGGCTCACATATGAAGATATGAAAGCCATAATTATATTAGGAATGAGTGTCGCAATTCACCATTTTTATTTAATAATTCAAGTCATGCTGGGAAAGCGTTGCGGCTGAATGGTAAAGAGATAAATATATTTGTGAAGCATGAGCAATTTCATATGATGTGACAGCTCGGCATAGCTTCCAGTTTAGTTTGGTATGCTGTTTAAAAGACTGCACTGCAGTTACAGGCCAGGTGACCATTACCTATTCAATCGACGGCAGGATTGAACGTCATTATATCATCCAAATAACCACTTTTTTTCTTCTAGATGAGGTCCAGGGGTTATAGAGGAACTGCCCCATGCATCGAACCTTTTAGAAAAAACAGAACACACAGTTCTGGTTTCCAAGCTCACGAGTACTTCCTTGACTTTGTGATGTCATGCAGCAGCTCCTTCTACCTGTAGAAGTTCCCTGCACAGCCTACACTTTTTCAGTCTTCCATGTGATAAAATCAGCCAGGGGGAGGCTCATAAATATATATGAGACAGAGGGAAAGTGACCTGTGCTTTGTGGAGCTTGAGCGATCCCTGTAAATGGTAGAAGTTTCAAAATGTAAAATCAAATGCAGAAATGTGGAATAACACTGAGAGTGCAAATCTGTCTGAACCAGTGGCGTCTTAATCAGGAGGATGCTGAAGCATTTTTAGAAATGAAATTTCACCCCGACAGGCTCACGCCAGGTGTATATGTGTCACTTCACACACCTCTCTCTGGCAAAGGCGTCTAGACTGATGTTGGGGTGGGGGGGGGGGGGGTTAGAATGCAAAATAATCTCTGTAGAGGAGGAGGAGCAGCCTGTGGGGATGTTCCCATTAGAGCGTTTGGAGCGCATTGACTTGTCAAACTGCCTTTCCTTTGCAGACATGCTGTATACACACACACACACACACACACACACACACACACACACACACACACACACACACACACACGACTGCTGCACACATTTGCTTTGCACATACAACATCCCACCCAGTCTTGCATTATGCTGTTAGTCACTCCAACTCTTCCCCAGTGTCCTCCCTGTTTTGCTTTCTCCCACACAAACATCCATCCATCCATTTTCTATCCCGCTTATTCCTTTTCAGGGTCGCAGGGGTCTGCTGGAGCCTATCCCAGCGCATTTTATGGCGAGAGGCAGGGATACACCCCAGATGGTCGCCAGCCAATCGTGGGGCACACACACCATTCACACACCATTCACTCACACACTCACACCTATGGGCAATTTAGAGTTGCCAATTAACCTGAGCATGTTTTGTATTGTGGGAGGAAGCCGGAGTACCCGGTGAAAACCCACGCAGACACGGGGAGAACATGCAAACTCCACACAGAAAGGTCCCAGACCCAGGCCCCAAGGCGGTCTTGAACCTGCGACCTTCTTGCTGTGAGGCAACAGTGCTACCCACTGCTCCACCGTGTCGCCCCCACACAAACATACACATTTTTTTTCTTGTTTCCTTTTCACTGACCGAGTGTAACTGTAAAATTGTACAATAGATAGATAGATATTGTTAGGTCCATGAGGGGGAGTATGGACAGTTACATCTATTTGATACTGGAGTCGTTATGATTCCTTGTTTACAGGTATGTAATTGTCTTGCATGAGTATTTTGTAAGTTTGTACAGTGAGATTCAACCATTAAAACTGTATGAAAATCTAGATTATTATTCTTTTATTGTAGCTTTATTTTTAAAGCAAGCTTTTTACAAATTGTCTGGTTCCAGCTTCTTAAACATGCTCCAGCTTGCTGTTTTTTTTTTTTTTTTATTTTGGACATATATCAAGTTGAATTGAATATCTTATGATTCTAGACATTTGGGACAAAATAAGCCAATTGTAGGCATCTCCATGGGCTTTGGGCAATGGTAAATCATTGGTAATAATAGTAGTAGTTTGCCTTTTAGCTGCTATGGCTCAGGATCCGCAGTGGATTGGACCAAAATGTTTACAGAATATAAGATAATTCATGGGAAAGAGCCGAATCGGTTCAGAAATAGATGTCTAGAGTTGTTTTGTGAGGCCAGTGCTCCAGGACGTCTCCCGATGATACTGTAAACAGTGCAATATCTTCAAAGCGCCATATGTCTGTTGTTAAATGCATAACATTCTTCAAGCACTCCAAAACTTATTGTACTATAAATTCACAGGAGGCAGGAACCTGCTGAGAAGAACGCCTTGTACCTCTGCTAGGTGGACGGCACATTGCCAGAGTGTCGCAGATGCTGCGTGTGGGAGTCATATAATTGATTGTGATATTATGCCAATGATGAAATAATAGCCAATCAAAAGCAGAATTAGCCATTCATGTTTTTCTGCACTGAGAAGGAAGTAGGAGGATTTATATGTAGTTATGTTAAAGTGGTTTTGTGCCATTTTTGCCACAAAATGTCAAATGGTGTAAACGAAAAAGTATGATAAATTATAAATATTATCTGTATCTATCTGGTACCAAGTTTTGAGGGTTACAGCGCATGACTCTTTTGACATTGTTCCTTAAACAGTATGTTGCATATTAATGCAACTTTATTTCTTTAATTGTACTAAACCTATTAGTTCTATCAGATTTACTGATCATGTCTCCTCACTATTGCCCATGTGTCAAACCCTGATGAGTTAAAATTCTCATTTAAGCGAGATGCATGGTCACTTCTCCTTTTACAGGAGTGTTCAATGACACACTGGACTTCTCCTCCAGCTCGGTCGCTGTGCATACTCTCCTCCGCGTGCAATTTGGATTGCAGGACTCTGGGTTGCTGTTGTTGAAGCTGATGAAGGTCAGCTGCCGTGGCAACGCCTCCGAAGGCAGCCGAGCAGAGCGGCGAGCGGGACGATGTCTGTGTTTGTGAACACTGAGCTGCAATCCGCTCAAAATAGACTCTAGATATTGCTCAGTGGAGCGTTCGCCACCAAGATTCCTCCCAAAAAAAAAAAAAAAAACTTCAGCGCAGCACTCAGAGATTGTGTTTGTGTTTGGTGCTCGGTGCAAAAATGTGCTCCCACACTACTGACTGCACCAAGTCTGTGTTGAAAGTGACAGTGACCTATGACTCTGCTTGAAGGTCAAGTCTGTATGTGTTTTTGTTGGGAGAATCAGATTTGTTTTTTTTTCTATATTTGTAAGGCTTGGAGAAAACATAATGAACTGAAGTGCATAATCAAATAAGATTCAATGATATATTGAATATTTGCCGAAATAATCTGTGAGATGCTTAAATCCCTTGCGATTCCAAACTCCAGCAATCATTGCCATATCACCTGCTTCACAAAGGCATCGAGGAACAATTTCATTGTAATCATTCTTCAAAATTGTAGAATTCGATGGTATTATTGATGGTAGACTTTGTAGGCTCCTCAATGATTTATTTAGTATTGATGCTTATAACAATCAATATCATCCAAAAGTACAGTTAGTTTTGATCTAAGTTTAACACACATACCGCTAAATAATAATAATAATAATGATAATCTGTATTTATATAGCACCTTTCATACATAAATTGGAGCTTATTGTGCTTCAGCAGACATAAAATAGACGTCACCAATAATAATAATGAAATGATAAATACTAATATAGTTGATAAAGAATGGCTTATGCATTAGAGAATTGATAAAATCAGCAATAAAATACTCTCACAGTGCCTCAGAGTAACAGCGGACAGATAGTGTGAAGTTAAATGATAAACTAAAGTTGAAAGCTTTAAATAACACATACACACACAGCAGCAGATGATTCCAGTACTCTCGCGGGCATGTAGCTAACAAGGCGGTGCAGCCCACTGAGGGCTTAGGATATCAAGAGGAAGACTTTAAAATCACTTGTAGAGGTCACAGGAAGCCAGCGCAGAGCAGCTAAGACACGGCTGACGTGCTCCCTCTGTAGCTCTGGTTAATAGCCTGTAAGTTGTTCAGCAACATGTGGGCATGGATATGGTTTGAAGGGGGGGGGGGGTCGTCATCTTTTCGCTGGCAAAGCCAAAATGAAGCAGTGCCAGTTGCAGCCACTTGTTTATTCAGTTTGTGCCCCGCGCTAATGTCGCTCCTGTATAATTAGATTTACAGTGGCACTGAGATGGTAGACAAGTGTTTGTGTTCTTGTTGTTGGATTACAACCCAGATTGCTGGCTAGTTGTTGATTCAAGTGCACATGTAAAAAGGATGTGTCATATAAAGCAGCGATTTTTGTTAGTGCTTGAATTCTTGAATTTAAAAAAAAAAGGAGAAAAAAAACTGATTTCCATTGAAGAGCAACACTTGCCACTGTAAGAGTCACACAAAGGTCTCACATGGCCGATCCACGTGTGAACACGTGAACAACGTGTCCTTATTCGGGGAGATTTCTCTCTTCATACTTTGCTCGTTTCCAGCGGCTTTTCTCCAGCGGGTTCTCTTCTGTTTTCATCTTCCTTGCTCTGGGACTACGGCTGCCGTCTATTTATATGCTCAGATGTTGAGGAGATGCAACCTCGTGGGACTTCTTTATAGCTCTCCCTGTTCACTCCTCTAGGCTTCTCTCTCTGTCTCTCTCTCCCCTCAGTCCTCCCTGTATCTGTTTTATATAATCGAGGGGTTAACCCATTTTTTTTCAAGTTGCCAATAAAGCAGGGAGAGCTTATTAATAATCTTTTGCTATGTGAATTGGTTGATTAAAACTGTAATGACCATAAATGTTCTCTTAGAGCCAGCCGTCCATGACAGTAGGTGTCTAGTGGATTGATTTAACTTGAACCTAAAATAGCTCCTTGCATAAGCGTTTTCTCACTTTGTAAAATTGTCCACGCTTAAAAAAAAAAAAAAAAAAAAAAAAAATCACATGCACAGGGTGGTAGATTCATACATTATACTGCATGCTGCAGACAGAAATCAGTAATGTCACCTTCGCTGACATTTTTATTCCCTGGGTTATGCATATTTATGACATACTGATGCCAAATGAAAAATATCAGTTAGAGATTTGAATTTGTCATATAAAAGTATGACACACCTTAAATTTACATGCGTTTTTGCAGCATCAAGTCATGTTAACTATCTCTTTCACCCCAGAGGAGAAATTTGGTTACAGCCAGGTACTACAAAAAATACATGTTCAATCTAACAACACCAACAATACCTAAAAAAAACACATGCGGACAACACATTACAAAATACAAGGAGAGCAAGGGTAAGGGCGAGCAGCTCGGACATCTGGATTGACTCCACAGTAGTAGTAGTAGAGCTGCTCCTTCACATCGAAAGCAGTCAGCCGGGGGGGTTCAGGCGTCTGATTAGGATGCCTCCTGGGACTTTGGAGGTTTTTCCAGGCCCATTTTACTAGGAGGGGGCTCTGGGGAAGACCCAGAACCCACTGGAGGAAATATCTATCTCATCTGGCCTGGAAATGCCTCGGGATGCCCCAGGAGGAGTTGGAAGGTGTTGCTGGGGAGAAGGGCACCTGGGGGGGTGGGGGGGTGGGGGTGCATCTGTGGGGGGGTGCTTTGCTTAGCCTGTTGCCATCGTGACCTGGCCCCAGATAAGCAGACGAGGATGGATGGCTGGATGGGAGATAAGATGAGAAAGGTTTATTTAAAAAAAAAAAAAAACAGGGATGAGCAATGCGATGAGTGCAAAAAGTGCTTAAAATGCTTAGTGCATTAAATTGTTCACATTCAAGTTGTGCAAATTCGGCATTCTAACAGCAGTGCACACAAACGAGTCTTTAATTCTTCGGGTCCTGTGGGAAGGAACTACATCCTCTCCCTGAAAGTAGAAGCTCCAAGTCCCTCTGCAGGGGGGGTCAGTGCAGCCCCATGTATCATAGATCGTTCTCATGACCTGCCAATCATTGAGGTCAAAGAGCTGAGCTCAGCTCACACTCCTGATTTCCATTTGTTATTTTTTTTCCTATAAACAAGTTAAGAGGTTTTAGCTGCTGGACTGTGGGGCTCTGTGAACGGGCCAAGCTGCTGCTTAAATCTTGGCTTCTTTAATACACCTTTTCTAAAGCACCTCCTCCGGCATGTGCCCTACCGTGTTATCTACCTATCTGCTCATCAGAGCATGAGTGCGGTTTAAGACATAGACGGGCATGAATTTGTATTCCGTCATGATCCCGAACAGCAGGCCCAATGATAGGGGGATATTTGTTAGCCAAATCATATTCTGTTCAAGCAGGGGCTTAATGAATAAATAATGGTAAATATTTGAATCTCTACAAGGCAAATTTGTGTCCCCAGAGCAGCCTTGTGTCAAAATGCTTTCCCAAGCTCAGCATAATGATGATGAACAGTTGCTCACTGCATCAGTAGTTATATATTTTTTGGGCTGCGGCTATTCTTCCTCCTCAGGTTTCTCCCATTCTGACCACTTTACTAGATTCACTCTTTTTTCCCCAGGTCCGGCGCTGGTGGGTGTAGTCAGGAAGGACTGGGCCTCTCAAAACAGCATCGCCCTCTCCTGGGAAGAGGTGGAACAACCGCCCTCAGACATAGTGGACTATGAAGTCAAATACTACGAGAATGTAATTTTTCTATACTTAATGCATTAGTTTTTTTTACAATGAATAAACACCATAAGTGCTTACAGTGATTTTTTGTTAATTATTTGATATACAAGTTTTTTTTCTACCTCTTTAAGATTCGCCACAAGTGATTGAATACACACTAAAGAACAATCACAGCCCACAGAACATGTGTTTGTTAGCATAAAGAATCCTAAATAATCTATAAGATTAATAGGTGTAGGGCATTTTTCTGTCCCATTCGTTATCTCTGACGATGTGTTTCTACGTTTCTAGGACCAAGAGCAGCTGAGCTACTCGTCAACGCGGACCAAAAGCCCCAGTGTGGTAGTGACGGGCCTCAGACCCTCGACCGTCTACGTCTTCCACGTGCGCGCCCGCACCGCCGCAGGCTACACGGCGTACAGCCCCAACTTTCAGTTTTCCACAGCAGCCGAGGGTATGGACGTGTAGGGGGGAATTGTGCCTCGGCCTCTGTTCACACTTAGAAAATATTTAAGCAAGAATGCGACTGATATTCGGTCATCTTTTCCAGAAAATTCAATGTGTGTGGTAAAGTCCCAGTGGGTATCGCGTTTATCTCTTAAAGGTCGCATGTCATGGAAAGTGAGATTTGAATTGGTTTTTGACTCCTAATGAAGGGTCTGGTGTTGTGTAAATGCGGCCCTGTGGTTCACTCAGCCCACAGAGAAATGCAAACAGCCCGTATTCAGAAACTGTGCCTGAAAAACAAGCCATCAGGACATCAATGGATTTATGACACTATTATACAGTCACTGCTCATCCCTCCATGCACAGCTTTCATAATAATATTAAGACAGACACAACAACCTGTTCTTTCTAGCGCTCCAGATAGAAGACAGAGAGAGAGATGTAAAACGATATTGATCGTTGGTACTTAAAAACTTGTGAGGGATATCAAAACTTCAAATAAAACCCAGTAAAGTGTCAAATATGGGACCTTTAACACAATGGATCGGAGCAGAGGAGACTTTTAGAGCCAGAAAGTCACACATTGTGTAGTCATCGGTGTTGATCAACAGCCCTCATGATAATCGCTGGAGACGTTTTATGGTTATTCTTTGCTATGGATCAGTGAAAGTAATCAGTGCTTCTTCAGGCATGAGGCATTTATTTAAAATGTGTATATGCTCTGTAAGTTCCTGATTCAGGCTGCACACTTGTGCTTATTACAGTTTCCATGCACACATAACGCTCTGCTGATTCTAATCCTGAAATATGCAGAGATGCGCAGCCTCCTGCAGGAGACGCACTTTAGATGATGAATATGGAGATGTCCACCTTCACATTCCCCTACGTACGCATGCTCCTGGCTTAACTTTATTTAAATGCCTGGAATGGGCTTTCATGTGCCGTATTCACCTCTCACCTTACTGAATCCCAACACAGATCAAAATTCCATTTCTTTACCTTTTTCCTTCCTTCTTTTAAAAAAATCTTTATCATTTTATACCAATGATCAAAATTATGTTGGAAGAAAAAATCAAAATCTGTTCAAGTTAAATGCCTCATCAAAAAAAAAAAAAAAACACAGTAACACATACAGTATATGAAGCATTTACACATTTTCAGGACGAGATGTCAGTCCAGATACATCAGGGAATATTTCTGGTCTCCATTTAACATAAGTGTTTATTGGAAATGTGACAGGGCCCCACTACAGATCATGTTATTATTTGCCAAGCACGTCACATTCAACTGTTATCTTTATAATGAATAAATACATTATCAAAAAGCAGAGCATTCATAGTGGTCCTTAACACACCCTTATACTGTGAAAACATTCTTCACATGAATTTTTAATTGTTTGCACACAGGCAATAGTGCGGAGCAGTTTCAAATCATTTTAATTTGTAAGACAAGTGACTCATTTCCAACATAGTAATAGGAAAGTAAAATGAGTCTAAAAGAAATTTGAAATAGATTCAGCATGTGTATCTCTAAATCTCAATTACTTGGATTACCTTAATGTAATCAGAGTTTTGACCATGAATTCAAAACAGAAGCAGAGCAAATACTGTACAAAAATGTTTAGATTGTGTGTTATGTTCATGAAGAGAAAACATTTATTTGGAACATAACCACTTTATTCATTGCTTTCAGTAAATTGCAGCAGTTTAGTATCACCAGGTGGAGTCTCTAGGTCTCATCAGTTGTTCAGAGGGACTGATTTCAATCTCTGCTGTTTTATTTCTTGCATTGCACTGTCCTCAGATCCTGATATCGCTGATCAGGGTCAAGTCCTAGTGGTCGTCACAGCATCGGTTGGTGGCTTCTCCCTGTTGGTCATTCTTACCCTCTTCCTCCTCATCACAGGACGGTAAGACCCCCCCCCCCACACACACACACACACACACACACACACACACACATACTCTCTCCGCCTCTCATCTCATAATCTCCAGAGTCACCACTACAACTAAAAGTCAGTTAATGGACTCTCTATTTTGCCTCCAAGCAGACGCTCTTATTTTCCAAATGGCTGAACCAATTTTCTGCCTAATTACACAGCATGTAATGCATGTACCAGCCGTTTTCTCCGTTCCATTAACCTCCACAGGTTCGTTCAGACTTTTGTCTGCAGTCCGCTTCTGGTTCACAGCTTTTTGTCATTAGTGGCACTTAATAATAAACAGTGAAAAATGACCCAGAATCAGTTTGGCTGGAGTTACACCTAATAGTGATATGTCACCAAATGACAGACTAAAATTCAATTTCCGGGCCAAAGTGTGATTAGTCTACATTCAACATAGATATGCAAGTTGACACCTGACAAGCAAAAAAAAAATTTTTCCTTTTTTTTTGGTCTGTAGGCTATTCCTTTTAAGGACTCTTTCATTAAATATTGTATTCTAAGCATAATTTCCCTCTAGAGGTCCTTCTAAAAAAAATAGCATATTGTGATAAAGTTCATTCTTTTCCATAATGTAATGATAAAAATTAAACTTACATATATTTTAGATTCACACCAACTGAAATGTTTCAGGTCTTTCATTGTTTTAATACTGATGATTTTGGCATACAGCTCATGAAAACCCCAAATTCCTATCTCAAACAATAAGCATATCATGAAAAGCTGCTCTAACAGGCTATGAACCTAATCATCTGAATCAACCTGCTAAAGATTCCTGAGGCTTTTAAAAACTCCCAGCCTGGTTCATTACTCAAAACCGCAATCATGGGTAAGACTGCCGACCTGACTGCTGTCCAAAAGGCCATCATTGACACCCTCAAGCAAGAGGGTAAAACACAGAAATAAATTTCTGAAGGAATAGGCTGTTCCCAGAGTGCTGTATCAAGGGAAGTATCAGTGGGAAGTCTGTGGCAAGGAAAGGGGCAAGGTCAATGCAGCAAATTTTGGAGCACTTCCTGCTTCCTTCTGTTGAAAAGCTTTATGGAGATGAAGATTTCATTTTTCAGCATGACCTGGCACCTGCTCACAGTGGCAAAACCACTGGTAAATGGCTTACTGACCATAGTATTACTGTGCTCAGTTGGCCTGCCAACTCTCCTGACCTGAACCCCATAGAGAATCTGTGGGATATTGTGAAGAGAAAGTTGAGAGACGCCAGACCCAAGACTGTGGATGAGCTTAAGGCCTATTGAAGCATCCTGGGCCTCCATAACACCTCAGCAGTGCTGATTGCCTCCATGCCATGCTGTATTGATGCATCATTTCTGCAAAAGGATTAAAGTAATAATGACATACGCTGTTTTGTTGAGGGATTTTTGTTTTTTGCCGAAATCATCAATATTAAAACAATAAAAGGCTTGAACTACTTCAGTTGTGTATTAAATCTAAAATATATGAAAGTCTAATGTTTATCAGTACATTACAGAAAATAATGAACTTCATCATAATATGCAAATTTTTTGAGAGGGACCTGTATAAACCTATTTTACGGTTGGTCCCTTATGCATGCAACCTAGATGTAATCTGTCAAGACGCTGCATCTAATAAGTGTATCAGTGTGTGTGCATGTGTTTGTGTCTGTGTATTTTTAATTATTTGTGTTTCAGTCTACTCTGTTGCCAGGAACACGTCACATAGGATAATACAGTTTGTGAAAGTAACTTTATTTTGGCTTTAATAGGGCCCAAGCACTGAGAGGTGTGAATGAAATCCAAGTGATTTTAATTATTCATCCAAAAGGATCACAGTTTGTGTGGTTTAACCTGATATCTGATATCTATATATCAGATATTAGGTTATCGTATAAAATATACAGTTTTTGTCCCACATTTAAATGTGTCCAGATGGACAAAAATGCTTCTTGGAGTAAAAACAACAGTTGACTACAACAACATCTTCCTACTTAACTAAAGCAACTTCATATTTTTTGAGTACCATCTGAAGACCTGTGATTTGTGATGAAAGGTTATCGATTTCTGTCAATTTTAATGTAAAACATGAAACGGGAAAATATTATAAATCATCTCCACTTTACCAGATGTCTCTCAAATGTCACATGTTTTATAAGAATCCATGTCTGAGGATGCTGCATTTGTGTAAAATTGCAACAAGTGTCCAGTCGTCTTACAGGAACTCAAACAGCACATGTTTGTAGCTTTATCTCTGGTTTACCCTGGATCAACTGAGTCCTAATGACACAAAGTGGTTTCAGTTAAATTGACTTATAAACTACCCATCTAAAGTAGAAATTTAAAAAGCATTTCTTCAATCTGTGGCATTATTCTCTATTCCTTTTCCATCACAAAATGTTCTTCTTGCTGATTGCTGGTTCTGCCTCTCTGTGCCGACTGAGTGTTGAAAGCCTTAAATTTCGGGGGCTGTGATTAGGATACAACTAGGAAAATGGAAGAAAATACACATACTACATAAACACAAAAAGAAAAATTGCAGACAACTTGCAAACCCATCGATCAATGATGTGTCAAAACCAACAGAAGCCTGGCGGCGATGTGGCAAAGGTCTATTTAAAACAGTTTGAGGCTTTTTTTTCCTGTCAGAATAAATGTCCACTTCTCCTCTTTTTTATCACAAGGGCAATAAATCTGTTACATGTCTTGTTTGCTGATAATGTCAGCGAATTCACTATGTTGCTGAGCACAAAGCACTGGGGTATTATTAAGAAAGAAGATAAAATACAGGGCTTGTTAAGGTGGTAAAGATTATACTTAATCTTTGGCAAACTTGCTCACATACACAGGTGTCACGGTTACATCAAAGCCAGGATGAAGTCAGAGGAGAAGAGGAGGAGGTGTTTTCGCAGTGGACACGGTAATAGATGCCATGTTTTTCTGTAGAATTCTGTCTTAGTTTTTGTGCTTCCCCACTTTGGTCATGGAATTTTTATTTCAGCTAAACATTTTGGCCTGTGGGTTAGTCTCTGTTCACTCAATCACTAGTTCCTCAACGTCCAAATGTCTGCAATGATTACACAATCCAGTTAAGTGCTAAATCTTTACATTTTTTTCACCCACCCACCACTCACAGTATCTAATACCCCTTTTATTGGATTTTGACACAACTTGGGTAACCACTGTGCAGTTTCCTGAATTACAGGACCTACCACAGTGCAGTGCTACAATTACAGATAAAAGCAGTGTTATTGATCACCACGCAAGGCCAGTGTCCATTATTATTGTTGTGGAACAAAATCCTGTAAGTGACATTTCTGGGATTCAATTTGAGGTCTGCTGGGGCCAAAGTGTGTCTCCTGAGGCAAATTCAACCACTCTGCCATCTCTGGGCATGTTTTGGAGATCTGTGGTTGATCCTGATAGGGATGAAGGGAGCGGCAACACTGAAATATAGATGCATCCACAAACACCTGTTTCACACATGAATAGGGGCCATGAACTGAGCATTTACTTGTTACAGTTTGTGTGCAAGTCTTTTTTTGTGTGTGTCTTCATGCTGTCTTCAGGTGTGTTTTTCCTCAATGGTACAAAAAGCTAGTTAGGCTGCAGAACTAACTCACCAGAGGGAATTCTGTTATTTTAATTTTGCACGACATGATTGCTCAGATGTAGCCTTCAGACATCCACATTACAGTGCATTTAGTTCCCAGTGCATCTGCTCCAGGCATACCTGGATGTGCTTTAGTTTCTCTCTTTCTCTGACTCCATGTCTTGACAAAATAACAACAAATACACTGAGAAAATACACCACCAAATACAGCCTTATGTAATAGAATCAATAATCAGCCTTTTCTATGGAGATTATGGCAGTGCCCAGCACAAACAGGCCCACTGCAGCCAGTCTTTCACTACAAAAACTGAAATCTAAACAGGTGGAAATATCTTGTTATTGGTACAGTCTAGTACTAAGTAGAATTGTCTTATTTTACTGGCAGATAATTTCTTGTTTCCTTAAAAAATAGGCCAAATTGACCCAAATCAAGAAAATATAGGCATTGTTAAGATTTCAGTTTTTGGAGTGTATCACACTAGGACTGGCCTCATCAGCCATGTTCATGAATATAGTATATATATATATATAGTTTAAGTGTTAAAATCAGGTGAGGGAGCCTGTTAATTAAAAAATAATGCCAGCTCCATTTACTGTGTTGGGTCTACAAATTTGAGTAGTCTGTTGTATATGGATTTGTAATGCACAGGTGATCATATTGTTTCAGTAAGTATTGACTTTAAGTCACGTGTGAGCTTTTCTGTGCATGACATAACTTTCAAGTGACACACAGCAGAAACATTTACTGATCATGTGCTGTCCTTTAAAACCTCCTACATTGTTCTGATAATGACATAAACCTACTCAAATTAAGGCTCCTATGTTGCACTTTAATGCTTTATTTTGAATCAGAGTCTGTCCTGGGCCAAATGCATCTGATCTGTACTCTACATACACTTAAGCCCAAAATTATTCATACCCCTGTCAAATACAAGGGATTTCTTTATTTTTTCATTCACAAATTAGTATTTCATTTTCAGTTGTTACCCAAATAGGACACAAAAGAAAGTCTGAAGCCATAATTGATTTGTGTTTCATTAGAATGTGTAAATACATGGAGTGAAAACAAACAAACAAATGACTATGATATAGAAAGCTCCTGGCAGGGCATGCTTTGTGAGTGAAATCTTCCTTTATATATACACTGTATAGTTGAAAGACTTTTTTTGTGTTCTATTTAAGTACAAACTGAGGTGAAATACTAATTTTTAACTGAAAAAATCAAGAAATCCCTTGTACTTTGTGGGGGTATGAATAATGTTGGGCTTAAGTGTAGGTCTAAATAAGTTTATTTTACTTTAAACATTGTAACCCTTGCGTATTGTTTATATTTTATAGCTTTATAAAATGGTCTGGGTAAAAAAGAATGGTTACAAAAAATAGAAATCTTGTTCCATATTCAGGATGTTAAAAAATTAATTTTTTTTATTATCATGTATGAGTTGTGTATCATCATCTATATTCACCCTGTTGCTTTTAACTCTATTATCTTGAAATTATATCTATATTATTATCTCTTTTTAATAGTTATATGTTGTTTTTTTCCCTTTGAATAATAGAAACACCAAAATAATCTACTGTATGTTTCTTCTCTCCCAGTTCCCTTCTCTGGCATAAAGACCTACGTAGACCCAGACACATATGAAGATCCTATTCAGGCTGTGGAGGAATTTGCCAAAGAAATCGACCCCTCGTACATATGCATTGAGAGAGTGATTGGTGCAGGTAAAATCAGTAAACACATATGGATATTTCATGTACGCATACATACTGTATGCATGTACGCATACAGTATGTGCATATAATATCATACTGTACCATGGGAACAGTCTAGCACTTGTGATAGAGAAATCACATTTTATGTTGAGTAATTTATATATAAGAAATAAGAAAAGTCCATAAAGTTGTACTTGAAATATTTCTATTGATAAACACTCATAACAAGCTGATTTCCAAGTTATTTATGGTATTATAATTTAAATGAGAAGAGCCACTGCTGCTGAAAGCAATTAAATGGAATAGATTGTCTGGTGGTGAGTATCATTTGTCTTGTTTCTGTAACATGGGTGCCATCATCTGGTGGATGGAGAGGTGCCACTGAGTGCAGTTCACTGTGATATTTATTTCACATGATATTTTTATGTAAATTTGACAAATTAGAATAAATCCATCTCTAAGTGAAGGAAAATCTGTATAATTTGCATGAGACTCAATGAAATGTCAGATTATTTATAATATATATTAGTGATGGACTGATACCATTCTTTTCCAAAAATGAGTACTGTATGGATATTTGGGTACTCACTGACACAGATACCAAGTCATTACGCCTATGTACAGATCCAGTAGGATGTGGAAATGCTGGAATCTCCAATTATTGACCACAGACCATGGCTGGTCATCCTGGGCAAAAAAAGGCTTGTATCTGGACATTTTCTCCCATGTCTGCTGCAGAGTTGTTGTCTCTTGTTGCTTCTGCTGACTCTCCATATTCTGCATCGCGGTGGGATTTCAAATGTTTAATTAAGCTGCTTGTGTTGTATGTGGTAGATTTTGTACATCCTCTCAGGATTTCTGCTGAATATAATTTTTATTCTGCTTTGTTTTTATCGCTCTCATTCACTTTAAAAAATGTCCCCTGACGTGACCTGGCTTCTCCCACCGATACCTTGCAGACTAACATGTACATTGAGTACTGCTGTAAAGTGGACTTCTCTTGAAATGTGCAAAGTCTTATCAGTATTGCAGCATCCCTATTTCCTATAGTTGCAGCATGCGTAAATTATTGAGTTTATGATATTTGAGGGATCATGCGATGTGTGTATTGTGTGTATTGCCTCTGCAGGGGAATTTGGAGAAGTGTGCAGTGGCCGTCTGCGTATACCAGGGAGGAAGGACATCCCTGCGGCAATAAAGACGCTCAAAGGTGGCTATGTAGATCAACAGAGGCAGGCGTTTTTACGTGAGGCCTCGATCATGGGACAGTTTAACAACTCCAACATCATCAGACTGGAGGGAGTGGTCACAAAAAGTAAGCCTCTATATCATATAGGATAATATAGTCTGCAAAAGTGCCTTTATTTTATCTCTTATATGGCCTGAGCATTTAATTTGCAGATGCAATGCAGATACAAAAAAGCCAGAAAATTTACTGTAAAAAATTGTGTGTGTGTGTTTGTGTAGATGTGCTTCTTTAGTGTCAGTTGTCTGTTGACTTCCGTCTCTCTTCTCTTTTCCTCAGGCCGGCCAGTGATGATCGTGGTGGAGTACATGGAGAACGGAGCGCTCGATTCTTTCCTGCGGGTGAGAAGAACACATGTGCAGAGATGTGCGCTTGATTTTCCGAGAAACTGTTGTTCCTTTTTACAAAATAACCGTACTCTGGCTTCATCTCTTACGACCCCTTTCCAGACACGCGAGGGTCAGTTCACGGTGCTCCAGCTGGTGGGGATGCTGCGCGGCATCGCGGTGGGCATGACCTACCTCTCAGATATGGGTTACGTTCACAGAGACCTCGCCGCCCGCAACATCTTGGTGGACGCACATCTGGTGTGTAAGGTTTCAGATTTCGGCATGTCCAGAGTCCTGGAGGATGACACTGAAGCAGCATATACCGCCACGGTGAGTGTGAGTGCGGCAGTTTCTCTGCAGGATTTCACAGAATACCTCTTTAACACATTTATGTTCTGTTCTGTTTTTTCTTTAATTTTTTCTGCCAGGGAGAAAAGATACCAATACGCTGGACAGCTCCAGAGGCTATCGCTTATGGAAAATTTTCCTCAGCTAGTGATGTATGGAGTTTCGGCATTGTCATGTGGGAAGTGATGTCGTACGGCGAGAGGCCTTATTGGGAAATGTCCAATCAAGATGTAAGATGCCGAATTAACACCGAAGCAAACACAACAAGTGTTTTTTCTTTTCTTTCCTAATACCTGTTAAAATAGTAATATTCGTCTGTTCACATATCTGTTCGCTGATGTTCCTCTCAGGTCATTTTATCGATTGAGGAAGGCTACCGTCTGCCGGCACCGATGGGCTGCCCGGTGACGCCGCACCAGCTGATGTTGCACTGCTGGCAGAAGGAGCCTGGCCAGCGCCCGCACTTCGCTGACGTGCTCTCTTTCCTGGACAAACTCATTATCAATCCGAGCAGCCTGCTCACGCTGGTGAATAATAGGTGAGTATCCAATCGGAAAAAAAAGGATCATAGTAGTGGTTATAAAATGTTTTAGCCGGACGGCTTCTGTTTGATTTACATTTCCAGCTACTTTTTTTCAAAAGCATTATTTATAATGTTTTCTATTCTGTTTTTTGGTCAAAGTTTCAAATTAGAGGTTAATGGTTAATGGTTAATATACCTTCTTGCCTTGAGGAGAGCTTTTTTTTATTAATTTACATTGCTGTCGAGCCAACATCTGCTCAACATCTTGAAAATCAGGATGTGAAACTGGTTTCTGTTCAGCAGCTGCACCTCAAGGACTGGATGTGAGTTTTCCCAGAACTGCTTGGCACAAAGAAGAAAGTTTAAACAAGCCCAGCTTGCTCGCACATTGCCAGGCAACAATAAAGTAGTTTTGACAAGAAATAAAATAAATAAAGCTGAAACATTCACGGGATGGTTCATTTCACACTTACTACTGCAAGTTGAATTTTACACCAGATGCTGAACTAAAATACAGAAAAACGGTTGATAATCCACATGCAGAAATTCTCAGGCCTAAACCAAACCACTAGTATGGTCCTTTAAATAATATTCACTGTTCAGCTCAACAATCTGACAACCTGTCTGTTCCTTAACTCTCTGTTTCTCATCTCAGTTTCCCCGAGTCCCCAGAAGATATGCCAGACTACCCTCTTTTCATCTCAATCGGCGACTGGCTGGACTCCATCAAAATGAGCCAGTATAAGAGCAACTTCCTGGCGGCAGGATACACAACACTGGACTCCATTTCCACCATGAGTACAGAGTGAGTGAAGCAAAAGACAACAAGACAGAAACACTCTATAGAGACAGACAAAAAATACAGAAAGAACGGATGTTTGTGACAAGCTGAAATTAACTTTTTTTCCTGCTTCAACATAGAGAGTGTTGCTCGTTTTATCCTGCAACATGTCAAGTTTTCCCAGTGTGCTTGTCGCAGGTTAAAGTGACACGAAAAACAAGTATATGTACCGCTCCTGTCAAAAGATCAATTTAAAACTGCAACGTATCAACATCTTTTTTTTTGTTGTGTCTCCTTCAGTGACATCAGGCGAATCGGGGTCTGTTTGATTGGCCACCAGAGGAGAATCATAAGCAGCATACAGTCCCTCCGTCTGCAGTGTCACCACATCCAACAGAGCGGCTTCCAGGTGTGAGCCCGCCGCACAAAGCTGGACTGCCGAGCGCTCTGAGCTAGAAACAAAGCAGACTTCCTCCTCGGCATCGTCATCAGACTTATTGCACAAAACACCAGACTGTTAGGCGTAGCAGGTACCGCACGCTGCACCCGTGTGAGAGCGGCCTGTGGTCTAGTTGACACACACACTCATCATCTACTGGATCATTATCAATGCAGCCTCCACAACAACCAACCTCTGTCAGCGTTGGGCCCGATGCGGTCTCTCTTTATTATCTCAGCAAATGCTAGCATTCACTTGAATTTAGGACTTGTTTTCTCTAGTGTCGATTCAAGTGTTCACCGATACCTCTTCTCTTTCCAAGTGACAATCCAATGGTTTCTATTGACTTTGAATGGTCTCAAGTCTGTTACCTCATGACCAGAGATGACACCGAGAAGATATATAGTGTGGTAAGGTAATGTATGGTACGGTATGTGATTTTAATAACAACTTTCCGGCTGGTTTGTCAGGAACTTCAGCGGAAATACTGACAGAATGGTAAATACAATCATGTTTTTTGAACTGAAGACCGCTGAATGTCAAAAGATTTTATAGAAGTGTATGTTCTATCCTCATGATACTGCAGTATGTCTTGTACAAAAAAAAGTCTTGTAAAAGGTGTATGTTTTATTCAGTACGTTTGTTCCTTAATAAACAACCCTATTTTAATATTTCGTATTCTCTCAGACTTGAACCACTCTGACATCCCTACCATCAAAAAGACTTTAAAAGCGGTCTGTTTTACCACATGTGAGACAGGCGCTCATGCACATTAACACACACACACACACACACACACACACACACACACAAAGTGTCAATGGACACACACTCACTCTCAAGCACACACAGACAATATGTTCTGTTTATTGTCACTCAAGAGACTGACACGTTTTCCTGACATGAACAATGCGTTTCTCCAACAGCTGCTTATAGAGCCAAAGACAGCAACAAGCGTTGGCTAAAGAGGAACTGAAAATAATGTAACTGAAGGGATGAAACCAAGCATGAAAAAAGTAAAAGAGAAGAAAATTATAATCTAGAAAGAAAACATTAAGTTAAATAAAAGTGGGAATGATTGCATTATACTTTATGATAATGCATCATTCACTTTTCAATTGGTAAGGCATTCCCTGAAGAAGTTAGTGCCATTCTCTTTAGTTATCGCCATTCTTTGAAGAAGTTAGTGCCACTTGGACTTTGACTGACTTTAACTTTCATTTTAAAGTTTTCCATTTAATTTCCTTATTCTGCTCATCTTATCTATTCTCTTGTCTACATTCAGGACACAAACCTGATCAAATCGAATTTACAGTTTGGTTGTTTACATTATTTTTTTTTAATAATAAGATCCCTGGTCATGTCCCTGAAAGAACGATGTCACATGCAGCAGCAGATAAGCAAATAAAGGCATGGCATGTCTGTATGAGTTGATATCAGCGTTTTATGACAGAAAACACAGCATAATGTTTTTTTTCTAATATTTTCTTTTATTATTTCATGTCGTTATATTTTATTCCGGGGCGACACGGTGGAGCAGTGGGTAGCACTGTTGCCTCACAGCAAGAAGGTCGCAGGTTCAAGACCGCCTTGGGGCCTGGGTCTGGGACTTTTCTGTGTGGAGTTTGCATGTTCTCCCCGTGTCTGCGTGGGTTTTCACCGGGTACTCCGGTTTCCTCCCACAATACAAAACATGCTCAGGTTAATTGGCAAATCTAAATTGCCCATAGGTGTGAGTGTGTGTGTGAATGGTGTGTGAATGGTGTGTGTGCCCCACGATTGGCTGGCGACCATCTGGGGTGTATCCCTGCCTCTCGCCATAAAATGCGCTGGGATAGGCTCCAGCAGACCCCTGCGACCCTGAAAAGGAATAAGCGGGATAGAAAATGGATGGATGGATGGATATTTTATTCCTGCTAAGCTGATGGTCCACCTCCCTCTCCAGTAGCGGCGCTAATGGCTCTGCTGCTCTCCGAGCTGCTGTGCGCCGCTCGGCCTGCAGGCGGCAGCCGCGAGTCGGCGCCGCGGTCACCCAGCAACAACGCGATGTAAATAACTCGCTGCTCCACAGCCCGGAGAGCATGAGAGAGCAGGGCAGACACGGATGAATCAGCTGCTTGTTAGATGAACTAGACGAAGGGCAACTGGTGGGCATCAGGGAAGCAACGCCGCGCGGATATAACTACAGGTAAACACTCCGGCTCTTACACCGCAAGTGTAAGAATAACTCACAGGCTATCGTTAGCTTGCGAATAGCGCCGTTAGCTTACGCGTTAGTTAATGTTTCGCACCCGTTAGCGTCGTGCTGCACGTGTTTATCTAGCATCCTTGTTCAAACAATGTAAATCTGTTCACTTCACCGCAGGGAAGCTGTCTAACGTTACAGAAGCTGCTGCTGTATAAACCCGAGCGAGCTATGTGATACAACCCGTTAGCCAATGCTAGTTAGCAACAGCAGCAACG
Source organism: Eupleurogrammus muticus (assembly GCA_036785175.1). Taxonomy (NCBI): domain Eukaryota; kingdom Metazoa; phylum Chordata; class Actinopteri; order Scombriformes; family Trichiuridae; genus Eupleurogrammus; species Eupleurogrammus muticus. The sequence continues at coordinate 11,655,028 of JAYKQN010000002.1, read as the reverse complement.
AGAGATTAACCAAATAGCAGTTAGCCAGCGGTAATTACGTTAAAATCTGGTTAAAGCCCAGTAAGCATGTTAGCTTGAGCTACCGGCTAACCGGCAAATAAGAAGGTAACTCGGCTCATGTGTGTGTGAATATAATGAGCTGCTGAGCTGTGCTTCACTCTCGACGTCAACGCCGAACTGTTTGACGGTAAAGTCGAGTGAACGCATTTTATGGCGTGTATTCGGTCTTAAACCGGTCGTGCCAGGGGGATGACGGCGCTCAGGTAATGAGAGGTGACAAACAAAGTGTCCTTTCAACACTAAATCTCATTTAGAGAGGAAGAGGGGGCGTTTCATTATAACTGCAGAGGAGAGGCGACATTAGCTCATTCAGCTTCAACATGAGCATGGTGTGAAGGGAAAGGACGAGTTCACGATATTTCAAATACTTTACTAAATACTATACTGTTCATAGTTTCTATATACTCTATAAAGGACAAGACATGTCACTGTAACCTACATGTCTGTAGGGAATCCCTAATAAGTATAAAGAGTCACAAAGGCATCAGGCAATAGAAATGATCCTGTCTGTCAAATCAAATAACTGGATTATTATTGATGATTAACTGTATATAAAGTATTTTTTCTTATTTTTTTAAAACAATAGTCAGGTGCAAAAATGAAAACTTAACACAATATATTTACACTGGAATTGATGGATTTAGTTTATTTTCCTCAACTGTAGCCTAACAGGCACAAAGACGGAATTTGCTGTAAATGTAGAAGATGTGATATGAATAACTGACTGCTGTAGCCTTGTTTAAGCTTCAGAGCACTTTTTAAGTGTGTTTTGCATCATCCACAATTCTAGTCTTCTCATGGGCACCTTGAAAAATTGGACACTTTAGCTGTAAAGTATGATAAATAAATAACAACACAGTACACAAGTAAATAATGCAAATTGATCAATTCAACTAACTACAGTAAGACATATTCACTATGATGGGATGTATTACACCCTCGCTGCAAGAAGGAGCGCTTTCGCAGATCATTCATCCCGACAGCAATAAGACTCTATAACATAACATAAACATAAACCTCACTGTAGCCACTGTCACTTTTTCACTGGTCACTTTTTCTCTTCACACACACCCTGCACCTTAAGTGTGCATTGGCTATGTATGTATACATGTGGGTATGTGCGTGGATATGTATGTCCATATATATATATGCAAATATGTGTGTATGTATGTAGGTATGTACGTCCATGTATGTATGTATATATGCCTTGCTTATGCATACTTTTTGTTCTTACTATTTATTAGCATTTCTTTCTCCATTCTGTCGATAATGCATACTGTGTATGCGGATTAACAAATTCTGCGAATTTGTACATTGTGTTGTGTGTTTTTTTATTTTTTTTAAAGTCTTTTTTATCTTCTTCAACTTTATTTTTCTTTTCTTTATCTGTAACGCTGCAGTAACACACAAATTTCCCCGTTGTGGGATCAATAAAGTTTATCTATTCTATTCTATTCTATTCTATTAGATCTCCTCTACATGCCCTCTAACATTCTTTGTTACGCTGCTTAATTCTTTTTTTGGGAAGGTCAGACAGACAGCTGATGGTTGCTGACTAGCCAATGGGGCTCTTTGACAAGTTGGCAGGATGGCTGGGGCTGAAGAAGGAGGTGAATGTGCTGTGTCTTGGCCTGGACAACAGTGGAAAAACCACCATCATCAACCAACTCAAGCCCTCTAATGTAAGGCAACTCTTCCTTTTACAGTTGTTATTATGAATAAATTGTTTTCCAGTAATTACCTACAGGTTTCTCAGATGTTTTGGTGAATTTCACCGGTAAGGCTTTTTATTAAGAACCGACTATATTTGTGTCATAGGCTAAGGCGCAAGACATCGTCCCAACCATTGGCTTCAGCATAGAGAAGTTCAAGACTTCCAGGTAGACGTTTATCATAACTCAATCACTTCTTTAACAATAAAAACACTAGATGTCCAAATAATGTCATAGTATGTGTGTCTGTATGGACAAATAATATACAATTTGACCAACAACTCAAAGCTTCGCTTCTGTTCTCGTAGTCTTTCCTTCACAGTGTTTGACATGTCTGGTCAAGGCAGATACAGAAACCTGTGGGAACATTACTACAAGTGAGTGTGCTGATGGTACAAAAAAAAGTCCTCTTGTCTTTTCATACGGTTGCTTTACTTATTAACATCTGAAATCTCTCTGTGTTCCTCTAGGGAGGGTCAGGCTATCATATTTGTCATTGATAGTGCAGATAAGCTGAGGATGGTTGTGGCCAAAGAAGAGTTGGACACATTACTAAATCATCCTGGTAAGTTTCTGTAACGTATATTTAGAACAGATCTATGGCAATACAAATTAGTAAAAATGTACAGCTTTTAACCATTTCTCTGATTAAACGTCAGAAAAGCCTCAACATCATCCAGTTTGCAAAGGAAATGAAGAGGAATGTTGTACTAGTGTCTCCACTGCACTTGAAATGAAAGGCTTAAACTGCACAGTGCTCCACTAATCCACACACACACACACACACAGTGTTTGCCCTCTTCCTGATTTCTTTTTTTTTTGCATATTTATCACACTTAAATGTTTAAGGTCATCAAAGAAATTTTAATATTAGTCAGAGACACAAGTAAACACAAAATACTTTTTTGTATTATCAAGAGAACCAAAACCTTTCCAATATTCTTCCTCATCAGTCGACGTGAATGACATTTATGACACTGATTGTTCCAAAACATCGCTCCCTGTCTCACTACAGATATTAAACACAGGCGGATCCCTATCCTGTTCTTTGCTAACAAGATGGATGTGAGGGATTCTCTGTCTTCAGTTAAGGTTTCACAGCTGCTCTGCCTCGAGTACATCAAAGACAAACCCTGGCACATCTGGTATGAGCATGCACGCAAACTTATGTCATTGTGATTTGCTATGAAATTCTACATGCAGAATCTGGTTCACACCTCCTCTACTAAAGGAACCAGAACACAGCTATTTACTCTACAACTACAGTAGGATGTGTGTGTTACTGTTTATATGGATCAGTGATATACTGTTTGTTTAACAGCTTTAGCATGATATGAGAAATCGATTCACGTGCGCTGTCTCTATGTTTCAGTGCAACTGATGCTCTGAAAGGAGAAGGTTTACAAGAAGGAGTGGACTGGTTACAAGGTATGGTGAGAGTGGGAGTTTCTTACTGCATTTACAGTGATTTACAACAGATTTCATTCACTGGTCACCATTGACCTGCTGAGTACTGTACTTAAGTACTTGAGTGTTTCTATTTTATACTACTTTGTATAGCTGTAGTTACTTTTCAGATTGACACTTTACATTAGGTAATTTATAATTACTGAATAAAACACAAGCAAACAAAGTTAAAGTCTAGTCTAAATCAGTAACAGTTCCTAAACCTTTAGCTTGTATCCCCTGTGTGTAATTGTGCCTTTTTGTCATGTTATCGTCCAATATTTCATAAGAAAGCAAAGTTTAAAGAGAAGACTAAGAAGTGAATCAAAGTTTGTGCGGGCAGAGCTTTGATTTTACTTCTCTCTGATACCCAGCTGTTGCTGAAGACTGGAAAATAAACTATAGCTAAATAATTTAGCTGATAACATGTTATTTTACATTGTAGTGTTGCTTCCTCCACATTTATGTATGATTGGAAGATACACTGCGCAACTCTCATTACGTCAGCATCGTTATTCTTTTTTATTATTGTGTTTGTTTTAATGCTCTCATACAATCCATCCATAGATCAAATAATACAGTGAGTACTGGCTGTTCTATCACTTGTTGTATTCTTGTGTTCTCTGTAGCTTTAGAAAAACAGACTCTTCTCTTGTGTCTGCTACGGTATCATGACTTTTAGCCTTACATTTGATGACTGTGCCACTGACTTGGTGATGATTTCAGCATGGAATACTCAGAAATTTTAAGTTTTGTTCATTCCCTTCAGACAATTTGAGTCTTGTCTCATGTCAGACACAAACTAAAGAAGTCATGGACCCTCTGCAGAAAAGAGGAAAAAAATCACAAATACATCCAAAGTATAGTTTTTTTTTATTTAAAGAATCGAATCTGTGCTCAATATGTTAGATTCTTACATCATTTGAGAAGATGACTTTGAGTTGGAGACGATGTGTAGCCGAGTTTCTATATTTTTGGTCTTTTTTTCCAGATCAAATAAAAACAATGAGAACATGACGGCATGAAGAGTGACACTTCAGTTGAAGAAAGAAGGTACCATGGAAATGTTTTCGACAGGATATGTAGATGGTTCTTAGATGTCTGGTTTACTTGATATCTGACAACATGAATTGGTTTTTGCTACCAGTGAGAATAAATGTTTCATGCCTTTCTCAGAGTTGCATACACCACCTCACCATCTAAAAAAAAAACAGTTATTATATATGTTGCAGCTAATACATCGTGCAGCTCTTCTCACATATAACATCTGAAAATGTTACTTTCTTTCTTTTTCTTTCTTTTTTTTGATTAGCTGTGAAAATATATTATACATTTACAAAATATAACCAGGGCCCAGTAGATTGTACATATTGTTACTTGTGGTTAAGCAGACATACTATAATAAGTATAACACAATAAGTTGTCATTAAGTAAATTGGCAAAAACTAGTGTTTTTATCTTTGCCTTATTTCAATGCTCATAGAAAACGTTTGACTAATGCTGCCTCAGTAATTGGTTGCTTTTTCTTTTCTTTTTTTCATCAGGTTCCCTCACATTAACCAAGCTATACAACAAGGCAGAAGGGTTTCACTCTTTGGGCATTTTTAAGGCAACGAGAAATCAGATGACATCATTTTAAATGATGGTAAAAACAATGTGTCAGATGTTGCTTTTTTTATTTGATATATTGGGTCCCTAGTTTAAAACTACAAAAATCTACAGAAACAACTGACAACAGCTTTCACTAGTTCTTGTTTTCCAAGGGTTGGTTTTAAGACAGACATGTTTTTAAAGATAATTTTTTCATGTGCTAAAAATGTGTTTCCAGAGTTGAACGGTGAATAGAGTACCTGTTTGTTTGGGGTTTTTTTTAGCTTTAAAGTTTTCAGTTTTCAAAATGAGTGAAAACTCCAGTCATGTTGGTCACATCCTTTTTTCTATGTTACTGCACGGTTACAGTTAATTTCATGCACAACATCCTTTTCATCAGATATTTTATAGTCCTGCTTTTGTTGTCATCAAGGAACATTTTTTACACAGCAAAAGAAGTGTATCATTGAACCACTGATGGGGAGGTTAGGTGTTTAAAATTTATCTGCATTGAACACCGGCTTTAAAGACAAAATGTTGATTTTGTAAAAAAATATATGAATATATATATATTTTCTATATGTAACTATAAGACCTTTCAGCATAGGGATCAGATCTTATGGGATTTACATTTTCAAAACAAGGACCCTCTAAGCACAAGTTCACTTTTAGCATCAGATACTAGGGTAGATTGACTTGTATCACCAGATGATATGTATTTTATTTAAATGTATGTGTTAATTTTCAAAGAATAAATGTTATGGGAAAAACATAACTCTGGTAGCTTCTTGTGTGTCTGCTGTTATGGATGATAAAACCGCGTCTCCTCTCTCACTCTCTGCCCAACATCTTGAGCAGCGCTGCCAGCAACAGCTGCTCATTAAGGCAGAGTCCCTGGGCCCCAGCAATTTATATGGTTCAACATAAACATCCACTTACACCTAAATGATCCTCTTTGCTATTATCATGACATGGTAGTTCACTTAGGCGATAAGCAGTCTGTTGTATTGTTTACATGTATACCGTTGACTATGGAATATATATTTTTTTTGTGAAGTCACAAATTAGCAGTGTCTCAGCCTCCATGTTTGGCATGCGTGTTGCTCGGGAAAAAAGTGTCAGGTTCATGTGGCAGCCATCTGTCAAACATGCTATTAGCAAACCGGTTCCAGCTGTCTGCCGGATGTTTCCGATGTTTTTGATCAGCGTTTCACATAATCACTTGTCGGATATCACAAATTCAACACTTCCAAGTTTTTAAAAATTTTTTTTTTCCGTTGGATTAGAAAATGGAGCTGGAACAACAAGTTTAAAAAAAAAAAAAAAAAAAAGACTTAAACAAACTCAATAAAGCATTCCAAATTTGTTCTGTATCTATAAATGGAAATTTAAGCTGAATACCTTGATTTCTGTCCATGGTGCTGAAACGACGCCTTCGCTCCGCCAACAGGGGGCGCTGCGCGCGTTCAGCAGCTCGCTCCAAATGAACTTGATGAGTCCGACAGCTCCGACCTTTTTTATTATTTTTTTAATTTTATTTATTTATTTGATGAAAATAACCTGTACATGACGCAGTTTTCTTGTGTATTTGCGGCAACGAGATGAAAAAAGTTCTAGGTCCATGCACAGAAACGGCTCCGGGCTCCTTCTATTATAGTTAAGGGCCACTTGGTGAGTGGAAGTTTCATTAAAGCTCTCCCCGCTGATATTCAGGATCCGCGCTAATTGGATGCCAGTGTCAGTTAGAGAAGGAGTTGCTGCCCAAACGACTTCAGCCAGAGGAAGCCATTAGACGCACTTCTCTGAGAGAAATGTAGAAAAAAAGAGCACTTTAAACACACTTAGACGGCGTTACACCTGCAGTTTTCAGTTCGTGGCTCGTTTAGGTAGGGTTATTTTAAATGAAGTGGATCAACACGTGAGGCTGAATTACTTGCAACGTGTCGGGAGGATAAAATGCCGAGAATGAAACCGAAGTTCTAATAAGCCCGTTTCCTCCTCCTGCTTCTCCTCCTCCTCGGTGTGCGGAGCAGAGACGGTTCCTTGTGCAGCAAAATTTTAATTGCGCTGGTAAAGGTAACATGCCGGCTGGGAAGACATTGACAGCGGATAAAAGGCCACGTGAAGCATGGCGGCGCAATTAGGGAGCCGTTACGCACGGAGTTAGGGTTGGAGCAGACGCGCATGACGCGTGGATATGAAAACGTATGGATTTAGTGTCTAATCTATCTATAGATTTAAAAATATATATATGTTTGAAATTCGTCACTGTACATTTTTTTGAAGACGCCTATGTTATAAAGTAAAGGAATCCCCCCCCCCATTCTCCCTCCCACCTCCGGTCAGAACGGCTCCACAGTACAGTGACGTGTTCCAGGCTCGGTGCTCATTAAGCGGGGACGTTTGTCCTCTCTGACGCGTGCTTCCAGTCCTCTGACGGCACCTAACACCCCCCCCCCTTTATAAGGCCCGGTAAGTCACCCGAGAGACCTCCACCACCCGTTCATTTGACTCTTCCTCACGGTGCAGAGGGGACGGGGCTCTTCATACACCGTCTCCGGCTGTCCCGCTCCCTGTGTTCTACCCCTGGTGCCTCCAGCACATGACTCTAAAAACATTTGAGGTAAGTTTCGCATCTTTTCATTTGATATTTTTCTTCATTTTTTTTGTGTGTAAATCGTTTAGGTCTATTAAATGACATCTGTTAACTCGCGCACGACCTTGGAAATATCTTTAGGTGGACACTCCATCTCCTGCATTTTTAATTAGGGCTTCTAAAGTGGTCACGAATCCTATGCGTAATTTGGATTTTACGCGCATGTGTCCACAGATAGAAGAAGAATACAGTCACGAAGATGAGAAACAACTATATACTTTTTTTATTTTTTCACTTTTGGAAGATTTGCTGTTATTTATCGTGGAAATTGTTGTTTTGGATTTGAATTATTATTTTTGTATATTGAAGAAGGCATCGGATCCATAATGGATACATTTGTCTAATGGGAAAACAATCTACGAAATGGAACTTCTAGCTTCTTGTTTTCCTTTTAATAAATGTTTCATATACTTTTCTCATATACTTACTATTATATATTTACTATTGTATATTTTTTCCGAATTTGATTAGATTTCAAGTGCAAGCCTCTCTGCCATTATCTCTTACACCGTCTACAGATGCCAAGAAATCAGATGATTGTCTTGAGGAAATACTTCCTCTAGTGCGTGTCCGTGTGTGCGTGTGCATGTGTGTGTGTGCGTGCGTGTGTGTGTGCGCGCGTGACCGTGTCCTCTCCGCGCGCCCCGCAGGTCTCCTCCATGCCTTCCCGTTCCTAGCGGTAGACCGGTGCGACCATGACCATCCATGTAGAGGGGCTTGTGGCTATCGCGTTCTTCTACCTACTCATCCTGTTCGTGGGCATCTGGGCGGCATGGAAGAACAAACACTCGGGGGAGGCGGAGGGGACCGACCGCAGCGAGACCATCATGGTCGGCGGCAGGGACATAGGATTATTCGTCGGTGGATTTACCATGACAGGTGAACTTTGAATTTACTGCCCAGCACTCTTGCCCTCTATTTTTTTTTTACTTTTAACAAGTGAACTGTTTGCTCTTGAAGTGACAGCCTCTCATGTGTTTCACCATTCATTTTACCAATTCACAAATCCTGACTCAACATGGCACTAGATGAATATAAATGATATTGTGGGGATGTTCTTAAAAATTGATCTAAATGTTGCATGGAAGCACATCCTTAGTTTTGTATAAACCGTGCAGTTTGGATATTTGAATTTCATCTTCACTATTGATGACTTTCAGCGACTTGGGTTGGAGGAGGATACATCAACGGCACGGCTGAGTATGTGTATCTGCCGGATTTTGGCCTGGCTTGGGCACAAGCTCCTTTTGGTTATGCCTTCAGTCTTGTAGTGGGTGAGTGACCCCTTCACCTGTTGTCTTCATCCCTCTGAGGAGGACATTTCTAAAAATGTACAGAAAAATCCTTCTTAAACTGTATCAGCTTCTGCTTCTTCTTATGTAAATTCCCACCAATCGAACAAAATGGCAACACAGAATGTCAATAATTATAAGTAACCTTGATGAGGTTTAATGCAGAATCGCCGTGGCATCTCAGCCTGTGTCGTGTGCCCTCTCTGTCCCAGGTGGTCTTTTTTTCGCCAAGCCCATGCGCTCACGGGGTTACGTCACCATGTTGGACCCGTTCCAGCAGCTGTACGGCAAACGCATGGGTGGCCTTCTCTTCATCCCCGCGCTGATGGGTGAGATCTTCTGGTCCGCCGCCATCCTTTCTGCACTTGGTAAGTTCACGTCACTGCATGCAACTAAATAAAAGGAGTTCCACGGGCAATGGAATCCGAGTTTGTGTCTGAGCATTGTCGTCTACACAGTATGTTGCATTGTCTGTAATGTCCTTTCATCCGTTTGCACGTGACCTTAGGAGCCACTCTCAGTGTGATTGTGGACATGGACAATAAGTTGTCCGTGGTTATCTCTGCTCTCATCGCCATCTTCTACACCCTGGTGGGAGGACTTTACTCCGTGGCCTACACTGACGTCGTGCAACTCTTCTGTATTTTTGTGGGCCTGGTAGGTCAAAGTAAAACTAACTAACAGCAGCTAGTGTAATAACTACTCTAGAGTAGATTTACTGTATATACAAGTGATCAAAGTAAACCAAGGTAATGTAGCATTTTTTTTATGTGATCAAAATTTTTTATTAAAAAAAAATGGGAGGGGGGCAAGACAAAAGTTTCTTAATAAGTAATATCAAACAAACATATATAATATATATAATGTTAATTATTCATATTAGACAGGTATAAAGCATTATTTAGGTTGTTATTTCTAGACAAAGTAATAACTCTCCAGCTCATCTGATTGTTGAGTATTGCCATGATCTAGATTGACACTTTTGATGAGTCTATGTATCCACAAGGTTTTCATACATATACCAGAATCAAACCTTTTTAAAAAAAAATGTTTTCTTTGCAGAGGTAAGCCCAGCAAACACCATTTCGAACTAAATTTGCTTTTCAGCTGTATTAGAATTATCACTAAGGAGACAGAAAGCAGGGTTAGGTGCATAAAAGCAGGCATCAAGTAAAATAGAAGAGAGTGGACATGATTATAAACAACTGGGCTGTCCCAAAACATATGCATCAGTGTTCCAGGAGACATGGTAGAAATATGACAGTTTTCAGTAGCTTGTGTTTTCACCTGAAATCTTTTCTAGGGTGTAATGTAGGCTTTGTGTGTGGTCCTAAAAGTGAATCAGCTGATGTCCATAATTCTTCGAAGTCATAGTTAAATTTGACCATATGACCAAATATTACTTGAGTTTATACTTGTTTGTTTGTGTGTGTGTGTGTGTGTGTGTGTTTATCTTACACCTTGTGCTTTTTCTCTGTCCGGCTTCAGTGGATCAGTGTCCCATTTGCTTTGAACAACCCGGCCGTGTCCGACATCACCGTCACTGCAGTGAAGCAGGTGTACCAGTCGCCCTGGAGAGGCAGCATCAACAGCAGCGACATCTGGGTCTGGATCGACAATTTCTGCCTCCTGGTACAGTAGCCACAGCTGCTTTTTACACACTACTCCCTACTTTAGAGTGCATCCATGAAGTAAACGCCATTGTTCTGAGCAACTTGTTAAATGAGATAAGTAAAAGAGCAAAAAAAACTGAATCAAACACATTTTTATTTTTCTGAAATTGTACCATAGATGCTTGGAGGCATACCATGGCAGGTGTATTTCCAGCGAGTGCTGTCCGCCTCCTCAGCCACCTACGCACAGGTCCTCTCCTTCCTGGCAGCGTTCGGGTGCCTCGTCATGGCCATTCCCTCCGTTCTTATCGGAGCCATCGGGGCCTCCACAGGTTAGAGAGCTCGCCCCTGTGCTGGCATTTGTACACACCTGTGTGTGTGTGTGTGAGTTGTTGGTTGTGTTTGTGTGTTTATTTATTTATTTGTTTATGGGGGGGAGGGGGTTGCTCAGGATGGCTCCACATCTCCCTCAGATCTGAGAGAGCCCAGTAAATAGCAGCTGGTTCACCTCATCTATAATGAAGCAGCAATCCACTTAATAACCACAGTGCATGTGTAAATATTACATTACAGGGAGGCGAGGGACCAAATTAGAGGTTTGATCTCCAGATTTTTAGCTGCCAAATTCCTCGGTGAACAACCAAATACACCCAACTCTGTTTTGTCCTGTCCCCTTCTAACTCTATAGGAATGGATTGTATTATGTGAGAAATATGTTTCAAGTGTGTTCATGACTCTTACACATGTTAGAACTGCAGCAAATACATGTTATTTTATGACAACATGTTTTTTATGTATGCAGCTTTATACACATACTGGGAAAAAAACCTATGTTCGTTAAATATCTCCCTGACTCAGACTGGAACCAGACAACTTATGGGGCCGTTCCTCCTAAAGATAAAGAGCAGGCAGATATGATTCTACCCATTGTGCTCCAACATCTCTGCCCACCGTTCGTCTCTTTTTTCGGCCTGGGTGCGGTGTCAGCAGCCGTCATGTCCTCTGCGGACTCATCCATCCTTTCGGCGAGCTCCATGTTTGCAAGAAACATCTACATGCTTGCCTTCAGACAGTCGGTCAGTACTCTCGTGTGTGCGTGTGTGTCAAAGTCAAAGTCAAAGTCAAAGTCAATTTTATTGTCAATTTCTTCACATGTACTTGACATACAAAGGAATCGAAATTGCGTTTCTCACTATCCTATGCGTTTACATGTACAACAACATCAAAGTGCAGGTGCGCAAGACGAGACAATCCTAAACTACGATACAACAACAACGGTAAAGTGCTAAACTAAGAACTAGAAACAAACAAACATGTATGACAGGACAAGACATGAGTACCCCAAGACAAGACAAGACATAAGTAGTATGTGTGTGTGTGTGTCAGGGATGGGATGGTTTATGAAAACCGTTGGAGTCGTTCAGTTCGGCTGTCTCGGTTTGGTTCGCGAGTGGTCCGTTCACTTCCTATCAGCAGCATCAGCTCCTCTGATTTCTTACTCTCATAGGCAGTGTTGGGCATGCTACTCACTAAAAGTAACTAGTTATAGTTAACAGTTTTTTCTCCAAACTTGTAACTTGAGTTTGTAATTGGTCGCGAACTTTTCTCACAAAGTTTCTTGATTTGCCGTTGGTTACAGCCACATTAGCCGGTTTCCTTGGGTAAGTCGCTGCGTTACTCTCTGACCTTAACCAGGTGCTTGACACCATGATTGTAACAGCCCCCGTCTTCGGAAAAAAAACTTTTAGCTTGTTTAGCTTGCTAGTATTGGCATGTTGGTAATGGTAACAGCATTATGCCAATAGAAAAAGTATTTAGATTACATGTTACTGAAAGAAAGTAAGCAAAAAGAAAAAGGGAAGCAGTGTAGCCTTGTGTAGCAGATAATCGATAGACAGTCAGTTGTTGTGGAGACTTGTTGGTGAGTGGTAAAGAACCAGAGTTAGTAGACAACCAGCAGCTCCTTATAGGTCTGCAGAGTGGCTGTATTTAGACCTACGATGATGGCAGGAACAAATTTAATGACAAAAATGTGACGCTGTGCAGCTCTATGATTATAATGTTAATTCCTTCACTGTATGAGGAGATATCATTTCATAGGGACCTAAGTATAGTGCTGATAGAGCCTTTGGTTCTTTCTTTGCCAAATATATGTAACGCTTGTTGGAATTATCAATTCCTCCTCTCTTGCAACCAGAATCTCACCTACTTTTAACCTTGGACTGTAATAAAATTCTGTTTTTAAGACGAAGACATGATTAATTATCCCAATGACCAGAGAATACCAGACCGAAAATCGTGACCACAAAACCATGGATTTTGTGAACTGTCCCAGCCCTAGTGTGTGTGCGTGTTTCTCTTGGGGACGTCTCAGCGATGTCATAAACGTCTCTCTTTCCTCAGGCGTCCGACCGCGAGATCTTGTGGGTGATGCGCATCACCATCTTTGTGTTTGGCGGCCTTGCCACGGTGATGGCGCTGGTAACCGGGACGGTGTACGGCCTCTGGTACCTGAGCTCAGACCTGGTTTACGTCATTATCTTCCCCCAGCTGCTTAGCGTGCTCTTCATCAAAGGCACCAACACGTACGGGTCGGTGGCGGCCTACCTGTTCGGCATGCTGCTGCGTATAGGCGGGGGGGAGCCCTATCTGCACCTGCCCCCTTTCATTTATTACCCCGGCTGGACCACCGAGTTGCGGATGGACCACATTACTGGAGAAATGGTGGAAGTGGTCATCCAGAAATTCCCCTTCAAGACGGTCTCTATGCTCGCCTCCTTCCTGGGCAACGTGGCTTTCTCCTACCTGGCCAAGTACCTGTTCGAAAGCGGCAAGCTGTCGCACAAATACGACTTTCTCGACGCCGTGGTGTCCAAGCACAGCGGGGAAATCATGGACAAGACGACGCTGGTGTCCCGCGGCAACAACATCGGGCTGTCGGAGATGGCGCCCGTCAAGCCGCGGCTGAGCGTGACCCTGGCGGCCGCCTTCACGCGCCGCGACACGCTGCCCACAGAAATGGTGGAGGAGGAGGAGGAGGAGTCCAGCCCCGACTCCTCCCACCATGACGAAGAATGACACACTCGACGATGTGATGAATGGAGAGAAAAAAATATCCTGAACAAGTGACTCCCAAAGAACTGGTTACTCTGTCTGACACATACAAAGAAAGAAGAAAAAAAAGTAACAAATAAGAAACAACAAGGAACCATCCCAAAGGAATACAAAGTACCATATCCCTCTGGTGGATCGTGCAGACAGGAAACTGTCCTTCTGTGAAGTAAACCCGCCCACACAAACACTCATACAGTACATATAGACATTATGGTGTTTAAGACTCATTTCAATCGATGGCTTCTCTCACCAAAAGCAACGTAGTCAAACCGCAGTTGAGCGAGAGATGAAAGTGTCCGGTTTCTGTAGCGGAGAAATGTGCCAAATTATTCTAAATGTCCCATCAGGAAAGGAAACTCTGCATTGACCAGGACTGAAACTGACATGACAGCACAACTCGTGTTTGAAAGGAGGAAACACCAATTATTTAAAAAAAAGAAAAATGAATAATAAGCAATAACACTCACCTGTACAGGAGTTATCATAAACAATCAAATTGCAAGGGTGGAGGTGAAGATGAAATTAAGAATATTTTCTAGCTTTAATGTGTCGAGCCAATTTTAACAGACAGTTTCATGTATATTAATAATTATTACTGATAAATGCATCATGACTGTGAATCAAGGAAAAAACAACCTATGTATCACGCTGAGTAGCATATATACAAGCTGTAGCGATGGTAGTTGACTTCAAGCGTTAGTGAAATGTCTCTTTAATGTCAGGTAGAAGCAGATTTTCCTCATGAGAATAGATGTAAATTACTAGACTACGTGTTCAAAAATGTTCTTGTATTCAACTGCCTTAATTAACTCAAAAGAAGAGATACTTTTAATTTCCACTGATCTGACCGCACTGTGGTCAAGACTGAAGTGAACAAAGACTTGAATATGAATGTAACGTCTACAAATGGTTTAATTCTCTCAGATAGTGTACTGTTTTCTGTGTATATTGTTGTTTGCCATTTGCAAAGTCCAACAGTAACTGTTGCAGAATCATGTGGCGGCAGGTTCTTATTCATGAATCTGTAGTTTATTTGTTGTTCACAAAAGTGTACAGATTATTTTCTCTGTGAAGTGTATGTTTGTATATATATATTATGGGGGGAAAAATATAGCTATATACATATATATGTCAAATATTGCCGGTTAAAATGATTCATATAAGATGGAAGGATCCTATTCTAAATGTTTATTTATTTTTGATGTCAAAAGAGATGAAACAATAAAAATGAAGAAATCATTTCACAAACAATATATTTATACATGTATACGTATAAATACAATTTGGTAACAATCCATCCATCCATCCATTGTCTATCCCGCTTATTCCCTTTCGGGGTCGCAGGGGTCTGCTGGAGCCTATCCCAGCGCGTTAAGGCGAGAGGCAGGGGGATACACCCCAGATGGTCGCCAGCCAATCGTGGGGCACACACACCATTCACACACCATTCACTCACACACTCACACCTATGGGCAATTTAGAGTTTACCAATTAACCTGAGCATGTTTTTTGTATTGTGGGAGGAAACCGGAGTACCCGGTGAAAACCCACGCAGACACGGGGAGAACATGCAAACTCCACACAGAAAGGCCCCAGACCCAGGCCCAAGGCGGGTCTTGAACCTGCGACCTTCTTGCTGTGAGGCAACAGTGCTACCCACCGCACCACCGTGTCGCCCCTTGGTAACAATATTAAATTAATATTCTATAAATCTTTGCAGGCTGACCTTCAGAATACTGCAACTTAAGCTACATGCATGTAACAGACAAGATCGTGTCTGTTAGTCATCAGATTGTGTTGAGTGTGAATTCAAGCAAGTAAATTATTATTATTATTATTTTACATATGCTCAACCAAAAACTGATGAATGACTGTCAGGTTCTTGGACTCTAATATGTTTTCAAGGTTTGATGAGGTTAAAAAAAGTCATAATTTACAATGTTATTTTCTTATTTTGCTGTTTTTTTTTTTTATTCTGTGGATTATTTTGCGACGGCTCATATTTATGGAAGTCGTCTCTGAAAGCTTCTCGACTGCCAGTCATTTTCATAATTTCCGACATTTTCGTTTCTGGCTGTGATTTTAAGCCTCTAGGTGACCGGTTGGCTTTCAAAGCTTCCTTTGCCTGATATTTTTGAACCCACTGTATATTTTGTTTGCAAAAGCCGTTTTCTTTAGAAAAAAAAAAACAACATTGAATTTTCAGCCATTCTCGAGCCCTTTTCTTCCCTGTCAGGCCCTTCCGTGGCAGACAGAAAGAAAGGGAACATGTTCGAAAACGTGACTGACATTACAATCGCTTGGCTTGCCTCTTTGTCCCCCTCCACGGCCACGGTGAAAGACAGCATCTTAAAATAGCTCTCTCTGGTTATTTACATTACCTTAAGTGCTGTACTCTTGGTCTGGGACGCGGGGAGGAGCCACGCGGGGGGTGGGCGGGGCTACTGCCGCCGCTGGTCAAGGGAGGATGGGTTTGGGTGGTGGAGGGGTTAGTTGTAATAGAATCCACCAACCTCGATGGACAGGAATGACGCAGGTGGCCCCACCCATCCACCACGCCTCATCCCTCCATCACAGGCGTCCTTTTTCACGTCCTTGAGAACTAAGACCAATCTCATAAAAGGACAAAGGGTGCGGAGAGAGGGAGAGAGAGAGGGCGTGTGTCCCATCTCCATTCATAGAAAGTACCTCGAAGAGCACTCAGGATAATTAACAATTATGAAGGAAACTGTTGCTTCGTTCAAACGTCAATCCATTTATTTCGGGCTTTGCGGTGAGGAGGAGATCGTTGGGGGATGGTTTCGCGTAGAAAATTCTTGAAGGGAGCGCTTGGATGCACACCAAAATAGATTCATTCATTCATGACTACTGGATATATTAAGAAACATGTTAAACCTGTTTTTTCCAGGAATCACTGACAGTTTGGCCACTGCAGGTTTTTGTAATTGCATATAAATAACAGTATCTGACATTCTGTTTTATTAGATGAACTTCTCTACTCTTCTGTTCTCTTCTCCTCTGAATGCTCCTTCATATCATCATATCTTTTACTCATAAGTTATCTCAATATTGATTGTTCCCCCTTTTTAATTAATTAGGAAACATTGAATAATTGATCGGTCATTCAGACTGCACAATCTGCCTGGTGTGGAGGAAGATACTTTAAATATCTAATCAGATCCCCAAAGGAAGACCAGTGGACTTCAAACTGTGGACCGACAGTAAGTTGTCAAATGTGAGACCGAACCCCCCCCCCCTCCCTTTCTTTTATTATATCTGCTGCCATCTGTCCTAATTTCTTCCTGGACATATTCTCCAGGAACCGGACCTTCAGAGATAAACATGAATTCTGGGAATCAAAGTCTCAACAGAGCACTTCCCCTCAACGTGGACATGCGGGGAGGAGATTACAGAGAGCAGGCAGTGCCTTCAGATAGTGATCTGACGTGCTGGAGTCAGGCATAACTTAAGAGAGGCCGAGTCAAAGCAAGGTGAACATTTACGCATCAAACCGCTTGCTGCCAACAATACCCGTGATACAAAATGTCCTCTTGGTTTTGTTGTCATTTTTTTGGCTTGAAATGAGACCAGAAATCACAGAGTCACACAGGTGTTAATACTGTTTTGTATGATCATGAGATCATCATGAGACAACCATAAATGTTTCATGTTTAATAATGTCAATGTCAAATTTTCCAGACAAGTTAGAGATGTGAATTTTCAAAGATTTGCATCAGAAAGCTGGACGCAGATTAATACTGGGTCCCAGGAATTTCTCACACTTAACTGATAAAACAGCATTTGTGTGTGTTATTTTATCCCCACCAACCATAGGTAAGTGTGGTTTAAACACGGCGCAGCTTCTGGATCAGACAGTCTCTCCTCTTTAGATAGTGAGATACAAGCCAGCTCATATCTCATCTGAGGCTGAGGCGCCACGTCACGACGGCGGGACACTATTTATGTCTTTCTGAAGTCACGTCCCCTTTAATTGAATTAGAAGGAAACTAATTGAAACATGGGGGAAAAAAGGGGGTGATGGGGTGGAGATTCAGGAGAAGAACAAAAAGTCATGCAGAATCATGTGGGGCTAATAAGGTTGTTAGTCATTGAGAAAACAGAAAATATGCATCTCTTTATATATGTATAAATATATATAAATGCTTTGTGCATACAAAACAAATGGCAAGAGATAATGTCATGGCTGTTTCCCACATATCTGTCCATCTCCTCCATTAGTGCCTCCAAGCAGCTGAGGAGCATCTTTAGCAAAATGAATGTAGCAGCTCCGCTAATCCAATCAGCTGCAGCAACTTAATTATAGAGGCATCTTGGTTCCACCCAGCGCCGGCCGCAGGTACACCGTCTGGACTTAACGGCAAAAACCTCCTTTTCCTAATGAGTCAGAGCCATGAATCAGCTTCAGTCATATATTGGAATTTTGAAGCCGTGAGTCGAGCAGTTGCTCGGATCCTCCGAGACCAGATTTTACGGCGGAGAGCTGCCAGCTCTGATGGATCCATGAGAATCAAATTGTTCCATTCAACCCTTTCATGTGCGGATCATCGATCGATGCTGGTATCACGCCAAAGCGTGTAATACACCGCCAGGCCACTAGAAGATACAGTGTCTGCGTCAGGTTGACCCCACCCAAGGACTTGAATTTATTATTACTTATTATAAATATTATGAGAAGGTTTTATATACTGTATAAATACCGACCAATGTTTCAAAATGCTCAATCTATTAAGAGATGCACCTAGCACGGGGGTCAAAAGTTGTGCCTTTAAATAAGATTCCTTAATTCCTGCGAAGTTGTGATGTCACATACGCCTCTCGTATCTGGGCCTCCATTAGCGCAATGAGCCGAAAATGCAAACACACAATATGTTGTATGTGGTGTTTGTAATGCTCCACCTGATTTTAGTTTTCAGTGCTTATTCCTAGTTATGCAGATCTGCAGATCTTCCTATGTTGTGTGCTCTGTGACATTTTGAGGTTGAAATAAGATGATATAGCATTTAGTTAGATCTGAGCTGAACTGTACTACGACAGCAGTACATATATCCAAATGTTTGTGTGTCTTTATTCGTGCGAGGGCTGCTCCACCATACAACGTGTTCCCCTCAGCCCGTCTCTTTTCTAAAGACGATGGATGGACTTTTTTTTTCCTTTTTTTATTCCATATAAGAGAATAATGAGAATAATGCAGCATCCACACACACACACACACACACACACACACACACACACACACATTCAAAGCACACATTAGCCCCAGGGGAGCCGTTCACTCTCAGAATGAAGTTGCTGAAAGAGAGAGGGAGGTTGGATGGGACCCATGTGAACCATTTTTACACACACATGCACACACAAGGGTCGCGGCCCTGCTGGTGGCAGGAGACAGGAAACAAAAATAGACAGAAGATGGGATCATTCCAATGAAACAATCTCATCCTCTAATGAGAATTTCAGGGAGGTTTTTGTTTAAAGGCCTCAACATGTTGAATACTTTGTTAAACTCAATACACGTCGAGTATTGGCAACTGCAGCTTTGCACCAACGCAGGAGCTGAAGCGTGATGGCTAAGCAGTAAGGGAAGAAACAAAGGACAAGGACATGAAGAGAACGTTAGGAGGGTCGTCGTACCTCTTAGCTCATCACGACGCACCACAGCCCCGCCCCGCCCCGTCTTGTGCGTGCGTGTGTGTGTCTTTAGTAGCCTATCACAATCAGTTCCCCGGTTGAGTCCGAGCCAGAGGGTCCATTAGAGTTGATTGAGGAGCACAGGGGGTGCAGACTTAACCCTGAGAGAAGGTGGCAGGAACACACACAGTCCAGTTAGAAGGTATGAATAAAAAATGAAAAATGTAGCATTAGCACCAAGAGCCATACAGGTACATACAGTATATGCATGTACATAAGGAAACACACAGTTAACTACACACACGGGAAATTTCTTTGCTTCACTGATGGTGGAGCATGTAGGGATTATGCAATACGAATGCAGTGTGTGTGTGTGTGTGTGTGTGTGTGTGTGTGTGCGTGTGTGTGTGTGTGTTGGAGGAGAAGGTAATGGATAGACATAACATAGACTTTTTTTTTTAAATGTTACCAAATGGAAAATCCATGTGTTTTCACAGCAGATGTTTTGACTTGTAATAAACATAAAATCACAGGACAATATTACTAATATTGATCAGTGAGACAGCATGCAAATAAAAAAAAAATCCTTGAATTAAAAAAGAATTCAGCCATTATTTATTCTATTTATTAAACCTGCACTTTCTTTGTTATTGTAGCAAATAAAAGGGTAATTTTCTGTACTTGTAACATCCAGAAACAATTAGTTTGCCTGCATCATTCTTGATGAGATTTTAAAAGATCCCTCCAAAAACTAATCTGTTAGTTTATATGTTAATTTAATAAATTCCACTTCAATATAATAACATTGGAAGAATCTTTTGGTTAGATTCTAAATCATCCAGTAATTTGATTCTCATTTGGGACCAGGAAATTACATAATAAGAATAATAATAATGATAACAATAATAGTAATAATAATAAGAATAATAATCTTTAGTTATAAAGCACCTTTTGTACATAATCTCAAAAGAATCTTTAAGTGCTTTATATTTGAAGCATTTAAAAACAAAAACAAGCAAAAAAAAGCACAAATAGATACAGCAGCATGGATAAAAGAAAATTTGTGGAAAACATTTATTATAATCTAAAATAAGTAGGTTATCTTAGAAAACAGAAACAGAAAAAAAAAACGAGTAAAGGTCTGAGTCATCTGAGTGGAAATTTGTCTTTGGAGCTTTGTATGAGGTAGTACAATGATCCTGAAGCACACAAGGCCAAAAAAGGGAAATTCAATAAAAATAACTGTTTGTATTTTATTTAGTTTTATTCTGAAGGAGCAAGCTTCAGTCACTAGGGTATCAACATGATGAATAAAGAGTATGCCAACATTTAAACAGTACAGTTAAAGCATACTCACTTCAATAAGAAGAGGAATAAAGAAAACGATTAAGAGAAGCAGTCAGTGAGGCAGGGAAATAAAGAGGAAGAATGAGGAGTTCCCCTGTTGAGAAGTCTTTCTGCCTCCCATCTCTATCTTTGTGTCAGACGGGGGCAGGGAAAGGGTCACTGAGAGGAGCTGAGTGAGGGGATGATGGCCGGGTGGTGACGAGCGCACAGTGACAGCTGGAGAGGTCACACGCCAGTAAACTGCAGACTGACAGCGTTTGACTGGGCGTCAGATCAGAGGCCGCCGCACATCACACGCTGGAGGTCACATGACTGCTCAGACAGAGGGACAAGTAGTTATAGAGCGAAATAAAGAAGTAGCAATATCACAGCTGTGTTCACTTTCAAATAACCACTGGGTTTATATTTAGAGGCCCTCTAAATATCTTCTAGATAGAAGCACTTTAAGGATTTTATTAAAATCCAACTATCTTCTAGATGGAGAAAAAGAGCGAGCAGGTTGGAACATCGTGGCACCTTGTAATACATTTACATACAGGATGTTTCTTTTTTTAAAGAAATACATGAAGGTGTACTGAAAAATTATATTTACATATATATATGCCATATTGTTACTGATGTGTTTCATTAATTCATTAATATACAGCATTATGGTGTCAGTCAGGGCCTTAACATGATACAAAGATTAGGCCTCATATAACCAATATTCTAAAAATTATGAATAAATATATGAACCGTTATTTTTACTTGTTCAACAAGCAGATGAAGTTATCTACTGTCTTACAAAACACTCATAAATTAAATCAAAACTGTATTTTATACCTTGAGCCCTGAAAGATTCTCGCTGGCTTCACATTTCTGTAAAAAAAAAAGCAAAAAAGTGCTTGAGTTTATCTGAAATTTAATTTACTAATTTTGGTTGTTTTGGTGCTTTTGACATCTGGGTTCGTGGTTTCAGTTTGTGCTTTGAAATTAGTGAATTATTTTTTCACTTTGAAAACTTTTTCTTCTGCAACTTGCAAGAACACAAATAATATGCTCAGTATCTCCCTCATTGCAGGATAAAAACAACCTGCTTCTTCATGTTCTGTCCACTAGATGGCACTCTAAATCAATGATTGAAGCGGCAAACAAACTGGTTTGAGCACAGAGTTCTTGGGCAAACCTGTATCCTCAGTTCAACAGGAGATTTTTAAGATCTATTGATGCAATCTGACTGACTCCTTGCAAAAAGGGGCATTTCATTTCATGAGAGAAAAGAAATCTGTGCACTCTCTGTCCAATGCAAGTATCAAGCTGTGCTTTTGTTCACTTCACCTTTATCAGGCCATGCAGAGAGCCTTCTTTTCTCTGTGATGTTTATGGCCTTCTTGCACCTTATCACTCTGTCGTAAAGCATCAGGACGCATGTAAGCTACTGGAAACAACCATAAACCCTAAAAAAAATCACATCTGCTCTTTTGCATGACAGATTTGTGTTAAAAACATCATGATTCTTTATGTAAACATGGACGGACTGAGAATGTTATATTAATACCATCAATAGCTGTTTCTAGTGGGTTATGGGTAATATACCACCTGAATTTAACAGAACAGATAATTTAAACAGACACCAGGAATTATAGTACCTGTTGATTGTGACGACATAACCATCTTTGAACATCTTTACGGATTGTGCATTGAAGCTGGAAATGTGGCTGCACAGAGAAAACAGATCCGATACTCGTCAGGGCCCACGAGCACCGCATTTATGGTCAACATCAGAAAATACAACACGCGCTATGTCATATGATATGTGACCTTTGTTACTGATATGGTCAGAATGAGACATACTGTCAAAACAACATCCTGTTAAAGATATCCATATGCTCCACTGCACTCGATGCAGCCAGTGAGCTCATATAAAGACAATATAGCAAAAAATGTTCATTATCCACTATGCAGAAAGCTTCACAATATTATATCTGGGCTATATATACATGTAAACCCAGCTTGATTAAAACAAGTGTGACATTTGCCCTAAAATATTTTGATGATACATACAATTTGAGAGCTTTTAAGAAAGTTTCATAGTTTGAATTTGAATAAGGTTTGTTTGTTGTCCCTTCACTTGGATCACTAAGCTTTCTTGTGCAAAATTATACTAAGGCTGTTTTTACATTAACGTTCTGAAGGGGAATTAGATTATCAACATCTTGTGTGACATTACAACTAGTTTAGAGGTTAATTGTGACCTAGTATACTAGTGATTTTCAAACATTTTCATGTCAAAAACCCATTAACTCACAAAACCTAGACCATAGACCCCTCTGAGAAGAATTTTGCTTTAGATGTTTATTACATAAAGTGCAGGAAACACAAATTATGGAGGAATGAAACTGCCTGAACAAAAATAAATAAATGAAGGAGTTAGTTTATGAATGACAGTAAATATACATTTTTATTTAATTAATTAAATTGATTTATTTGTGTATGTTTTCCTTTTGCACATAAATGCACTTAGGGATTTTAAATGTATATATATTTATTTATTTATTTATACATTCCTCCCATTTATTTCTCTTTTCATTTTCATTTTAATATATAAAATGGAAACAAAATCAAAATGAAAAGAATTCATGTGCAAACTAAAATAATACACAAATGTTCTAAAAATATATCCTTACATTCTTGAGGGGGGGGGTCTACAAGTCTTATGAAAAGACATCACAAGGCAGACATGTCCAGTTAGTTACAGTTTTGAGTTTTTTTTTAAGTAAAACCAAATAAATAAATAAATAAAACACAAAGTATTATTTTGAGCAGAGTAACTTGTACCACACATAGTAAAATATACTGGGAGATTCTATGAGGAGATCCTTATAAATTAAAACATAATGAAGACCAGCATGAACAGGTGGAATGACTACAGCAAGACAAGACAATTTCAATGTTCAAATAGGCACCAGAATATTGTTTTAATGACATTTTAAAGAATATCTCCAGGGCCTCTCAGAGACATTTAGAGGGACAGAGACTAGGAGTTAAATGGATAAACCTTTATTGATCTCCACTGGGGGAAATCCACTTGTTGCAGCAGCACAGAAAACAACACAGAATAAAATATTAAGTCTAAAGAACAAATATATTAGGGAATGTGCAGTACCAGAACAAGGGTATTGCAGTACAGTACAGATAATATAAAGGCTAGTTCATATTGTAAGCGCCACATGTGCACGTTTTGTAGCATCCGCACCCTCCACAGCTGCTTCACAGCCTATTGGCAGCAGATCCAAATGAGTGTCTACATGTACTTTTTTGCATCTGGATCAGGATAATCCTGCGGCTGAATGCTCTGCACATCTGCACATCTGCCAGGGGATGAGAGTGCTTTTCCAGGAAAGGCTTTGTCGTCGTCCTTCATCCTCCTCTCTGCCACCCTCTCCTGGCTGTTCACTGTGGTCAAACTGGCCTTCTTCCCCAGCTTTTTCAGTCTGCTGAGTAAAAAAGAAAACACCAACCTGTTGATTATAACGCATAGTGGGACAGAATCTAATATGGAATCTTACAGCATCATACTATATAACTGTCCCTCATCTGATGAAATCGGAGGGGGACGCATAATAAAAAATAAAGGATGCACAAAATTAAACTGTGCCCACTGACACTGTGTCTATGTGTCACATACGGTGTGTGCTGCACCAGTTGTTAAATAGAGAAAATGATGTGCACGCTGCAAAGTGAACTATTAATGAGGCAATATGGGACTCTTTTCTATCAAGTTGTCAAAATGTGTGGGCCACACATTCTGGTGTCTTAATACACCCACACTCCTGCACTCGCCTGTTATCCTTTAATCTATAACACTGCATTAGAGTTGTTAAATAATGAAATCCTTTGTATGCAAAATCCTAATCTGGCAAAAAAAAAAAAAAAAACTACCAAGCTCTAAACTGAAATCCCCTTTGACATGGTGGAAAGGTAAAAGAAGAACACTGCAGGCTACTTGAGTGAAAGTAAGCTGACTCAGATGTCCCCCCCCCCACCACCACCTGTGACCCCATTAAGATATCAGCGAGATGTCAAGATGTTTACGTGAAGTTCCGAAGCAGGAAGTCGGGGCTTACAGGGAGTCCTTGAAGGCAACGTGATGTGCTCTCCACTGGGCAGTCACAGCTCTGTTGGCCGTCCCTCTCCTTCTCCTCCCACTCAGCCGCTGCTCGAACGCCGAGGAGACTCCCCGACCGCCCCGCTCCGCACCCCGGCCACCGACGCACCGACATGGCTCAGAGCGCAGCTTTCCCCGAGATAGTGGAGCTGAACGTGGGCGGCCAGGTGTACGTGACCCGCCTGGAGACCCTGACGGCGGTGCCCGACACTTTGCTGTGGCTGAAGTTCACTCAGAGCTCCCCGGGCGACCTGCCCAAAGACAGCAAGGGCCGCTTCTTCTTCGACCGAGACGGCTTCCTGTTCCGCTACATTCTGGACTACCTGCGGGACTCGGAGCTCTTTTTGCCCGAGTTCTTCAAGGAGAGGCGGCGGCTGCGCAAGGAGGCGGACTTCTTCCTGATGCCGGAGCTGTCGAGGCGCCTCGCGGACGCCTCGGAGGACAGCAGCGGGGAGCCGGAGGAGGCTGAGCCCGGCAGCCCGGCCACCACCACCACCACCACCGCCTCCTCCTCCTCCTCGGACCGAGCCACGCCGCGCTCGCCCGGGGCCGACGGCGGGTACATCACCGTCGGCTACCGGGGCAGCTACACCATCGGGAGGGACATCCAGGCTGATGCCAAGTTCCGCAGGGTGGCCAGAATAACCGTGTGCAGCAAGATATCCCTGGCTAAGGAGGTGTTCGGGGAAACCCTGAACGAGAGCCGGGACCCCGACCGACCCCCGGACAAGTACACGTCCAGGTACTACCTCAAGTACAACTTCCTGGAGCAGGCGTTCGACCGGCTGGCCGAGGCCGGGTTCCACATGGTGGCCTGCAACTCCACCGGGACGTGCTCCTATAGTGACCCGGGGGAGG
Source organism: Eupleurogrammus muticus (assembly GCA_036785175.1). Lineage (NCBI taxonomy): Eukaryota > Metazoa > Chordata > Actinopteri > Scombriformes > Trichiuridae > Eupleurogrammus > Eupleurogrammus muticus. The sequence goes on along the minus strand of JAYKQN010000002.1, from coordinate 11,629,547 downwards.
ACAAACTCTGGACCAGTTACACCGAGTACGTTTTCTCTCGGTGAGCTGACTCAGCAGCAGAAGGATCCATTCATTCTTTTTTTTTCCTCATGTCTTACTTCAACAAACACTGGGAACAGTCATTAATTATGAAACATGTATTAACCTCCCAAACTGACACTTTCGCTCTGGTATTTTAATGCTTTTTCTTCCTCTCTCTGTGAGATGAGTTGGCTGCAGCCAGCAACAAGACAGCAAAGGTACAGATAGGCACCAGAAGAGGGGTTAGGTTAGAATATAAAATCGCCTACTAGAATATAAGGCTGCTTGGGTAGAAGGCGTAAAGAATCTGATGATGAATGTACCCAAGTATTGCAACTAAAAGTACATGTAAATGCAGTTCAAATTTTGAAAGTGAAGAAGTTTATTCTCAGTGTTCATGCATCGCGGAGGCTCCAGGTTTCCACATCACACTGAACTGCAAGTTCTTGTCAGGCTTAAAATCAGATTGGTAAATCCTGCAGGATCAATACTTAATTGACGCAGATATTTAATTGGAGGACTTTTAAGCCTTTACAGCACTTTCAAAAATGGAGCCTGCATTACAGACAAGGTCTGCAGTTAAAGATCATTCTGTTTCCAATAAGTTTCTTCTGATTTTATGTTGTAAGAAGTTATGATATTAACAAAGTAATAGAAAAAAAAGTGATTGGAAAACACTCACCAAAATACTGAAGTACTGTAATAAAGTATTATCAGTTAAGAAAGAAAATTGTCAATGCAGGGCATGCAATATTTGCTGAAGGTGAAATGTGATAAAATGCTATGTACAATGAAACCTCAGCCTGCTGCCACCGCATCGTATTCTACAGACTAAAGAAAATGTGTTTGAAACAGATCCCTGCAAAAATCATATTTTTTGAATGAGAATGAGAATAATGATGTCAAAATGACCACCCCCTCTTTAATTGCTAATCAAAAGGAATATCAATTCAAATAAAGACAATTTGATTTTTTTTTCAACATCACACAGTTAAAAAAAACAGCTCTGTAATTGTTGTATTTTATGTTTTATTTTTTTTTCTCTGTAGCTTTTTTGTAAAAGAACTGAGTGCCGCAGACTCTTCTGGGTGTTTGTTCCAGATATGTGGAGCTTAAAATCTGAACACTGTTTCTCCAGAAATTTTAATATTACCACACACCAGGGTACATTGTAGAGTGTATATATATATATATATATACAAATATTGGGGAAAGCTTTTGGACATATTTAATTAGATTTATACGGAGTTGCGTACTTTGATCTTTACTGCTCTGTTCTTGCTTGTCATGTTACAGAGGCTACTGATATTCTGCACACATTAACAAGGACAATGTACTGTAAATAGGCTGATGGCTGGTCTGGTTTTGATCTGCAGCTCCTCCTGTTTTTTCCCTAATGTATCTCAAGTCTTTTATTTTTGAGGGATTTTGTGGTAGGTGGACGCTTCTTTGGTATTATAGTTTTATCATATTGCTCAATATAACTTGATTTTATCGACCATGCATTCAGTATAGCTGATTTCAAGATAATGCGTGACATGCTTTTTTCACATGTGCTACATTATGTGCCATCTATGATCTGTTGTCATTGTTTTCCTCTTTAAATATGTTACAGCAAATAAATTGTGACACTAACTTGAATCCAAGACTATTTGTCAAGACTATTTTAAAAGAAAAGTAGAACACTGCTGTACTGCATGTTTTAATACATTCCCACAACCTATTTTTGTCTCCTCCGAGGTTTTTTTTTTCCAGAATTTATCAAAAACAGAAGCAATTTTACCAGTTTACCAGACCATCTTATTAGGGCTATTTCTTAGAAAATGTAGAGAGAGAGAGAGAGAGGGAGAGAACCTCAGTTGGCTATAATGTCACTGCAATGCTTTGACGAGAATCTGACCTGAAAAAAGTCACATCAGATTTTCTTTAACATGTTAAATGTCACATTTATCCCATCCAGAGGTCACCAACTCTGGAAGACAGAGAGTGAGAGAGTGAGAGAGTGAGAGAGAGAGAGAGAGAGAGAGATGCTGTAGCTGCAGCATCAGCTCACAGTCTTCCCAGCGGAGGCTGACATCATAATAAAGGTGTGAAAGGTCTAGCTAGTCTTAATTTAAAATCCTCCCGTGAGTTGGCTTGTGTCAAACAGATTATAAACCAAAGTGACGAAGACCTTTTTTTTTATATGTGTTTTTCTTTTAAATGTTTGCATTCCCGTTTCCCTACCATGTAAGGCAAACAGAATGCTTTAATTAAACTTCTTGTCCTGGCAGCTGGGCAGTATTTTAGATCTGGTTCAAGCCGAAGATTAAACAAAGTTCTTCAAATTTTCAGAAACAGTAGTTGGTAGCTGAGCTGGCAGAGCGGCGTACCACTCTGCAACACACGAGTGCTCTGTTATCTTGCCTGGGCAGGATGGGAAGGAGGAGCAGGGGATTTCTCTTTGGCTGACACGTACAGTAATCAAATGTCTCCTCCCTTGTGGGATCCTGGAGCAAAACGCTATCCCAGGATCAGCTCTAATGCAAAAAAGGCTTTTGTGTGGGCTGTGTTACTCAAATTAAACACAAATGTGTAACAACTGATGTTTAGGAGTACTGGAGTTAGTAAAAACAGGAGCAGGAGAAGATTTAGTCCCTTATGTTCTATATAGCCTTAAAACCAGTTACATGAAGACATGCCCAGGCACAGAAACACACACTAACACACACACACACACACACACACACACACACACACACACACACACACACCGCCTCTACCAACACAAGAGGCCTACTATCTGCTGATTGCTGACGCTGCCATCTGGACAGGAAAAAGGAAGGAGAGACCGCGACTCTTCCTACACTGTGATGTTCAGAAACAGGACACAATGTTCGCACCAGAAGACTGGGGCTGAAATCATTGTCCCTCGGAGGGCCAGACGCCCCCTAATACCCAACACCACCTCCACCACACTGAAGGCGTCCGGTCCCAAAATCACACGACAAGTGTTGATCAGCAGACACAGTGAAACGCACGAGGCAATGAGGAGTTTGTTGGCTATTTCTGTGTCTCCTTGGTGATATAAACACCTACGGAACAAATTTCACTTGGCGTGTGCAGTTTTTTGGTCTCCGTAAGTAAAGTGACATCCAGAAGCTGCAAATGCACATGGGCATGCACCCGCCCACACACACACACACACACACACACACACACACACACACACACACACACACACACACACACACACACACACACACACATACAGTGTGGAGAAGTGAGACAGACAGAGATGCCAAATTAGCCAATTTGCAGAGTTGACGATAACATTGATGTGCCAGCTCTCTTCATATCCGTCTGTATGCTAAATCTTTCACATTTTATCTCGCAGTCTCCCTGCTCACTGTGACCTGCATGTCTCTGATTCAGTTTTTTTTTTTCTGATATAAATGCGTCACACTTATGTTCACACTTATGATCAGAGATGAATATTTAATACAAGCTGTGTTCCTCTCCTGTTAGATCAGGTGTGAGCAGAACATAAAATACCACGGCCCCTTAACTGTAATGTGCCCTCCTTCAGAGGTGATTGTGACAGCAGCAGCTGTTCTATTGAATTTCATGCACTTTTCAACATTGTGTAGTGCAGGATTTCTCAAGTACTTAGTGTAATCACGTGTGTGTGAGCAAACAGTGCAGCAGCCAGGCATGTACAAAGCCCTCAAAGCCCTCCGCTCAGCCGGAGACTGCTCTCTGCTTTGAGAAACAACATTCTGACAAAGTATTTAACAGTGCGGATTCATAAATGTCAAATCGTTTTCCGGGTTTGAAAGGTGAAACCACTTGGCTTGGTGCATTAGCATGGCTACTCAGTTTACTAACAGCAGTTAGCCACCAGGAAGCTTATAATGTAATATGAGACACCAAGGGAAAGTTGTATTTACCATTAAGTCTTAATTAATCAAACGAGGAACAGTGCGTTCTTGCTGGAGCTCCAGAAAGCAGCACAGGAAGGTTTCGGTCACAAAAAGTATTTGTGAGCCATCTGTCTGATCGGCTGATTTTCACTTGGAAGACTGAAAAAAGGTGGGTGTAATAGTGGAGGCCGGAAACCTCTACAGGTGCTACATAACAAAATCGAGGAAGTATGAATGAGCGGTGACATGGCAAAGTTTCTAAATCCGGGCTGTGTGCATATCGCCTTTCTCTAAGAAGAGTTGATGCATGGGGCAATGATTTTCTAGAACTCTAACCTAATTTTGAGTAAAAACAATCATATAAAGTGGCTATTTGGATATGGCTATGTAAATCTGTGTGGCTGTAAATGCACCAACAACATGAAGAACAACCCTGTGTCTTTTGATGGCTCCAAATGTGACCAAAAAAATCTGAACACACGATTGGAACCGGCTACACAGTAAAGTTCCCAGTGTCAAATATGCAATGTTAAAGTTCATTGACACTTTCAGACTTATTGCAACATCAGGTTGAATAGAATGCCCCATAAAAGAGTTACGGGTTAAGAGACATTGTGTTATTTGACAGTGGAAAGTCCCGTTCACATTGTCCTTATTTAAGCCATTTTTTTCTGGCTGAAAGAGAGCTACATTCTCTGACTATCCAGATATAAAAGGAGAGGAGAACTAAGACTAACTAAGACACAAAAGCTGCTGAAAGCTCTTTCACAGGCTGCCGAGACAACTGAACCGAAAGAGTATTTTTTTATTTGAATTTTTTAAACTTATATGTTTATATATGTTTGCTAATACTTGTACTTGTGTGACATTCACATCATGCTGTCAATTGATTTGTTAAGACCTGCATTAGAGGCCTATTCTTTTATTTGACTGGTTGTGGGAAGGCTTATCTTATTTATAATTGGCTATAAATCCTGTGTAAATACAGGAGGAACATGTAATGTAATTAAGCTGTTGGCTATATTGAGAGACCTGTGCAGCCTGTGAATCCCAATATTGTGAATGCTGCATTCAAAGCAGGTCAACTTGTTTCTTGTTACCGTATTTTTAGTGCATCCAAGTTAAGACTATTAAATGGCCACAACTGTGCATGCATGGGCTGTGTGTGCATATGCATGTGCTGTCAACCTTCCTCTTAGTACCATTTAAATTTAATTTTTTATCTTTATTTTTTTTTTCATCATGTGAATTATACTTAAATTTTATTGTTGAAATTTAACATTTAGTTATTATGTAATACTGAATACATTACCTACATACTGCATGGCATGTGGTTGTTGCAAGATTTGGCCAATAGAGGGAATTTTGATGTTGTTGTATCATTAATTTTCACAACTCTGATAGTTGCACGGCAAGGACCTGTGTACCTTGACTGTAGCTCTAGCTTTAAACCTAAACCCTGTGTGAGAAATACATCTTCCTCATATCTTTGCAGATAAATCGCGTCAGTGTATCTGTTATCCTTTTTTGGCATAGAAAAACTGATAAACCCCCAGATGAAGATGAGGGAGGCAGGAAGGAGGTGATTCGTGCCTGCTTCGTCTGTTGTACATTGGCCTCCAATGGTAGCTCGGCTAGCTCGCCAGGGTGTAGGCCACAGAAGTCCCAAAAATATTTCCATACTGAGCTTCTGTAATGTTCAGGAGCGGTACTCCCCACCAATGAGTCTGGTCATCCAGTCGCTGATGCTGTGAAGGCCAACGAAGCGTAATGTGATAACACAAGTAACTTTATATCTTAAATTAAGACATAAAATGTCCTTGACATAAAGTTAATGCAATAGGGGTAACAATATTAGGCGATGTAGTGTGAAAAACAAATTATACTAGTAATTTCCCTCTTTCGAAGAGTATCGAATTTTTTAAATGAATAATTAAATTATTTTGAATGTATTTGACTCCCGAAAACTGTTGCAACAGCCCTCATGGTCACACATTTTAAAACCCACTGTTGCACTATCAGCATAAATCAAAGGTTGATATTTGATATGTAGTACTACACTACTACAATAATAGAATTGTTCCGATCCGTTTTACAGAAGCAAAATACAATTTCTTCTCACAAGTCGTCTAAACATATTGCACAATCAATACACATGTGGCCTGTGGCAGGTCAATTGATGTTTCAGAGTTTATTGGATTCTTGCTTGTGTAAAACATATCAAAGCTTTATTTTCCGTTGTCTCTCTGATTTGATGTTGTAATCCTTAATATAACTGATGCAGCTGTGATTTGTCCCATGAGGAGAGTAGCGGTGGCCTTTTTTGTTGATCCCTGACTAGCTTCACTGTGATGTTTATGGGGTAGTTATGAGTAAGATATATTGACAACGATTAGACGGATTGTATACAGATTCATAACTCCCTTATGATAAATATAACTGGCGGTTCCTTACAGGAGAATTTTGGTATTGTTCAACAGTGTTGTTTTAGGGTCTATTAGAGTCCGGGCAGAAACTTTCTTTTACATTGAGGCAGACAGGGCAGGTATGGCCAGCTGCGTTTTTTCTCTAAATGCAATATGTTTGTATCTCATTATCTGGTTTATGACCAAAAACCTGCAGGCAAATCACATTTGCATCCACCATAAGCTGTGTTTTATGCTATTTAGTAAATGTTATCAGGCAAAACTAAAACGGTTCATTCAGTAAATACCCTAAACATCAGCATATTAGACATTTACATTTAGCTCAAAACACTTTGTATATTTTCACACAGCTGCTGGTGTAATTGCACACGCTTAAGTCTCATTACACTTACTTTAATCTTTCAAGAAGGATTACCGATTAGCCTCTGCTTTTAAATGTATTTATAGTTCCTGATTAATGTTCCAGTATCAGAAAGTGTAACACTGGTATCAGTGTTAAACACTTAACTGTTTAAACATACCCTTAGAGGTTTTTGCAGCCATCGACTGCTGATGTAAAACACACATATCGCAGCAGAAAACCTAGTCTCATATCACCACTGTCAGTGTTTGCTAAATACCTGAAAGCACTCGAGTGTTTGTGTTCCCAAGCAGTAAAACCATGACATTCCTTGAATCATTAACATAGATTCCAGAATTGTTGTTCATCCGAAACAGCAATGCCCAGATGTGCACTTGTGTGTCATTGTGGTGGATATGATATATAAAAGACCAGTTCTGAGCCTCTAAACTTAAAAAACAAAACAAACCTCCTTCTTCACAAATCTCCTCCCCACAGCAGAAGTGTGGCAGAGCCACTAAAACCCTGTTTAAAGCCACTATCCATCATTTGAAAGCCTGGGCCATGCTCTTGAATTGTGACCATAGCATGTTGATGCCAAAATCATTTATTCAGTATCATCATTCAGTTTTACAATCTGACATTTTTTTTTTATTGTCACAATGGATTGCAGCATTATTTGGTCTCATTGCCTCTTCAATTACACCAAGTGATATTAGCAGTGCACTGAGTTTGTGTCCAAGAGCGGTGTAAAATTCAATCCCTGCACTGGCATGAGGCAGGAAATGAAAGCAATAATAAATTCTAGTCAGAGCTTTACTCCCCGAGACTGCCTGACATAAGTCTGTTTCATCATACAAAGTGAAATCCCAGCAATATGAAAAGACATAAACCCTCCATCAGATAGGGGGTTTGTTTTACTATCCTGTTTTTTCCAAAGCAAAACACAGCATTGCAACATTTTTTTTTTTTTTAAGATTCAGTGTCATTTTTGCCTTTATTGGATAGAGGATGACAGACAGTAACCATTTGCCTACCAGGCCGGTCAAGACAAAACAATAACAATAATACACTATGGAATACTAAAAAAATGTTTGTAATCACAAAGGCTCTATTTAAAGGAACAAATACATTTATAACACTTCTGAATGCATGATTAGAGCTGCCTGCAGCTGTGCCCGAGTATGGAGCTTCCAAATGACGCTGGGACAATAAAAGTTAGTGGAAGAATCAAGCTGTCAAGGGGAATTACATTAGTTTGAAGTAGCAACTGACTTGGATCTGGAGTAAAGACTGTGTTCACTACCAGCTGTGTTCGAGTGTCAGTTAAAAACATTGGATATAAGGAACGTGATTTCTCCATAGAGAGTAAAATGTTGGAAATGCAATATTGTTTTGGTGGGTATAATCTGATTGATTTAAAAAAAAAAAAGTCCTTATTTCTTTGTTAAAATTAGCCTTTTTTTCTGCAAGTGAATTCAAGTGATTTTTAATAGTGCCCTACCAACCGTATTATAGTGTGGGCATCTGCACACACTAAGACATTAAAATTATAGTTTCTAAATAAAACAATGAACATCTTAAATTTTGGAGCTGCTATCAGCCAAGAGGAGGACAAATAACCTGGAGATAGATTAAAAACCTGTGACCCTTCAGTGATCAAGTTAGCTCTCTCTTTCAATGACCAAAGCTCAGTGCACCTGACAGTAAAACTCTCTCCTTTCCCCCCCTGCCCCATCTACTTTTAATAGGCAGAGGGAAGGTGTAAATGTCGCCAGCTTCCGCTGAGCCGCTCTCAGCACCCAGCGGCAGACCGGAGATTGTTGCAGCTCCCAGTGACAAAGCTGAGCCTTGCGCTGCGTCGGTAAACCAAAAGGGTAAAAGGCAGTCAGCATCAATCAGCTGCAGGGAACAGAGAGGGAGAGAAGGAGCATCCTCCTCCCCTGCCGCGGGCATCCTTTCACAAGAGGTGCAGCACCTCCCCTCCCTTTGCTTCTCAGGGGCTGTCTGAAAGGGCAAGACATGGAAGGAAGCCGATTTAAAGTCCATCACTGAATGTGTCAGGCTCTGCCGTCGGGTCAGCCTAATTTGCACTGTTCAGCAAAACCATCTCCTCTCTGATCTGATATTGGAGGAAGCGACGCATTCATAGGGGGATCATAAGTTAAAGGCTTTTCCCTTCATCCTAATGTGCAAAAGGCAGTGTGGCCTTTTTGCGCCTTTATTTGTTTCACATTAAAAAAAAAAAGGTCAGATTGTCACACTTCCTGCCTGTGTACAAGTTTGACAAACTGACTTCAAAGCAGAGTTAATGTTTTCCTTCATGAGCCGATCGCCTTGTTTATCTCTTGTGCATAAACTATGAGGCTGAAACCTCATATTCAGCCACAATCGCAGCTGAAATCAGGGCTGTAAAAACAGACCTGCCCGTCTGCCGTTCTGTTTGGCTGGACATCTCTGTCACTGCCTGTCGCTGCGTGTGCTCTGGACAGTGTTTCTGCAGAGATGTTCCACCGAGGACACTTGCCAGATATCTGCAAGATACAGACACGCCCACGTCTTCCTCGCCGCTTCCTGTGTCACGCAGATAGGCAGACAAATGTTAAGTTGAAAATACAGCGGTTAGCAGACGATCAACACGTTCCCCTTTTTCACAATGCTTTCCATTACACTGCAGAATAACAAAAAAAATGGTGTTTCATTGTGTCAGTTCGTTGGAATTTTAGTGTCAAATTGAGTTAGAGAAGCTCCAACTGCTTCCTGTATATTCCTAGAAAAGTGTATAGTTTCAGATTTACTACATCTCTAAAAGAGTTAAGTGCAGTGCAAAGATACATATAAGAAAACTGCTGAGAGAATGAGTTTCTCTAAAACCTTGGAGAAAAAGGATAGTTTAGAAAAAGGCATACAATCAAAGATTAAAAAGAGCAGGAGAAAGTCTGCCGACGGGGAACTATTAACCACAGCATAATGATAAACGATGTGTCCAACAGAGCAGAGAACCTCTAATGGAAACTTTGTGGGAAGGACATAAGAGGGGAAAAATAGCTTTAGCAAGAATTTTAGCATGAAAAAACAGCTGAAGTCAACGGAATAATTATGAGAGCATCTCAGAATTTCTCCCAGGCAAAAAAAAAAAAAAAAAAAATTAAGAGAATCTTGAGGATGCATATACCCAGAGGAAGCAATGGGTATTTATGGGATTCCTTGACAAAAACAAAGGTCGTGATTTTCCTCCCAGCAGCAATCATGTCTCAAAATGAGAAAAACAGCTTCAGCTCGTAGGAAATGGACCTGATAATGCTCAATATGGGAAAACACGACAGCGCCCTTATTCCCATTTCCACCTGTCAGTTTGACTTAAAGACACATCTGTTTGGCAGCCTCCTTTTAGCCGCACAAACATATTAATCAGCATTCTTCAACAGATGTCAGCTTGTTTGTGGTTCAGATGCTTTTCAGCATATACATTAGGATTAAATTCTATAATAGATGCACCAAAGGCACTCTTGTGCGCTATATAACATATTAGGCATTTTAAAGTTCTGAAATTGCTAAAAAAAAAAGATAGTGCAGTCTGGATTAAACTGGTCATTTTGATGCTCTGTAACCGTTTTTAGGCTACATGGTGAATCTGGTTATTTTTTCCCCAACTCTTAAGCTAAATTGTAAATACTGTCTCTAGAGCTTGCCCATTTATTTGACCCCACATGCTATTTCCGCTGTACTGTACTTCGGTATTTAAATGGGTCGAGCTAGAGTCACAAGAGTCATCCGACACAGATGGAGCATGTCAGAAGCTGAAAAATGTCTCTACTTGTGCCTTTGGGGAACTGAACTCTCTCTCCAAAAAAAAGACCAGGTCAGAGTGAACTGTAAAAAAAAAAAAAAAGTAAATGAATAATAAAAAATAAAATATTCCATCCATCAGGCCAAGATCGTAGGATGACCAATGTGCAACATCTCAGTCTGACTCAATACAATGATTTCTCCAAAAGTAGTGTAGCCACAACAGCCTGAATAAAAGTAACACTTTTCTTGCAGCCTTCTCTCCTCATTCAGAGGTTTCCCTGAGATGAAATGTGTTACAAGGACAAAAAAAAGTCTCTTAATAACTGCTGGAATAAAGCCAATGAGATCCGTGTGAACTTGCAAATGTATGATTTGCATTGCTTCCAAACTTCCTCATAGGTATGATGAATTGCACAGTGTATACAGGAGGGCACAATGCATCAGGAAATATAACTTTCATCATTAGTCAAAACTAGTGTTACAGTTCGGTGGCTAAACCGCCCATATCTCGCTAAGTATTGGTCCACAGTTGGCGCAACACACACACTTCCTTCATCTTTTAACACTGCCCTTTTTACTTCAGGGAACTTCCTCTTTTAACATGTAGGCCTGAGGACAGGAAAAAAAACACATTTCCTTTTTGTCTCTATAAGCATGGTTCACCCCTTTTGCTGTAAAAGGTCAACTTGTCCAAACTATGCCAGAACATCTGGACTTAACCAACTATAACTAAACTGAATGAACGTTCATGTGTCATCCTAAAAGGATTGAAGTGCCTAAATGTGAAAAGCTAATTTTATATTTATTCAAAATAATCCACAGATGGGTGCTCAACAGCCACTCCACTGTAGAGAGTGTTAATAGGAAGTATTTAAGCGTAAGGAGGAATGGGCTTTAACTTGAATCGACACATAAATTGCAAACAAATCTTCTCTGCAGACTCATGTTATATTAACGGTTTGAGTTGTGTTTTACAGTCTAAGCAGAAACGGTTCCTTTATTTTTAAAGAGGGGAAACTGTCCATAGCCTGCAGAGGCTTCTGTAGTTTATAAAAATAGATTCCTCCCATTAGTAATTGCCACAGTTACAACCAGACTATATTCACAAGTGAAACCATATATTGGGACGTTTATTACACACTGTTTAATCAAACACTATATTTAGCACTACACACGTATTTGGACAAAGATTATCAGCGCAGTGGTTGATGGCGCGGATAAAGAATCTCAAATAAGACACATTTTCACAGAAAACAGGAACAAATAAATGTAATTATAATCTGGCAGGTTTAATTGTAGTTTAATGTAGTCCAATTTTAGGTGTCCTGGGAAAACATTAAACACATTTCAAATGAACGATTTGGAAGAGTAACAGAGGGGGGGGGGATTCCATTTAAATAAAGGGCCTTTTACAAATACTATGGTCAGAAGATCTGAATTTATTTGAAGGTGTTAAATTCCATTTTAATTGTTTAATTTAGTTTTAATCCATTATATTAGAACACTCTTCCAATATAAAAAATAAGGTTACCATGACTTGCACTTCAATGTCTATACAAATTGAAACCATTGCTGTTCATATTTTAATTAATTTGGGCTTTCATATAATACATTAAACCAGTGTTCCGGTTCTTCTGTGAGACTAATGATGCCACCATGTGGTACACAAATGAACAACAATGAAAACAAACCTTATGCTTGAGGTTATGTGCACTTTATTTACAAAAAAAGGAAAAAGCATTTAATTAATATGCCCATTTTATGCAAGACATACAGATGTATCCCAAAGTGCACTTTGTGAGATTACAATTAAAGGAAAAGTGCTTCAGTACAAGTCAAAATGTGAGTCTTTATTAATAGGCCCCAAACAAATCCTGACAACTTTAATAAATCTCATCATTCATGGACAAGGAAAGATGACAAACAGAAAGCCTAACATCCAAATAAAACCATTATCCAAACACTATTTATTCCTATTATTCTTTATTATATTAAATCTTAGTTCCCTTGGAAATAAATTATCAAGAACAAAAAAAGAGAGACAAGCTAAGCACCATACTCATTTAAAAAAAGCCCACAAGAATCTACTTTGCTTACATTACACATCGGTTTTACCAGCGATTTAAAACTCAAGAATCCTGGCTTTTACTGTGTGGACGATGCTGTGCTTTAGTTGTAGTTTTCTTCAACAGTGATTGCCATTCAGTTGCTTATTCTGTAATGTGGAGTACTGCATTCTGGTCACATGGAGGGGGCAGCAGTGTCTGAAATGTTATCAGGAAAAGAAAAAAATCTTGATAAAAATATTTTCAACAACAAAAATTTGTTCAACTTTCCGCTTGGATGTATCACTGTGTTTCTAAGAGAAATCAGACTCTCAATGATCAATACTCACACTTGAGTTGCATATAGCAGGGATCACAGTAGGGCTTCCCATTTCGGATCCGGACCTCGATTCTAGTCTCTGTTCCTCCAAGAGGTCTGTGGCAGTCCACGCACTGAGAAGTGAGAAAATCTAGGGTTATATATAACAAAATACAGCTGACCAAAATCTGGGCCTTTGGTTTTAAATCATTTCGCCAGATTTTCCGCCACCCAAGCAGATTTTTTTTGTGGATATAAGAGAAATAAACAAAACAAGAACACAGCATAGGTCTACTGTGAGTGTTACAGTATGTGCGTCTAATGAAGCAGAAGGTTGCAGAAATTAATTCACTTTTGCATCTACATGCTTATAAACATAGGTCAACTAAATCCGGAGGCAGTAGGTTTGAAAAAGCATCTAAAAGAGAAGTAGGGCAGTGGGCTGGCTTCTTTCCCTCCACCACTTGTATGCAGGAACAAAAAAAGAAATTGAGAGAAATACCACAACCAGACAAGGCCACCAAGGCTGATGCCCTCTATAAGACTGGCTAGGAAAGAAGGAAGCATAGGAATTAGCAGACTTTGAATCCACACTTCAAAGTTAAAGGGGCCCCATAATGGAAAAAACACTACACTACATTCATTACATTTTAGTCTATACTGCAGTGTTACTGAAACCTGGCTGAACACTCCTTTTAGAAATGTCTCTGGTTGTGATGTCACAACAGGAATAGGAGGCAAAAGTAGCCACCCCTGGAACCATGGGGCTGCCCCCTCCTCCTGGAGTTCTCGCACTTGACCCGAGTCTCCCCGGCCGACAGTTCTGAGGCATGTGACATTTCCAACAGCACTTGGGCAATCACATTTCAGAGTGAGTGTGTGAGAAGCCAGACTGCATTTCTGCTACAGGTCTAACTAGTTTCTTATGGACAGGAAAAATGGGGCCCCTTTAAATAAAGAAAGAAAAGGTGAACTCTGTCTTTCATAGTGGTGAATTACAGTGCATATCCTGGAGTGATCTGATCACAGCTAATGTAACTGCAACCGAGTGTGGACCATAACCCACTCATGACCTCTCACCTGGAAACAGGCAAGGTGGAAGCAGAGACTAAGGGCCTCAATGACCATGGCTGCCCCACTACCCAGGGCACGCTCACACACACAGCAAGTCCGCCTGCCACTGACCATCCTGAGGTGGCACATGTTCACGTTATAAAATACACACAGACAAGATGGAGTAACACACTACACCATGCACAAGAGATACCGGCTCTCAATTGAATCACCTGCCATGATGGGAGTCCGCCGGTGGATTTCTCTGGGATAATATTGCTCCAGTGCTATAGCGGGAGGAGGAGTTCCTGGTCGGTGCACAGTAACCTGCAGCAACCGAGTGTGGACGGGGGTAACTAAACATAGCGGTCGAGATTGGGGACTGCCGCAACGCATCAAGGTCATCCAGAGATTCATACCTGCAGGCAAGAGGTCACGTTCAGAAAGCAGAAGTAAGGACAAAAGAAGGAAATAACACAGTGAAACAAACAGCCGTCTGAGGTGCAGCGGATTGGAGCTTGTTAAAAATAAATAAAATAAATTTTAAAGAACACAGACGCTACCTCTTCAAGGGGACCCCAACATAGATGGGCTCCTTGTAAAAACTGCTGCTGCGCTGACGTATCCAGCTGTTGTCAGTCAGGAGCTGAGTCCTCTTCTTCATCTCCTCCAGAATCTGCTGCCGTTCTTGCTCAACCTTAGACATGCTCGGCTCTTTTCTTTTCCTCTGGTCATCTGAATCATTACAAGTTTCGGGAAGGCTATTAATCAGCCCATGACACCAGGACGGATCAGAATCTCGTGACAGAAGGTGGACTGACCTTTTGGCGGTTTGTGGGGTCCAGCTAATGATGGGGTAGACAAGGACTTTGCCCTATGGGAGCAAAAGATGATCTAAACCAACAGGCATTACATCATCCTGCTTCATTTTACCCTATACAATTAATACTTCATGCAACACTGACGTTATGCCAAAAGCTAAATATTAAAATCTATTAAAATTAGGCCCATAATTCATAAAGAGTGTTTAAAAATAAGCGGAAACTGAGCCGAGCTCGTTCTGACCTGTGGGCATGAGACAGCTGAGCGAATCCCCAGGAGCCCTCAGCCCTGAGATGCAGCAATAGCAGCAGTAAGGACCCAGCAAAAAGCAGCGGAAAAGGGCAGCACAGTCACCACCATGCAATAGCAATGTAGAAAAGAGCATGACAAGAACAACAGGCTCCTCCAGCCGTAGCTTTCAGCAGTAACGATTGGCACAATTCAATTCATTTGCACAACAAGTGGAATAAAGGTTTACCAGTCTTGCACACTCGTTTTGTCATTCTGCACTCCTCGAGGTTTTGACGCAGCTTCCTTGAGCTCATCCCCTTCAGGGCTCTGCTCTTCTCTGGTTTTGTTTGCAAATCCATTGACAGGGAGGCGGCTGGCAGGGCTCTCGCTGCCATTGGTCATCTCAAGGGTGTTGTTCTTTGTTAAAGTACATTAAATGATATTCTTTAGAAATGATGTGACACCGGATGGTTATGGTAAGCAGGCTTACAAACCATATTAAAAAAGGGAAGCAAAGGTAATTAGCAGAGATCATTTTAATCAGACACATTAGAGCTGCCAATGAAATAAAAGACATGTACTTTAGTGTTGAGGTAATGTTTAAATCCTAAGATATTGACTAGAATAAACTTCAGCCTGATGGGTTAATAAAATGTGTTTGAGAGCATTATGTCTTAATTGCTAACATTTCTTAATGCAAGCAGGGGCCACAGCCTTAATGCTCACAGGGGTACAACTCCTCATAACTATCCTGTTTTTTATTTTATTGAAGGCAATAAATGAGAATGAATGATCACGCAGCTATAGCTGTATAAATGGCTGCACTGGAAAACGCTGAACTGTACGACATTACCCCTGGTTTCCTGCACAACTCTCCCATTGCATCTTGTTGTGCTTTCTTCCATTCAGCCTCCAGCCTCTGCTGATCCCGCTGGTATTGCTCCTTTAAAAGAGAAAAAAAAAAAACAAGCACACAAACATTTTAGGTTTAAAACTTTTATAAGAAAGATTAAGATGTGTTGACAGTGTGTTTTCCTTTCCCGGTGCGTGCCATCCTGTGCTGCTTTGAACCGTCTTCACCTGTAGGAGGCGCTCCTGCTCTTCCTGCCACTTCTCCTGACGCCTGCGATCCTCTTCACGGTCCCACGACCAGCTGGATGAGGAGGGGCTGAGGGACGGCACCTGGAGCTGGTGGTGCACAAACAGACTGTAGGCTCAAACGTGATCACGCTGCAGTAAGCAAACACCCTTTGATCAGGCTGCACTGTAACTTACATCAGATATTGCAGATTCCGAACCTCCTGTGTGGGAAAACAGAAGGTCAGTAAAAAGAAAAGCATGCAGCACGTCCTCAGGATAACCGTACGGGTCTTACAGGCTGGGGACACATTAGAAGACTCCAGGATGCTCGGAAAAGATAAATTGGTCTGTTCATGTGCAATGAATTCTGTGATTTTTCACAAACTAGATGCTTGACTTTGCTTTTTCTCCTGAACCCTGAGAAATCTTTGCAGCATCTCACTGCAGAGCAAGTGCACAGAAGCTGTGTCTATACTAGAGCCAAAAACAGCCTTGGCAGGAACTTTACACTATGCGTTGACTCCATGCTGGGGTTAGCTTTAAATATCTGGTTAAGACTATCATTCTTTTAAAAAGAAATATGGCATTTTATGGTTCTACAATAACAGGATGGTATCCGTATTGTAAATGAGCACACCAATCTGCTAATGTGTCCTAAACAATAGCACTGCACAGAAAACAAGCAAATCCTCAGGCATGCCATTCTAAATAAAGAGAGAAGGGGCAATGAATAAAGTATGACAAACACAAATCTGCTTTGTTCAGGTGCTGGTGATGCTCCACAACAGTGGTTTTCTTCTAGCCACGTTGTTAGGAGCACCTGAAGCATCACAACACATGCACGTGCAAACATTTACCGCATAAGTAAACCCATGAGCTGAACCCCGCGGAGCCTGAAGGGAGAGGCCGTCAGAGTAGGACACACATCGGATCATGCGTTAAAAACCACAAAAGCAAAAAAAAAACAAAAACTAAACAATCAAAAATCAGTCATTGTGCAAAGAGTGAGATGTTTGAAAAGTTACAGATTCAAAAGGTAACAGAATGAATACCGATTTCCACAAAGAATCATCTGTTGCACAGATGGTACATTATAGACTTTCAGAGCTGTCACTGCTTTGATTACTAGGTCAAGTTGGGCCAAGAGCTGCACAAAGAGAACTGGTTTGTTGCCCCAGGTTACGCTATTTTTTATGGTGTGAAATGCTGAATGTTTACAATGATGCTCTTTTCCATAGTTTGAGGCTGCTTTGATCAAAGAGAAAAAAAAAAGTAAAAAAAAAAGGTTCCATCCTCCTAGTATTATGACATCCACTACACTTTAAGTTGTTTGTTTTCCTCCAGTATTATTGATTTGTGAGTACATTCTTATAGGAAAAGACAATCTTTCTATATCCTTTTAGACCATGTGGAAGATCCACTCTGATTGAAATGTAGTTCCACTTCCTAATGTTGTGCAGGACCTTTTTAAGTGAGTGACTCAACTCTATCTCAAAAGCAACTGAGTGAAGCACCAGCCACCAAAGCAAATATGAGAAATTTAAGCTCGGCCTATAGATTACCTTTCCGTTTGAAAAATTCCCTCCTCCTTTTTTGATTTTTCCTAGTAATATAATCTACAGGAGGAATAAGGTTTAAAAGCATAAGTGCATACTTGTATTATTTCTTACAGCTGTGTTGTCCTTTGAATGATTGATGCTATGGTTGCTATTACCTTTACTTATGGTTGTGCTGCAGTTGTCAGCAAGCTCCCCATCCATGACTTTACCTTGCATAACCTGTACAGGTGATAAGGACATCAAGATTTACCTGATGAGCAGCACCCAAAAAGCAATGCTATCACAGAATCGTGCGGTTCTGCGTCCATATTCGACTGGGAATGTTGCTCACATCGTCCGTTTGCTCGTTCAATTTGGACAAATTTGTCACTGCGGTTTCTGCAGAGGCAGCACTGTTGGCATCGTGATCAAGGTAACCTATTAGAACGGGCACCGCAGTAGTCAGATTAAGGGTCATCCTGCTCTCACCAGCCGGGTCGTGATGACTCCTTTCACTGCTGCGCCAATCTAATGGAAATACCAGCCATCATCTCATTTGCATCGCAGAGTAACCTTTGTGAGCTTTGGCTATTAATCAGTTGTTAATTGATTGCAAACATTAGACGAAATGGCGAAAGGCACAGCCACACTCCGTCAGTTCATTAGCTTACCCTTGTTGCCATAGCGTCGAATATCCATAGTCAGACTGCCGGTTTGCAGGGCAAATGTCATTTTATCCTCCCACTGGTTGTAGCTCATGTGTGTCAGGGCGACTCCGTCGACGGCCACGATCTCATCGTCCACACACAGATGGCAGAGCTCCGCCGGGCTGCCTGAGGAGCGAGGGAAATGCAAGACAGCAAAACATTATATACACACACACAGACGTATATATATGAGCTTTAGAAATCATTTGCTCAGCACACATTGAGAAGGCGGTTGCTTGTCCAAGTTGAAAAGAAGCAGGCCAGCGAGCCACAAGGATATACAGTAGCTGTGGTTAGGTGATACTGCTCCCCCATTTGTTTAAATATTCATGGTTACCTTTTAATAAAAAAAAAAAAAAAATCACTGGCTACATTGGGTTATTCTTTTTGTCTTTTATGCACATACAATCAAACAAAAATTAACATTCAATTTCCTTGATCATGAATACTAGTAGTTAAATTGTTTTTTTCCTTTCAGCAGCTCTTATGAAAAATAAAATAAAAATGACATTTCACTCTTGCCATTTACATATTTGCAAGTACATTTTTAGTATTTCTCTAATACTTTGTGAACTGTCAGTGTTTTGCATTACTGTTCTCTCCCAAATACAGGCTATGACAACAAATCGCTTTCCTGGAGTAGCAGAAAACATTGTGTGGGCACAAGTCAGCAAGAACTCGATCATTTAAAGGTCTTATTTAAATGTCCTGGTTTACAGGGTACGTTACCAAGCAAACACTTCACTCTCAATTCTATTCTTCAAATATTTTTAGACTAGAGTTTCATTTATTTGGTGTTTACCAATTTAATGTGCCAAAATGTCAAAAGACAGAGTTTAATATAAGAGAAAAAAAGAAAATCTTACCAGGTTGAATTAATTTTACTCTAGCTCCAGTGGAGTCCCAATGCGTCTGGAAACCGAAGTCTGGTCTGCTGTTTGGTTTAAGGGTAAGACTCACTCTCATGTCACTGTGATCCACCTGACACACACACACACACACACACACACACACACACACACACACACACACACACACACACACACACACACACACACACACACACACACACACACACACACACACACACACACACACACACACACACACACACACACACACACACACGTAAAGGTGACACCAATTCATCCAATGTCCTGTGCTTCCTGGTGGAAACTAGAGACTTCAGAGGCCTGTTACAGACGTAGAGTCAGGGCTACACCGAGTGTATCATTAGGCAAATAGTGCAATCACCACAATGACCCTGCAATAAACTTTATCTTTGCAGAGAGAATTTATAATATTCAGGATAGAGCATCAAGAGATTATTTTTTTTTTGATAAATGATAAATATGATTAATTTTGGTAATGGTAATGGATCCATTTTGACTGTGTCCAGTAAATTTTGTTTTTCTATTGATCAATTGGTCGTGTCATTAAACTAATGTATAAAACAAAAATCAAAAAGTGATTACAAACACCACAGTTCTTTTATCAATAGTTAATGGTTGCACCGCTGCTTTAATATAGATATAGGATAAATGCGTGCTGCACAATACTACCTACATACCTTTGGGAGGTCTATACTGGGATTAGATGACAGAGTCACCCTTTTGTCATGCTGGGGCTGGTTTTGGGTGTAGGGGTGATTGTGGCAGCTGTTTTTCTGGAAGGAGGTCTTGCTGGAAAGACCAGCACCTTTCCCCCCATCCCTCTGTTGTTTACCACCCTGCTTTGCTTGGTTGGCTTTCTTCTGTCTGATTGAAGCCTGGTATTGACCCCTCAGGTGGCCGGTCGCGGCCTGCCTTTTGAGCAGCGATCTGCCGGGTGGAGAGGGAGATCCACCTTTCTCACTATTCAACAACAGACCCTGGTTGTCGTCTACCTAGAAACAAGAAAAATATTTGATAAATTAGCAATATTGAACTGCACCATTTACTCTCCAGAATGCAAATTACCATATTATATATATAAGATCGATTCAAAATACTGCCGCTTTGAAGTGAAGGCAACAGCCACATTTAGCGGGAGTTAAGACATTTCATCTTGCAGTGAGTTGACATTCAACAATGGTGCAGCACCATTTCTATTATTAATGAGGAAAGCAATCCAAGAAAACCACAGTAACATAAGCTCGCTCACCTATAATATACATACACCAGCCCACCCACACACAGGAAGTGCTCGCGTTAACTTGGCCTGTGTGGCCGACTTAACAAGCCCCTGAGCACCTTCCTGTCTGTGTACACTGTCTAGACTGTAAAGCAACGTCAGTAAGTGAGAGGTCCTGTTTTAAAAGCTACTACACTTTCACCAACTCCACTGCCTGGGAATGTGTGTGATTTTCACTATAGAAATGTGGATTTATCTATTCTATTTTAATTTGTCCTGCTGCCATTCTCCATCTTAACAGCACCCATTTGACACATTTTAAGTTGGAACAGGAAGCACTGCATGAGTGAATCATAGGGATTGACTATTGAAAAGCTATATTAGTTATATTAGTATATAAGAGTGAGAACGGGACAAGTGTGGAAAAAAAAAAGAATGAATTGATGATTAATGTCATTCATTGTGATGTGGTTAAAACACTGCTTTTGATAATATTTAGAATGGTTTTTTTTTTTCTTTTAAATGAATTCCATATTCATTCCAGGCATCCTCTTGCCTCCAGTTTGATGCTATTACGGTGAATAACAATGGGTGTCAGTCAATGTAATAGCATGCACTAAGGCGGCAACAAAGGCAAAGAAGGGGATGGCTGCAAGCCACCAAAAAGTTATTTACATGCAGGCAGTGTAAAAAAAATTGCTGCATGATGGAGGACATGTATCCAACACATTAAATCTCAAGGATAAAGAATGCATGGTGAATCACTGAATAGAAAACTTTTAAAAAGAGAACTCCACAAGGCCCTGTTAAACTTCTTTAAAGGCCCACATGTAAGATTTAGCAGCATCTAGTGGAATGGACTATGCAGAATATACCAATTCTAATATACATTGACTGGGTCTGCTCAAACTAGGTGAGTGAATCTCATTGCCTGTACTTTTCCAGGATTCTACAGCAGCATAGAATGGACACTCAACTCCTCTAACAGCCTTTCGTAAGCAACAAGGAAGACTAACGTTGTAGATTCTGGGCAGCGAGGACACTCTGGACTGCTTGGTCCCGAAGGGCCTGGCTGTGATGACAGAGGAGAAACGGGCCGAGCCTTCGGACCGCTGGTAGCCGCGGGGGAGGGTGGCTGAGCCGGACCAGGACGCGGTCCGTGAAAAGTACTTGTAGAGGCCTCCGGCCTGCTGAGCCTTGCTGGGCCCAGCAGCTGGACCCAAGGACGTCTTCTGGCTCTCTTCGGACTTCTGGTTTGACAAATCTTCACCAGCATCAACAGCTGCCTGATTAACTACACGAGTGGGAGCCTTTGCATTCATGTAGGCAGAAAGTTCTTTGTGACTTGTCACTGATGTAGGAGGATCCCTGCTGCCAGCTGTTTTTGTATCGTCACTCGGTGGCATTGTTGCGACCGCGGAGGAGATTTGGACTGCGTAAACGTTTTCTGGCTGAACTGGTTCAGATGTGGGCTGGAACAGAGCTGGGCCGCCCTGGGCTTTGACTTGGGTCTGGGAGCTGTAAGGACAGTCCAGAGAAGGTGTCGTTACTCCTGCTCCATCCGACGCCAGAGAGGCAGAACTCTCCTCTCCCAGTGCGTTTCCATCGGAGGCAGGCATCGCTTCAACTGAAGATCCCTGAGGAGAAATGAGTAATCACTTGGTTATGTACTAGTCCATTTAATTCTGAAGCTAGGCATGTAGGTGGTGTGTGTAGGGACAGATAATCATGAACTGGACATTTTAACTAGTGTTTTTTAAGTATATTTAAGCATTTAAATACTAAAGTTGACTGTTTATGTAGTTTTTTTCTTTAAAGGTTGCTTAGGGAACCTCCCTACTACAAGCACTGGTTGGGGAGGGGTCCCAGGCAGCAGCCTGCCTATGCCTCTATGTAAAGCTGCCTATGAACACAGGTGAGGGATAGAATAGAAGTGAACTGTGAACTTACCTGCTCGCGCGCCAAGCTATGTTGGCTATATGGAGCTGTGGGGAAGAAGGGGGCCTCGGTGGCGTAGCTGCGCGCCAGCAGAGCTCTGGTATGTGGACGGAGATCAGAGGTAGCCGCTTTTGTTGGAGGGGAGGTGGAGTAAGGACGGGGGCCAGGGCTGTGCCTGCGCGGGGACTGCTGGTCTCTGGGGAAGCGGCACGTAAGGGAAGAGGGGCCAATGTAATGAAGGAAGCAGAAAAGACGGAGGGAGATGGGTCATGTTTCATGAGCTCAGCGTGGCATACTGATCACTTATTAAGTTTAGGCGGCCTTGCATACCCTTTATGCATATATACATAACAAAAGCTCGATAGGCTAAGGGGTTTATTCATACGTGTAACATTTTTTGCCACATGTGGAAGAATCTTTTACCTTTTTATCCGTACACCCTGTGTCTCATTCTTGAAGGCAGTCGCAGCCCCATTGGTCATCTGGTTAATGACGTGCTCTCGGTCTTGAGACCTCCTGTGGAAGTCAGACTTGGAGCTCCTGCGCAGATTCTTCCACTTTGTCAAGTCCTGACATAGATATATACACAAGGCTCATTTTCTATTAAACGATCATAGTAAAATTAAAATGTATATTTTTTTTACTTACATCCTGCCACTGAGCTTCGCTGTCCTTGGCAGCAACACTGATCCTCCGTTTGTTTTCTTGATTCCACTCCCTTGCCGAGCCAGTGCCCTCACTCACATCAAAAACCGTTTTCCCAGCAGGAACCTTACGCACAGGGTATACCATCGGGATATCACTAAGTGATTTGCTCCTGTGCAGACAAAGAGGAGGGACATAGAATTTAATAATGCAGGATACAGATGGCACCAAAGATGGTGTTTAAAAATAATAAGAGGATGACCCTGCAGCTTGATGTCGCATCAGAGCATTTAAACACTACATAGAAGAAAAAGCATACACACACCAGCATACAAAATAAGCCATTTTATAGTCAACGGCTGTATTTGCTCCATGCCAGCTTTACCACACACACACACACACACACACACACACACACACACACACACACACAGGCCAGTTTGCCATAGCGCTAACGGCTGAAACGCACCACATTCTGCATCTGAGCAACAGAATCCTTAGCCAAGTGTGAGGAGGAGAGTAGCATGCAAGTCAAGTAACGCAGCAGTATAAACGGCGACAGATGTTGCTGTCTGGATAACACAACAGCCATGACTTGTAACAAGTTATAGCACTGCTGCAGGCAACAGAGGATGTCAGACGTGACATTTAAATAACTTACAGCAGCATTAAGCGGGCGGTATATCAAAACTCTGACATAATTTGATGGGAGGAACCAAGACTGTGATTACAGACAATCCTGTAGTTTGTCACGAATTCGACTGACATGTCTCTGCCCAGAAAATTAATAGTGGGTGGCATACCAAGTGCTCCATCTTCAGGAACAAGCAAATTATATCTGCAGTATAATTTCTTTTGTAGGTAAGCTGAATGCAAGCGAGGCAGGCGAATATGTAAGCCGCAACGAAGCAATTATGTCAGACGCCTTCTCTCTAATTCTGTGCTCAAAACCTATATTTAAGGACTTACCAGATCCAGCCAGGGTTGACCTGAACTGATCTCACAGGTTTGACCTGGATTTGACGTGCTCTACAGAACCAAACAGAAACATAAAGACTGTTGCATGCCATGAAGCAGCCAAATAAAGATAGAACTACATACGAGCATATCACACTCTGGCTATACGACTGGAGAAATAAAACAAAAAACCTTAGCATAATATATCCATTAAATAAAATAGCTTTTATTTTAAATCATAACACACATGCTTTAGTGCCAGTTGTAAGTCAAAACTACCATCGACAGAAAAACGCAATGTATACTAACCCACACAGATTATTTGGCAGGAAAAAAAAACAAAATTCAATACAAGAACTAGTAGGCTGCACAATATTTTACTAATATTTCATGTTCTATACCAAAGCATTCACAGACCACTCACACAGGCAGTAATATGGCAAACATTAGCGCTGACACAAAAGGTGTGATGAATCACATCAGTCGGTTATGGCTATCAAAACATGCCACAATCCACGAGATATCCTTCTAGCTATTCTGAACTAATGAGTCACTTAACAGGATTCTGTCAAAAAGTCCTCACATCAGTGCTATTTATAAAAAAAAGGTGAATACCAGATGATTCAACATGCAATACTTAGGACATCAATCAAGCACACTTGCAGCTTCCTGGAGAAGAAAAAAAAAGCCAACTTTGCTTATCTTGTAAAAAAGCCATGGAAATTATTCTGTTAGCATGGGAGCTTTGCAGGAACATGTACAATGTGTGCGTTTTTGTGTGTCTGGGACTCTAAAAACAGGTTTGTCATGGATTTTCAGTAGCGGAATGTTGTGGGGGCTCGGAGGGAGGGATTCTTAGTGACGATTTTGAGGCTCTCCAGGTGTGGCGGCGAGGTTTTGTACAGCGGTGGATGTCATAAGCCATGAAATGAGGCCAAAGTCAAACTCTTGCTCAGAAGAATCCAATGCTTTATGGCTACAGCCAAGGAAAAAGGAAGAGAAGATGCACCGAATGAGTACACAAGTTCACAAAAATAAATGAGAAAATATGAGCACAATCTAAAATATAAAAGGTTTATTATTTTTTAGCATATTTTATTTCTCTTGCCAAATAATGTAGCCAACAGTCTTGCAAACTAGGGCTTAGTTTGTGAGTCTAGTTAAACTGGATACATAAAATATCTATATTATAGCCAAAACACCTAGCCAGAGGATGGACATAATGCATCAACAATGTTGCATATTAAACACACAAGTGGTAAAAATTGCAATTTCTTCCTAAACTTAATTTCAGGTGAATCCGTTTTCCAACTTTCGGCCAACAGACCTTAAGCCTTGCATCTTACGATACCACGGTCTTCTCTGGGAGCCCAGGTAGATCTTGCGGACATGGACCTCTTCTTCAGGTGTCCAATAGCGAGGCAAGAAGAGGTTGTAGTTGGGGTTGGCGGATGTGTGACGGAGGGTTTGCCGCACTCGCCGGGCGAACAAGTCATCGAGGACGGGGTCGGCCTCGGTGTGCTCCTCCTCGGAGCTCTCGTCACACACAGCTTGCAGGAAAAGCTCTTTATTGATGGCCCACTCGGGAGGTGACAAAGCGAGGTGGGGTGGAGGGGAGGAGGGGACGTCTTCATTGCTGCAGCAGAGAGTGGTAAACCCCATGACGGAAATCACCCCGTGTTGGATCATGCATGTATAGCTTTTGGAGAGATAAACAATGCCAAGCTGTGATGGTGCAAAGCTGCTCCAAACCATTCATGCAAAGAGGAAAATTCTGCATTTTTTTTCTCCCCGTTTTCGGTTTTGGAGAGTTGGGTTACACAAGCCTCGAGCAGGAGAGTAGTAGGCAGCGTGGTTGTGCATTAGCAGAGCGCCGACATCTTGAGTTATCAGCTCCATGCTGAACGGCCTAACAGGATGAGCAGGGAGCTTACTGCCAAGACCTCCCATATCAGACTCTGTATGGGCATCAAACTCAGCAGCATAGATCTGACCTGGGAGTGATGAATGTCTATTTAGTCAGAGGGAATGGAGGACTGCTCGTGGCTCTCCTGGTGATCCATGTGAAGTCTGAAGCCCGCCCTTTCACAGTCTTCAGAGTTGACGTTACTATGGTGACTAGGAGGTAATCGATTAAGACATTTTTTTTTTTTTGCAGGAACGTTTGAGATTGACAACAGCCAATCGTGATCATATTTCAACATTTATAATAACCACGTTGCACACAAAAACGTACGCTTCAAAGAAAGAAGAAAAAAAAGGGGGAGCTTCAATCATTTTGACGAGAACACAAACTTGTTTGATGCCGTTCAAAATAGAAACCTATGACAAGCACCAAAAGAAAGCATGTTGCGTGATTGATGAATATAAAGCATTGCTCACTCAGTCGAGGCTGTCAAAGTAGTTCTGACTTTAGTTGGTAACATATAATATAAGGTTCAAATGCCACAATAATGTGTGAATAATTACCACCTTCAGTGTTTTGATGGGAGTGTTTTTATATTTAAGTGTTGGTTGTGTCCGTGAAGACATGCCTGTCTATACCAAGTTGGATCCACCCGGGCTTATAGTGAAGGACAAAGTACTCAACTGTAAAGTAGGAAAATGAAACTCTAAATTGGCTGACAGCAGAGCGGGCTTTCAACTGATTTGACTCAAACGAATGTAGAAAATACATTGCAGTTGAAAATACCTGTCATTATTATTGAGGATAAATCTTTAAATCCACCGCCGTCCTCGCCACAGCCTTTTTTCCCCAGCCGTGTTTTGCAGCATTGAAATGGAAATGTCAGGAGCATCGGTAGGTCTGCTCGTCATCCTGTCTGGTACAGACTGAAATATGTCAACACCTATCCGATGGATTGCCCTGACATTTTGGACATCTATAATCCCCAGAGGATGAATACAACCGAGCGTGGAGATTCCTCGACTTCCTCTGGCACAAACAGCAGTTTGCCTTTTTTTTGGAGGCTTATAGTAAAATATCTCAAGACTAAATGAAGGAATGGTCATGGA
The DNA here is from genome assembly GCA_036785175.1 of Eupleurogrammus muticus. Taxonomy (NCBI): domain Eukaryota; kingdom Metazoa; phylum Chordata; class Actinopteri; order Scombriformes; family Trichiuridae; genus Eupleurogrammus; species Eupleurogrammus muticus. The sequence goes on along the minus strand of JAYKQN010000002.1, from coordinate 11,602,604 downwards.
ATTTAATACAGATATCCATGTGGCCCTGAGGAAAACTTCCAAACACTTTGATCCCCTGATTTCTCCTACACTCAAGTCAGCAGGTTATGGTTTGTGGTTTTGAGCATTTAGAAATTGTCAGCATGCCGACACGGCAAAACTAAGATGCTTCACATGGTAACATCAGCATGTGAGTGTGTTGACATTCCATTGCAAGCACACTGCAGTAAAGCCTTATATAGCTGTAGTCTATCTATTTTACCGTCACTATACCACATTGATAGTATTATGCATACCTTTGCAATTCAAAATACAAAAGATCAACTATAGCCCATTACTGTCAAGTCAGCTGTGGTTAAGGAAATTAGTAGCAGCTCGAGAGCCCTCAGTGTTGTAGCGGACTCATTTGCAGAAGGTACCTGGCGAGTGGACTAGAGCAGCCGCTTCCGTACTCCTCTCGCGCTTGTTTTCTCCGGAGGAGAGATGCTGGGACATAGCTCTTGCTCTGCTGGGCCGAGTGCCGTGTCGCCTCCATCCTGAACACCTGCTCGGCTTCTGCGTCGCTTCCACAACCTGCAAGACAAGATGGAGACCCAGAAAAAAGCGATGGAAAAGAGGTCAGGAAAATAAGTTAGAAACGATTTAAGAAAATTGACTGAGCAGAGATTAATAGTAAAAACATAACGTGAGAGGGGATCCTTTAAAGAATGACTGGGTCTTCACAGGAACGTCTTTACTGAGCACTGGGCCACACATTTTAAACTGCACACACAAACACCTTCATCACCAAGATGTGGAACTTGCCACAGTATCACGCCCTCTGAGCAAACGCATGGCGGAGAGATGCCACTGTAACTGTGGCTTATCAAAAAGCTAAAAGATTCACACTTGGTGGTGTGGTTCAACCATTACGAATCAAAAAAAAAAAAAAGTACCTTCACTGTTGGGGCGGAGAGCCCGGGAGTCCAGCAAGTCGATGCTGTCCACGGAGTTCTCCCTCTTATAGTGCGATCGCATGCGGCGGAATTCCTCCCTCTCTGGGAAACCGTCTTTGCACCCGCTGTCTTTCACAAACACATTGCTGCCCTCATCTAGAGCCTGATTGAGAAGGGTTAATGTGGTGGAGAAAAATACACCAATACGGTATATAAAAAAAAAAAAAAAAAAAAAAAGCCTAGAAGAGGACCCTACCTTGGATAAAGCCAACCCTAACAGCCCTTCAAAGGCCTTGAAGTTAAGCTGAGGACCACTGTAGAACGCATCTAAATGGGCCTTGCGACCCAACCAGTAGATTGTGATCAGAACCTAGACAAGAGAACACACACACACACACACACACACACACACACACACGGGGAACATCCAGTCACAGGAGACTGTTTTTACCCGTCTAGGGCATTATCTTGTCCAAACCCAAAAAGGAGGCCGCTCAATAAAAACTTATTTTACAGTTCTGCAGATTGAAATCTCACATTGGCACCAGGGTTAACAGCACGTTAAAAATACGAACAACGACTTACTGTACCCAATAAAATATACACAGGAGGAAAACTAGGTCACAGTGAAATGCTTGCTGTGCCTCCCGTCTCATGGCAGGTTTGACAACACTTCAATCTTCGCCTGTTGATGTTAAGTTTCAGTCGAATGGGAGAGGAGACCATGCCGACAATGACATAAGAGAACGCAGGGATGCTTCTTGGTAAAGAAAGCGAATGTGGGTTTTTGCGAGAATATGGTGACTCTGGCAATAAAAAAAGTTATAAAAAAAAGTGTGACAAGCAGCAAAGTAGGCAGTTTGTTTTTAACATTTCCACAGAATCAGCCATTACACAAACAGTGGAGGCAGACACCATGGCATTTACAAAGCATCTCCAAAATCAGCCATGTTATTGGACACTGTTGACAGTCGGATAAATCTGACAACCATAGTAAGGACAGTGAGCAAAGTCCTGTAAGAGCCTCGTCCTGACTTGTAGGGTTTTATTATTTCAGTGAGTAAAGCATTTGACACGATTTATTTCTCATTTGCCTTGAGGCGAGGGGAACATTTTTGACAGACTGCTTTTTCTCCCTGGCAGAGCAGCAGCATAAAAAGGCATATCTACAACACCGAGTGACAGAATTTCTCCGTTTGTACCTTAACAAAATCATCATTGAGCAGTCAGATACAATTTAAAAAAAAAATCCCAGTAGGATAGAGAGCAGGTTAAATCTTCTAAATATGTGAAAGCACAAAGAGCTCAGAATTTTGAGTAATGAACACTTCAGTGTTGAGGTCTCAGTGGGTACACGACTCCTCAATTAACCCTTTAACCTCTTAATTGCTAGGTAGAAGAAGCTTGATGGAACGAAACAATAGGTTTGTGTCCCCCTTTCCCCTGGAAGCCAGGGATATCACTTACTCTGTTAACCCACTAGTATGTGAGACCCACCAACACAAAAGTTGTGTAGTGACCTGTGCCAAGGAGGTTATTTTTTAGCCAGTGGTTGTCTGCCTACTAGCAAAATACCTCAAAAAGTTTTCACATGCCCTACAAAACTAAACAGATGATTAAATTTGGTAATGATCCAGAAGAAATACTTGTTTCTTAATGGTAACATTGTGGTAAATTGACCTTCAACAGTCACCATTGTTAGGGGCCACCTGGTGGTGATAACTTGCACCTGCATTGCTTTTTTCCCCCTGCTTTTCTAGTTAACAGTTTGGTCATGAAAAGGCCATCAACCAATAGGTTTCCAACAGAATGTAGCTCTTTAGACATCAAATTTAGTGGAAGTCCAAAGCGAAGTGTTAGCAGAGTTTTTATATTATTTATACATTTTGCATATTTCTCATAAACCCTCCTTAATCTAGTTTGGTATGTGTAAATTTCTTTGTTTAGATCAGATCTTACTTAAATTACCACTGCTGTATTTAGAACTGCCCTCAACACTGAAACTACCATTAATAATATAGATTTTACACTTCATACAGGCTAGTAGTAAACAATTATTACAGTTTTCATTATTCATAAAGCACTTTATATTAGATGGGTGCATAACATTACTTTCTTCAGGATGGTGATCTCTATTATAGGAAACTAGATGGATTGACATACAATGACCGAATTGTATGAGGTTGAAATTTGTAGGAATTTCTGGTCTCAACATATTAGATGGTTTGACATTACATTTGATGCAGACATCTGATAGAGGGTTATAGACCAAGAGGGAGATTTGTTAAAACTCAGATGCTGGCAAATCTGTTGTCAAATCATCTTTGACCTTTCTCCACTATCATTAGCAAACTAGAACAGAAAGAAAATGCGGCAGGCTTCTTGTTTTCACCCGAATGTCACAGTCTCTGGTTAAATCGACAGATGGCAGATTAGATCGGCTGTAGCTAATAAACAGTATTTACACAACTGTTAAATTGAACGGTTCGGCTGTGCTCTGCAGCCAGTGTCTGTTTAACCAAAAGATGTCTGAGTGAAAAGACACCACTGTGCAAACACTGCAGGGCCGTTAGTGGGCCGTGTGCCTGTAGTTTCACCAAGTGGAGACTGTTCCCCTTACATCAATTCACAAAGTGCAGGTTGAACTATAATTCATATCAACATTTCTATCAGATCAACCTAATTGCTCTAAATGACGGCCTTCAGTATTGGGAGTCAATGGCTTGAAGTAGTTAAGGCTAAAGCTTTTAAATGAATGTGTCAAGATACATTTAATTAACATTTCATATATTATGCCACTTATAATAACTCATTTCCAAATTGTACCTGCAGGTTGTGAATATTAATTAGGTCTCCACTAAAAATTCAAAAATAGTCTGATCAAATTACAGATAATCAGAACGATTAAATCTTGATACGTGGTTATACAAAAGTAGCTGTAAAAAAAAAAAATAAGATTAGATCACATAATCCAATCGTAGTAGTATTAGTAAATAAAAGGAAAAAAAAATCTGCTTTATACTTTTGAATTCATCCAAAGATGGATTCAGAGGGGATTTCAGCAACAAAATGCAATTGGATTTGTAATTGGTTAAACAGTTTTATCAGGTAGATTGTGCATATCTAGTTAATATCAGAGATGATCAAATTGCTGATTCCAACAACTGGGCTTTTAATTATGGTGTATTATTTCTTAAATCACTACAAAATGGTGTAAATGTCATGGGACATGAACTGAAGGTTTATGCCTGTCGACTCTTTCATAACCTAAAAAGAGAGGGGACCTGCATGAAACTGGATTTTCAATGGATGCAAATTGACCCTAATTGGTTAATTAAAATAAAAAAAAATGCTACAACCAATTCAAAGAAAGAGTGTTCCGAAAAACAGCCTCATTACTGGGCCCAAGTTGTCGGCTATTGTGCGATTTAAATGAGGCTACCCCGATAAACAAACAAGCTCATGAACTGAAACATGTTAAATACCAGCAGTGCACACAAGCGTGCACATATACTCACATGTTCCCCTCAGACAAAAGCTCACATATTCCAATCAGGAGAGGCCAATTTATGCATAAGCCGCGGCGGATGAAAAATAACTAGATCTCAGCATGGACTACTTGAGGCCAATGCCATTTGATTGGGATGAGAACTAAACTTGGAAAAAAAAAATCAATTCATTCAAAATAGGCCCTTGACCATCATCTCTGATTTTGGATAGTAATGATGCTAAGGCGGCAGCCTGCTGGCATCAGGATCAGTGGGCTACAGGTACTGGTAGTTGCATTTCCAAGGATTTTAAGTTTTCTAATGATTGGTTCTCACTTTGGTAAAGAAAGTTAGGTCTTAACATTGCTAGGTGAAATAAACAAACAGGTTGTCTCTTAAATCCTAAAATGTATAAAGATAGGAGTTAACTTAGGCAGATTCAATGGTAAGGCTTTGCTAAGCTTCATTACTTACATTTTTGAGTCTTCTGTTGCCTTCGTCTCGCCTAAAAACAACAGGAAAGACTAATGATTATCCACAAACAAGTGTGATTCTCATAGTGCTGCGATTCATCACTGCCATGTACGTCACGTATTTCAGGAGGCTCAAAGATGAAGAGGTGTTGCAAAAAAAAAAAAAAAAAAGCCGACAGTGATATCTCAGCCCTTCTCATTTGCAATGTTCTACTAATCAGCTGTATATCAGCAATTATAGAGAAGAGGCTATCAACGCATATAAAGCAGCAGCTAGTCAAACAAAGCTCGTGGCTTTATAAATGCAAAGCAGCTCTGAGATGGACGAACAAAGTGGAAAAACCTCTCTGAGCACATCCTGCTGCAGTATATAAACGCTTTACGGTAAGTGTACTCAAGACAGGTAATCTTTAAAAAAAAAAAAGGGTTACAAAAAGACTGAGGTTGAATGCATTTCATCAAGCGATACAAAACAGGTGTTCGATTTGAGGCGTGCGGCGGCCAAGGTAAAGGCTACTGTTCACGTGTGCACTATCGACGAGACAGCGCTGCTGAGAGACGAGCACCTGAGCATCACGCGGGTGGACAGGTCCTGCAGGTCCCCCGGGTGAAACAGCTGCGACTCATTTAGTCCCAGTTTCCCGCAGGCTTTCAGGAAAACATTCACATTATCCTGGGGATCGAGATCAGAGAGACGGCGAGAGGGACAAAGGTCAGGGCGGGAGGATCCATGATACTATAGCTGGACATATTGAAATGGATTCTTGAACAGACAGCAAATCAATACAGACACCTGCTGTATGGTGTACTTAGGAAAATGTCAGCATATGTAACAGGTTAACATGCAAAACTACCGCTGCGATCCTTTTAGGCTGTCAGACTATCTGCTGATTCTCTGCTGTATCAGTATCTCTCGACTTCACCGCCACTCAAAGCACCCACTGTTGGACTCTGTTTATTGGCCCCCGATGGGAGGCAGCAATTGATCTTTCCCTGCTCTTGCTTTGGGCAGTTTTAGCAATTACGCTTGTGCGAAGCCTTCGAGAAACAGCCTGGAGCGAATACAAAAAAATCTGCATTTACGTTGCATAAAGATAAAAAATATTAAAATTTACATATTGAGCACTTAGGTTGCTAGACTGAAATATAGTTTCAGGATCATTCACATTGTTGTGGCATCATCTCTCAGAGACTTCGGCAGGAAACCACAGAAAGTAACTTCCTGGCTGGCAAGTGCTTTGTACGTGCATGCACTACACTAAAAACACAGTCGTCGTGCTGTAAGAGCGAATGCTTACCAGGCCGGCAATGGGAGTAGAAAGCCTGTTCACTCTCTTGATGATGCCAGGTTTTAACTGGTTGATCAGGCTATAAAAAGAATATACATTAGCTATCAGGTTCAACATATTGTAGTTTAACAGGTCGTCTGTACTGTATCAGGAGCAGTCCATAAAGGAAGCTAAAAATAGAGTAGGGCCTAATGATCCTGACTTTGAATTCCACATTATACATTACATAGAATAAAAGGGAAATAAAAGTATGCCTCCAGCATCAACAAAGGCAGAGTGAAAACACAACCTGGAATTCCAGTTGGGCCCGGGCCAAATCATATATTCGTAGGTTCCCACTTATAGTGCCACCGGCCTCGGGCATGTCTGTTTCTCAACATGCCCAAAACCCCAAGGAGAGAATATGCATTTCTGAATTTAGCCTTATTTTTTTTTATTTTTTTAATAACACAGAATGTATTACAGATTCATTTAGTAAATGGCATTCATCTTTATGTTCTGGTCCAACAGCCTATTAGACAAACCATTGTACTCACTCGACAAGCAGCACTCCATTCTCCAGGGCAGCACGGAAGTTGTTGCAACCAAAAGGTTTTCCAGTCACTTCCTTTAAAAATAAAAAGGGGGGGACCCATAATAAAGAAGATTTAGTTTCCCCACACATGGAAATCAGATGTACTCATTTAAGCCAAAAAACAGCTACATGGATGAGATTTGTCTGTAAAATGCAAACCGCCAACTGAAAAAAAACCCACTTACACCAAACAGGAAATGGCTGATTTTTATACAATGAATATAAATAAAACTCAACACATACACACATGCATGTATACATATACAGTTGCCAAATGCTTACCCCAGACATCTTGACATCAGCATGGCAGTTGCAACAAATGTTAGTACAGAAATATCAATGTTACATTTTTTATACCCCAAATTGTCTTCTCATAATATACATCTTTGTTAAAATTATTTTGATTAATTAAATGAAGACGTCAATAAAATTATGCCTCAAATGCCCAAAAACCCAGTATTGGTTAAACAGGCTTTCTAATAAAGCTACAATATACCCCCACTAGCATCACAAAGTGCTGACAAGTAGTAGGAGAAACTGAACAGTGTCAAATAAAAGTAAAATAATGCTGTCTAAATCATAGTGTGGCTGATCCAGTGTTAAAAGTATTTAAATCACACACAGTTGATCCATCATGCACTCCTAGTAAAAATGCATAAACCTGCCCAGTAACAGCTGGTGTGAAAAACAAATAAATTTGGCAAATTCAATAATCAAAACAGTCCTGGTTAAAGTTTAAACAAGTTTATTTTTTAGTTAAAAAATGCATTTCCCCTTTGTTGTAGTTCAAAAGAAAAAAATTGAACTGAAATTAAGTGACTGGGTGCCGTTTTGCTCAAAATCCATCAACCGCTGCACAAAAGCAGCATAATTACACTCAATGAGAGCAATAAAAATTAAAAAAAAAAAAAATTACGACAAAAAGAAATTCAAAAGATGTTTTAAGTCAAAACAAACAATACAACATAACCTTAATGGTTTTACATGGCAGAAGCAAGCACAAGGCAAGGGGGGCTTTGTAATGAGGACATAAAAATGGGGCTATTAAAGCTCAGCTCCATAACTAACAGAGGGCCCCGAAAGGCTATTATTCTTCTCACTAATTAGTCCCTCTAGGAATCCACAATCACAATTAGTTTTTGGTAGAACTGGGCATCGGGTGTGGAACGGATGCTTCTCAGTGGAATCATACAAACAATTCAGTGCCACATGAATACAGTGTTGAACCATCATGTGATGAAGGTACGGGCTGTGCTACAGCATCAAACCTTAATTGGTCACTTCGATAAAACGGCCAATGGACTTTAAACATGTTTAAGTGTTGCTTTTTGCTTGCAAACTTCTCTACGCCGTCTCCTCATTTGCAATAGTGAGTTTTTCCCAAAATCTGGCAGGGAACAAACAATGACACGAACAATGAAGGGAATACGGGCGTTCTTGCTGAATCTGTGTGATGACACCTGCTTAAGATTGATTGGGGCTGCTCCTGAATAGACAGGGGGGGGGGACTGGCTCGGGTGAACTGCCAAGAAAGTGCCACACAAAGAATTCTCAGCGTGAGCCGCTCTGCACGCATCGAACAGTAAAATGTGTTCCATTTGTGGACAGGTACAGAGTTTAGCGCTGTGTTGCTTTAAGACCACATCCTCCATAAACACTGTGTGTGTGACAAACCCGTCCTGAGACATGCGCCGATCACGTTAACCACAAGTAGCTCGCTGACAAACCAAAGCAGGCCAGTTGAGGCTGAAACGCAGTCTCTGTATGAGCTGTTGTTTCCCCTGGTGTTAGAGCAGCTCCGTAAAGCTGCCGACAATGAGGGAGCCCTGCGGTCAAATTAGAGAATATGTGGGCACGCTTCTCAACACATGGCCTCTGTGTGTCAGGGCTCTCACCAAAAGTATTCTCACGTTGTTCTGCATCAGAACAGACAGGAATGCTGCCTCAGTCAAGGAGTGTTGAGTCTTTTACAAGACCATCAGCAGTTAGGGGGTGGATTTCTGATTGATCCGAAATACAATGCAAACACTAAACCCATCAGTTGAATACAGTTCTGGTTTGGTACAGTTAGTCCAATATTTAAAAAAAAAATGAATTGTCTTACTGGCAGATACTTTTGAGTTTCTTTTTTTTTTAATCATGATTTTGGTAAGAATCAAAAGGAAAAAAAATCAACCTGTGATGGAATAATGTGGAACATGAAGTCCAAGGTAATTCTACTCAATATTTGACTGATTGTACCAAAAGTAATGATAAGCGTTGAGTTTTCAGATCAATATGAGTAAAACATCATTTTCTATTTTTTTTTCCAGTTTGAAAAGAAAGGTGAGTTTTGCAAGGCTGAATTTTGACTGCCACAAACTAATCAGTTACAGTCCCCCAAAAGGAAGCTAAATGAACAAATGCTCGTGATGTTTGCACAAAGCATGAAGTGGAGTTGCAAACCAAATAAAAAGCTGGGTTTTAAATGAACCGAAACGAACCTCTATCCACCGCTGAGCCTCGCTGAAGGCGTCCGCACAGCTGACACTGGTCTGCTGACGCCACTCCATCTGGGAACTTCTGCAGGAACAAACACACACAGCTCGTTAGAATAAAATAATAATAATAATACAAAAATAACAGGAGGCACATAACTTGCATTCAAGATGAAATAAAAGGTGACATGGAGACCTGTTTCCGTCGCCTGGCGCTGCTTCGCTGCGTAAAGTTCCTCCACGGGTGAAAGTTCCGCGCTAATTGACGTCCAGTTTGTCACCGGAGCTTCCATCACCACCGACGAGCCCCGAAGCTCATTGGCTGGACCGGGAAGACGGAGGGCTCCGCCCACTTGAGAGATCGCCTGCGAAAGTTTTTGTTGGAGGTTGAAGTGAAACGGGAAGGTCGATCCCTTATACTCCGGTGGCCTGTCGGTGCGCAACGATTCCACCAGCGCGCAGTGCACATCAGGAAAGTGCAACAGGAAAAGTGCAGAGCATTTTAAAACAAAAGCAGAGCGAGGCTACAGCCTGCAATTTAGTTTCCTTGAAGCCACTGAAGAAAGTGAATTGAAGGTAAAGGTGAAGGCATGTTTTTAATGGTTTCTATTGAGCTATTTTATTTTCCCATTTGATCAAAATGTGTATTTGATTTCTCAATGTCGGCTAGAATGTGTTTGAAAAACAAGTGGCCTTAAAGTTGTCAAATTGTAAAATATTTAGTATAAAATCACTAGAATCGGCCTCTCACATGTCCACATCTGCAGAATCAATATGTTACTGTGCCAGGATCTCTCTTCTCCATTCAGACAGAAGGGAGGCTGATATGACGGCTACCATTATGGTATGTGAAATATTGTCAAAAAGCCATGTAACCCATTAACTTGTGAGGAAGCATTTAAATGGCAAATGTGTAGAAAAAAATGTTCATATGGTTACAGATATGTAAAACGGTCGGCCTCGACAGTAAGTCCTCTTCACTGTTTTTTATCTCTGCCCGGCCCTGTGAAGATAGCAGCAGCCTCATATCATTATGCAAAATATCACAGTGTGTTTCAAGGACAGGTCTCGGCGTGCTCTTGGCCTTTACTGTAGTGAGGAAGGACAGCCTGTGACAATTTCAGAAAGTTCTTTCTGTTTTGTATTCTTTTACACATTTGAAAGTAAAATAAAAAAAAAAAGAAAAGATTACCGGGAACACGGTGGGTTTAGGCCTCATCTTGTATTAAAGCAAATGCTTGCTCCAATCCAATTTCCTGCCAATTGTCCAAGGAGACGCCCCGATACTGGGAACAAGGGCGTTAATGGAATCACAACATTTTCAAGTAAAATGAGGTGCAGAGGTGTAAGAGGCTGCAGTAGATTTAATGAGATCGCTATTAAAGGTCCCATATCATGCAAATAGCCACTTTCAAGTTTTTTTTTTCTTTTTACTCTCAATAATTTCTAGGGGTTATATAACTATAACTATATACTATAGTCAGAAAAAAAAAAAAAACGCTGTCACACCCTCCTGTCCCCACTAGCACAGCCACTTTTTCCAGTCTTCCAAGTGAAAATCTGAAGAGAGGCTCATGAACATTTTACGAGACAGACCAAATACTACCTGTGTGCACTGGAGCTCCACCAAGGTGCTTAAGAGATCAGTGTAAATCTACATCAAGTCAAACTGTTGTTTCCGCTTTTCGTTGCACCCGAGAACTGCCCGAGTACCAGAAGTCGTCACATCCCTGACATGCTCATTTTCACTTTCAGGAAAATGAAAATCTTCTGTGCGTTTTACGCATTGCGTGTTGCTTCCCAATGAGCTTGTGACCGCGGCGCTGTCTTCTGTGTCAGCGACGCACTGTTTCACAAACCCCTGAGGGAAATAATACTCCGCAGTCCCTGCACATGTGACGCTAATTGATCTTGAGAGTGAGGAGAGACTCACTTGAGGAAAACAGATTGACGCACGCCATCTGTAATACAGGAAGGAGGGTTTGTACTGATCCACGACTGATTCGATGAGGAATAAGATTATAGTCCGTATATCTGCCCGAGAGTGAGCGACTCAGTGAAGCAAAAAATATCGCAGGTGCTGTGAGTTATTAAAATTCTCTTGTATTTACACAAAAGTCCTGTAGGACATTGCTGTTTGGATCACACACATTCTGCACATAATATGGTCTGGTATGTGTAAGTTATAGTGGTCCAGTACACTGTTCATCATCTGAGAATATCCAGACCCATTTATATTGTACATACATTTATATACACACCATTGTATATAGTGTACATTGTCACTAGTCACTATAGTGTGTGACACAGTGTTTGCTATTGTCATCTTATCCCTTCTTCTTTCCTGAATCTTATTTTTATGCACTATGTCTTTTCCACCACTATGGATGCCATGTCTGTCATCTTCATTCTTGTGGCCGTCAATGTTTGCATCATCTTATCTTAGAGAGGGAATGGGTCTAACAATGAAGATGAACTCGAAAAAACAGGAATGTAGCAAAACAAACATAAAGATTAACTGCATTTCATTTTATTTTGTGGCAAGTTTTTCTATGAATATATCACCTTATCACAAGCTCAGGAAATTATCTATTGCATTTATTCATGGCTGCCAGTAGGTGCTGCTATAACTCTGCATGTGCATACATTATGTTTTTTTTATTAGGGGGAGAGTGCTTGACAGCCTGGTATTGGGTTAGGAGACTGGGGATGGTAGACAGAATGAAATAGAGGGTGATGACAATCTGGAATGCCTTCATATTTTTATATTTTCCCATTGGTTTGTTTCCATGAGCCTAGTTTCAGAGGAGTGATGTGATGGTCCTTGGAATATTCATTTTTCAATTATCATCACCATTATGAACAGCAGCAACAGCTAATCTGCTTTCCATTATTTTCCAGATAACATTTGAATTGACAACTAATAGATCTGTGCTTAAAGTCCTAACAATACTAATTATCTCAATATATAACATTGAGATCATTTGTTTTACCGCCTGGGCCTAAATGGGACAGTGTTATTATTAGCAGGAACATTTGTACAGTTTTACTGTTTTATTTGATGTGATGATTACTACACAGGCTTTTCAAACTCAGTCTTTGTGTTTTAAAAATAGCATTCCCACTTTTTTATGTAAGTATAAAATTTAAAAATGGCTTGTTTTTTTTATATATGCTTTCTATGGATTCATTGCCATCAGACATCAGTTAGGAAAATATTTGCCATACTGCACATTTTAAACATTTAGATATACACTTAATTTTGCTATTGAAATCAAGCTTTTAATGTACAATGAGTAATTACCATTTTAATTATTCCCTGCACGGTTGTTCTACATGTTCCTGTATTTTACTCTACGTCATACATAAAAAAAAAAGGTGGAATATAAAATTGAGCCAAATGAGCTCTTTAAATATGTTCTTTTCTTTTTGTTGCTTAAAGGCTTTTCAAGACCATCTTGTGCATATGAAGAATGCGTTGCGTAAAGCCTTGAAAAACCACCATGTTTAAGCCTATTTCACAGTCCTACTTCAACAATGACACCATGTATCAGTGTTTACTGTACCGGTAAGCTTCATACTCCTATCCCCTCCGCTGTGTTTACTGGTAGCATCAACCTGATATGTCTGCATCGCCAAAGTACTTTCTGTACTGTATTATATTAGCTCTTTTACACAATGAATGAGAGCTATGGTAGTAATGTTATACTTGCTGCAGAGACTGCATTCGTGAATCATTTGGGTCTTTGGTATTCTAATCGCTGCAGGGTCTGCCGATACAGCACTGGGAACGGCATTAACGTTGAAAGGGAGAGGCAAAAGTCTCCTTTTAGTCTACAGAAGTGGCTGTGGCTATTGTTTATATATTGTCCTGATAACCATGCATACAAAAATGTGTATATTTCTATACTGTATCTATTTATGTGTGTGTAGCCACTCTGACCGTCTTACCTGTTGCCTTTTCTTCTCTGTGTTTCTAATTTATGCATTTACAACAACACAGTGAAATGAATCTGAGGAAAATGACATGTCTATATTACAATTTAGGTTATTTTTAATGTTCTAGACCGAAGTGAGTGAGTAAATGACAATATGGTTTCTGTGCATGCACTACTTGTATCCTCTTACAGTGTTTAGAAGGCTTTTCCAGCACCAACAGTGCAAGTTTAAGGCTGCAATTTTCACCTTTCTGGGTCTTTGAGCTAACATGTCATCACTGTCGATGTGCATTTCTCCTCCTTGGAGCTACCTGTGAATGAAATCTATAAAAAAAAGTCACACTCTTTTTACAGAAAGATCAGCACTTATCAACGCACACATGCCCATACACAAAAATAGGAAAAATAAAGTTCATTTATTTAATTGTGGCTTTAGCCACATCCTTGTTGTTTAGCCTCCTTGTGCTCCTTCACCCCCGCTGCCCCCTTTTTCCCTCCCTCGGGGCCGGCCTGGTGTGCGTCGTCCCTGCAGAGGCCTGAAACATTATCACAACAGGATGCAGGCTGGGACAGGGCTGAGTGCTTCCGCCGCGCTGCCAGTCATTTGGGAGATCTTCAATTAGCATCGCATTTTAATGTAACTTCTTGAATCTAAGCTGCGCAGCGACTCAAAAGAAAAAACACACGTTTGACCTGTGGGGAAATATGCTGCATTGATCTTGTTTTGCCTTTCTTATTGCATCTAAAGTGGTGCTGTTGTAGTTTCTTTTGATATGGATGGGAATGTAAATTAAGTACTATCAAGACAATTATTGTCTTGAAATTGTGTTTTAAGTATGTCAATCCCCCCTTCCAATTTTGAGATAAAGAATTAAATAAAGTGTGCAAAACATTATCGTACTTTATTACTGTCACACTTATGAAGTGATAATCACACACAAAGACCCACAGCTTTATCCTCTTGATATTTAGTGTGGTGTTGATGCACACTAATTTTCTGCATTGAGTGTACAGTGGAAATGGAGGAGGAGTGGTTCACAGTTCAATCAAGTTTTTGCAAATTATTATACAACCAATTATTCCATTAGCATGCGTTGATAAATAATACGCTGTAATGACTTTGTTTTATCATAAAAGATCAATCTTATCATTCATTGGATGGTGTTTTTTCATACACACTGAAGGTTTGCGTGGATGGAATGAAATCCACCTACAAAGGCAGATAAGTAATGACACCTCTGAGTTAGTGGGCAGAGATTAATGGACGGATTTGCTTGTGCGAGAGCATGCATTGAATGGTAAAAAAGATGTTTCTCCTGCTCTGGGACAGTGAGGAGTTGATGCAAATTCGATATGATAATGATGGACCTGAGAAGAAAAGCAGAGGAGGCATTAAGAATGCGTCAGCCCCTTTGTCTGTGTCCTACAGATGGAAGGGGAAGCAAAGTTTAGTGAATCTTTATTGTCCCAAATACATGATTTTGTTTTTACTTGCGAGACAGTTCAAGGACAATTCACAATGACAGGTGCTAGTAGATGAGCAGCCAATCAATATGCAAAATGCAATTTGTTATCTTCTTTTCATAGATAGCCATTTGCATCCTTCTGCTTAATATTACAATGTTGAGCATTCAGGCCGAATCTAACAATATCATCTCACAACCTGCTAGTGGCTCAAGGGACCAAATAACAGAATATTCATGTTTATTCATTTGAGGTGTTTTATGTTCTACCACAAATGTGAGCAGGATTCATTACTTTTGAGAAGACTTAGTCTCTTAGTCAGAGCTCTTCCCAATTGTTGATAGCCATCCGAGAATGCGTGTGTGTGTGTGTTTTAAAACTATTTTACCATCATGCCACCCTTCACTGCATTGTGCTCGGTAGAGAGTGATAGTGCAGCATGAACAGTGAACACAGTGAGAAATGTCATTCTGTTGTAGAGCAAAACGTGACGATGGAGTAAATGCACAACATGTAATTTCCAGCTCGAGCCAAACAGTAACGAAGCGCGAGTCGACGTGGATGTGGCGTCGCAAGGGTTCGTAGGAAATGCTACTGTCATCAGCTTAACTTTTTAACAAGTCAAGATTCAGACGTTATCATAAAAATGTGACATTTTTATTTGCATGTTTAATGTAAAGAAGAATATGGAATCAAGGGAACTGGAAGTTCTACAATTCCAACTCCTTTAGGGGCGTAATCCTGCAGCATTCTATAACTCAGCCTTCCTGGGTTACATTAATACCTCCCACCACTCACTGCACAGTAATAGTTTCAGTTATTCAAACATGTACACTGCATCGCTTGCCAAAGAACATGTTGAATAGGCTGCCAGATATACTGTATCAGACATATAAATACACGTAGTACCAGAAAATGACTAATACATATGCCATTTTCACACTGTACATGTTGTTTCAAGAAAATTAATTTGATTTATTTAACTCGTTAGACTAAACACTCTCTCTGAGAGCAAAACTTTGTCATTGGAATGGATTCTACATACTTAGGAGGTTGATGGATACTGTGGCACATTTTGGGCTGCTTAAAGTTGCTTGTTATTCCTGTTCATCATTGTACTGCTACTTTATCTGATATTCTCACTCTCACTTACTTCTCGTTCTCAATGCTGAGATAGAGAAGGACTGCTCTTTACTTTCCTCCCTGACACTGAGATTACGGATCTACAGATGTACGATCTGCATTATTAATTAGCTGCATTCTGTATAATAATAATGATACACTTTATTTGTATTGCACCTTTCATACATACATGCAGCTCAAAGTGCTTTTCAACATTAAAACATTAAACTTTAATAATACTAAAACCATGCTAAGGACAACATTAGGAAGAGAGCATTAGACAATTAAGGCAGATTTAAAATATGAAGAGAAAAATACATAGAACACTGTCAAAAAAAAAATACTATGCAAAACGAACATTATGGTATTTCAGGAGTCTGTAGGAGGATCATTATCTGGTCATAGACATGAAAAGGAATTTTATATGAAGTGGTTATTCATGCGATGGAAGCAAGAAACTAAAGAACCAAATTAACATGCATCGGCTGCTATAAACGAAGTCATAGGGAGTCAGCACATAACAGCCCATGTGCTATAACAATCAGGTGTTTCACTGCAGAGGAGATTAAGTTTTTCATCTCCACCTGCATGAGTGGGTGGCTGCTATGTGCTCACTGAGAATACAGTGGAAAAAAATGCAACAAAACAATCAATCCCAGAGTTTATACAAACAAGGGGCATAACCCCTGTAAACTATGCATACATGCTGTAGGGTGATGTGTACAGTGTAAAGTCTCCGATTTTGAGTACAGCACTTACGTGTTACCCTCCACTAATCTCACTTTCTTCTCACGTTGGTTTTCTCTCCGTGCTCTCTTCTGTCTGACTACATTATAAGAAAATATTCATCTGTTTCATTAGAAATTGGTAAACATCTTCTGCCTACATGAAGATCTCGGGCTCATATTTCATTAAAGCCAATGATGCCTATGAGCTCGCGGAGGAAATCTGTCTAGCAAAAAAAAGAAGCGGAAATAAATCCACACAGCTCTCCAAGTAACGGAAATTGCACAATGCAACTAGAATATCGAATGTGTCTTAAAAAAAAAAAAAAATAGTGTCTCAATAACCTGATGTAGACTCCCGATTCACAATCTGGAACTGAAACAGGATGAGTCAACACGAACAGAAGCAGACTCTGATTCAATTAATGTGGTAATGGTGCTGATTGAATGAGCATAATTATATTATAAAAGCTTTATTTGAAGCTGTAAACCATAGTAATGTCAGCTACAAGCGAGGTTTGTGTCGCCTTACTACATATTTTATGAAACAGCACTGGTCTGAGAGGCATAAAGAAGTGTTTTGATTTTCTCAACAGCATTATTCAAAAATGCCATAAGTCTGAAATCAATGAGCCGCAAAACCCTTATAATTCAGTTTAGACACATGCCAGTAATATCCGTTTATCTGATAGTGTCTATTGATTGTCTTAAACAGCAGTAGAATAAATCAAGTCCTTTAAAATGGGTTTGCTTATGGCTTTGGGATATAAAACACCAGCGTCCGACTTCATTACAGTAAGAGGGAAAGTTGAGACTAAAGCAGAATGGTTGATATTGGCTTTAGCTGCATCTATATTTGAAAACGTCTTCCATGGAATTTGTTTTAGTCTAGACTTGTGAGACAAGCGGGGATAGAATACAAGGAACAATAAAAATCTTCACTGGCCACTCTGTCACCACCAGGAAAGTCTGGGGGTAGGACGTGTTTCTCTCATAAAGTACGCATCCCAAGTCAAAAACCATAAAGGCGTCAATCAAATTAATATCATTTAAATGAAAATTACTTATGTCACGGTTTTTAATTCAGTTACAGGGTGAAAACTTCCTGAGAGCGTTGGCAATATTATTGACAACATTATTCACTCCTAGCTGCCATGTGAATAACCGGGACAGGGTAATGAAGAGAAATGCTTGGCTCGGTGCCTTTCTAGCAATAATCACGTTCAAATTGAAATGTGTGTTGAGGAGTTGGCTCAGGATGACCTTGGATCGAGTACTGCTTAGTGAAGAGAAAGTAGGCCCGATCACAGAAATGATATATTCAGAATGTAAACAGGTGTGTCGGCTGTAATTTAATCTACTGGGATAAATGAGCTTATAACCCTGACCATGTATTATTTATATTATTATATTAGTCACAGTACTACTGTATTCACTATGTGGAATTCACTACATATCTGTGGTCAGACCACAGTGTACTGTATAGTACACAATCTTTACATCTGCTAGACCAGTGGTTTTCAAAGTGAGGTCCAGGGACCCCCAGGGGTCTTTTAGGGAGTGCGAGAAAAAAAGTGGAATAATTTATTTTTTCACTATAATTATTTTATAAGTATATTATTTAAACATATGTACAAACAGTCACTCAACTATAAAGCACTAGACTGCTAATTGGTACTTTATACCTTTTGAGGAAAAGATTTTCATTTACCTTGTGTGTTTGTAAGGATTTTTTAATATGAAAGATAAAAGATTTCTGCTGTTTCTCAATTACACATACTTTTATGCTTGTGCTTGTTTGAGACAAATAAAAATCCATTCAAATTCTATCCATATATAACACAATGACAGCATCTGGGACTATTTGTATGGAGGACTCATTAAAAATGAACACATTGCTTTATTTAATTTAACATTTGTGTATTGTGTTTGTGTGTATTATTTTCCCTTTGCACATGAATTTATTTGATGTATATATTGATTAATGAATGGGAGGAATGAATATCTAAATAAATACATTTAAAAGATAATTAATTAATATATGAAAAAATTCAAATACATGGGAAAATAATACACAAATAAATCAGTTTACTGAATTAATTAGATGGAAAATTGAATAAATATGGGCATTTGCTGGCAAATTCATCCATCTACTCAGTCATTTTTTTTATTTTTAATCATGGCACTTTCAGGCCTCTATAATTTTGGCTTTCTTGTTTCTTATTAAATCTTATGAGATGGGGTCCACGGCCTAGTTTTTCTGTGTTTAAGGGTCCTTTATGCAAAAACCACTGTGCTAGAAAATACAACCAAAGTAAATGATAATATTCATTATCACAATATCCATAATCTTATTAAAAGTTGATATTACATGATTTTGGACTACATAGGGCTTCAGTGTAGAGAATGTTGGGAGGTTCTTTTTGTGCTACACAGCCTCCTGTTTTGGAACTGAGGAGGACCTCAGGGGTCTAACAAATGACTGTGAAACAATTACTGCGAAATAAACTGCGGACGACTTTTCAATATCCAATAATGCCAAAGTCTATCAGTAAAAATGCCCCACTAAAAAGGACATTTAAAAAGAGTAAGTATGTGCACACTGTGGGTTAGGAATCTGGTTAAAATCAATATCGTTAGATATTTTTTTCCCTCTCACTGACGTACTGTCAGTGCTCTACTCACACTTCTGCCACAAATTCCACGTGAGTCTGAATCAACTAAAATACAGTTATTGCTAGAAAAAAAAAAAAAAAGATGCCGGCACTTCTGCTGCTTTGTGTCAAAACATACCTATTTTAAGCCCAGATAATATCCCTGTCAACAAGTAATACTTCATTAAAAACCTGAAGTGCACCATCACATAATATTTTCATAATATTAGAACACAGATGTTGGAAACTCAGTGTCAGGACATAAAACTTTAATTACACGGGTAATCCTTCAGACGGAAGCTCCCGGCAAACTGATGATGTTTTGTGCCCTGACGTGAGGAGTCTTCCTCTTACTAAATAAGAAGAAGCTTCAATTGTCACGAATAAATCCAACGCTTTAAACTGGTGAATCACATAATTTTCCAACACCACGAGAAACGGCATCCGCGCATCGGCGTCGAGCAAACGCCGAGCAAGCACGAGACCGTACGGTATCGAGCGCTATGAAATAACCTCCGAATGATAACAAGTCAATCAGGAATTCCGCCTGTGGCACCATCCCATCGTGTGCTTCAAAGCCTTCAGAACTTTAAAAACAGCTTACTGTGATTTGGGAGTTATAGGCTCCTGCTGGCCCTGCTTACAGATGACACCCATTAACCCTTTCTTTAAAGAGCGACAATTAATATTCAAGTGAGTTTAAAGAGAAAACAAATGCACACAACTCTGTCTGTCTTTTAGTTTTTCTATTTTTGAGCAGTTACAGGATGTAGTCACAGTGTGAGCACCAGAGAGTAAAGAGGGCATATTTATTAAAATAACAATTATTCTTTCATGTTTATTCTTAATATCTTTACCGCACTCCTGTAGTCTCATAAAAGAGCTGCGACACGCAAGCTTAAAACAGGAAACATAAAGCAGCAAATAAATGACAAAAATCATAGTTGTTGTGAACATTCATCATTGGCCGTTATGATGTTCTGGTGTTACGACCTTTAAAGGAGCTGCACATCGTCTGAACCAGAATACAGATTTGTCGGTTTATTTTATGAGAACATTTCAAGCACACCGTCGCTTTCAATGCTTTATGACTGCACACTCATAACAAAAAAAAAGATTATTTACATCGAGTAAGGTGAGCAAGGGGTCAGAGGCTCAGGTGAGTCGGGGAGGGAAAGACACAGTCACAATGTTTTATGTTTTTTTTTCCGACTTTTTCGAGAACATATTACATATATATTTTATTGTAAGTGACACTACTACTTTCGCAGGAAAAAAAACAGCACATACACACACTTGAAATACTGAGGTTCAAGTACCTTATGCGACACACACGGAATAAGAGCCTTAAAGTGATCTACTAAAGCAAAAGGTTTAGTGTTATTGTTAGACCAATTGTAGTTTTTAGTCACGTGGCGCTTTGCTCCATAAAGCATCCGAATTCCGGAAAATGGGCAGGGAGATCACAGTGGAAGCAAAGAGCCATTATAAAGCCATTTACCAGACAGCTCCCTGCACAGTAGAAAGGTAATGACCAAAGCAGCTGAAGAGCCCACTCACAGAGGAGCGCTATATTTACTGCCTCCATTGAGACAGATGGAAAAACAAAGGATTACCTCAGATTCAGCCGTATGACGTCAAGTGTTAAAGTGCCTGCATCACCTTCTGCTGCCATAGATCTTCCTGCCTAAACTACTACTGCTGTGGTTAATGCACAGATGTGTGCAGGCTACTTGTTAACTACTAAAACTACTTGCTTAATGAAAGGTTGCTTTCACTTTCTTTTTTCTTTAGTAGGATTTATTGTTGTTAGGCGCCAATATTTCTTGCTTCGTGATAAATGTAAAAATATGTTGTATGACTATATATGACTTCACGCCACTCGAGTCTTAGAGGACGGAACAACTTGTTAAATCAATGTGTACACGGTATACTCAAGAAAAAAAGGCGAAAGACAGTCTCTAGAGCCATATTGACTGGTTTTATCCATTCCTGGCCACTATGGAGATGCCGCGATGCAAAATGGTGGCTACATGGAGGAGAACCTGCTCCCATGTGGATAAGCTAAATCTAATGTAACAAAAGCACAATTAGTTCTGAATAAAACATCCTTATGAATATTATATTCCATTTCTGCCAAATCCATTCCATGAGATGCTGCTAATGATGCTAATACTAATGAAGTCTTACACAATGGACCTGGTAATTTACCATAATGTAAAACAACCACATTTTTCATATTACTCATTGTAGTACTTTGTGTATTACATTTATAACAACTTCATGACAAGTGTTCTAAAAAGCTGTCTCAAGCATGGCTGCATATTGTTGTATTGCACTGTAAGCACACACTACATCCATCTATGTAGTACCATCTTTAAAAAACACAAATGCAATCACAACCCATGCAACAGACATACTTGTCTCCCTCCTTGCTGGACATAATGCATCTGTCATGGTAAGAAAGCCATCAACATTATAGACAATTTTTTTTCCCCGATCCCTACTTGTCTGTAATTTGTTCTGTGTTCCTGCAGCTCTGCTGGTGGGGATTATGTCTGTGCATATCTCACTGCCATCTGTTTTAGGCCAACAGCAATTGTAAAAGTTAATTTCCATTTCAATCTTTCACCCATCCTTGGTTTTACTCTTTCTCTAATGTAACATGGCAGCACGGTGCACACTCACAAAGTTTTTCCTGGCTCAAAACACTGCGACTAAGACCCAATGACTGTGATTTATTTAGTAGTAGTCAAGCATTTTGATGGTCCTGCGTGGATGTGTGAGGCTCCATTGGCCTTCTATGTATTGACTACAACTCCTGAAGTGGAAAAAGAAATGAAAAGTAATTTGGTGCTCAACCATGACTTAAATAACAAACAGAGACATTGTTGCCAATCAATATGTAAATATAACAAGGAAACGTTGTGACAGACTACCTCGGGTGTTACTGAAATACCACCTAAAGGAGGACAAACATACAGTACTGCTGTCCTCAAGCATACATGTTACATGCATGCATATATATATATATATATATATATATATATATATATATATATATATATATATATGTGTGTGTGTGTGTATATTACCTTCGTTCTGAGGCTGTGTTCAAACTGATTTAGCATTTTGTGACAAAGGGCTGCTTCCTATCAATTTCAATGAGACCATTGTGTACTAATCTGTTAAATAATCATCTTAGTTTTGGACAAATCTGTCTTAGGGTTCAGATTCACTGAGTTTGTGTGCATGTCAAACCAAATGAGTTTTAAAGTATGTTTCATAGCTATGGCTATGCATTTATGAAGCCTCATAACTTTGTATAATAGGCCTCCAGCTAACAATTATTTCCATAATTAGCTGTTGGTCTATGACTTGACAGAAAAGGGTGAAAATGTTGATCATTGTTTCCCAAAGCCCAAAAGTGACGTCTTGTCTTTTGCCCTGAAAGACATTCTGTTGACTCTCACGGAAGACAAGAGCTGAAAATCTAAATGTTTGTTCTTAACAGGAAAAAAATGGAATTGAATTTCCTGTGCAGCTACTAAATGATTAGATGACAAATTGTTGCAGCTCTTTGTTACTCCTCTGAGTGAGGTTAATATTGCTACAACTTTTATTGTTGATCAACAAGACTGGGATCAGGGGTCAGACCAAGCATCTGCATTGTTGACCTACAGCTCGTCCACATTATGCTGTGCGACATCTTTCATTGGAAATTAATGGTATTTTACACAAAAAACTAAAATGACCATGAACAGCAATAGGCACATTATGTTTCTGGCTGGATAAAAATGCAGCTTTTTGCTCATTTGTGTATGTGTGAATTCTATCCCATACTGAACATTTGGAGATTTCAGTGCATTGGTTAATACCAAAAGGCGAACAAAAAGCACTGCAACCACAATGAGACACGAGATGGAAATCCTAGCATATAGGAAAGAACACAAATAAAACATATGATCTGGGTGATGTGGCCAGGCTCGTTTACACTGGGGAAGCAAACCATGCAATTAAAAAGAAATGTGAAAATAAAATCAATGCAGATCACTTACACTGTGGTGACAAAATACTCAACAGGGGACAACACAGTCCTAAATCTTAATTAGCAAGAATATTGATGCTGCAGCACAAAGGGCAATTCAATGTAGGAGCAGAATGTCCCTAAATGAACGTACCTAACAAGTTTCACAGGTCTGGATTCAGGAGTAAACATGAAAAAGAAACTAAACTTTATAATGTAAAAGTCTGATCCGAAGCCAGTCACTCTGCCTCAAGTTATAATTGAAAATAAAATGGTGACAAAAGGTGAAGAGTTACTCCCAGAAGTTGTTTTTTTTTTCCCACATAACCCCAAGTGCTTGACTCGTAATAGAAAAACTCAGGTAGAATTTATCTGAGCTATCTGGGCAGCTGTGATCCATCAAAGCGGGGCAGAATTTACTGGTTGAGACATGAATCCTTCATGGTATTTTAGGTTTAAGGTATATTCTTATGCTTTGTCAGCAGGGTGGGTACCAAGAGGACGGCATGTCAGACCAGATCAAAATTCTTTAAATTGGATATCTCTCATCTTCTATATATCTACCCAATAAAGCATGTGTATTCTGTAATTCTGTAATTAATATTTTTTTTAATCCTACAAAGTAATTTTAAACAGAAGTTGCAATAAATAGTTTACAAAAGTATTAATCAAGCCATTGTTTAATTTGCATTGCACAATTTACACAAACTCTGACTCTCGTACTTGCAGTTTAGTTTCTACTCCCTCGGGAGTTCTTCAGCACTCTAGAAGATGTAGTTTTCACTGATGCTATGAGTTTACCCAAGGGTTTTTCCATTCAACCATCCTCAGATGGATCGGTGATTAATCTCAGGTTTGAGTGATGCCCTCAGGTCTCCCTCTTTGTATTAAAGGGAGTACTTGAAGAAGAAAGCACTGAGGGCATCGCTCAGGTTCTTGAAACAGCTGGGCGAGTTCTTCTCAATGAGGAACTCACTCCAAGTCCCATCTGGACTCCTGGAGCTCATTTGTTGACCTCCATTTGTGCAGAAAAATTAAATCCTGATCAAGATCTCCATGTGCGATCATAGGGCTGCGGCTGATTTTCTAAAAAACTAATAAATGACGTTTCTGTCTCCAACAGATAAGGCCTCATGCTTGGACACCAAACTCGCATCAGTGTCTTTGGATAAAAAATATATGGTGCTGACTAGAACTTCAGAACACCATAGCACCTTGGAGCATCTGCCATCACCAAGTTCTGCTCAAACAAGTAAGAGATTTTGTCCTTTTGTCCTTCTATTATGATTGAAGCACCTTAATGTAATCATATTCACTTGATATCAGTCAGAAGTACAATATTACATATTAAGTATTGCCCCGAATGCTTTGAGGGTTCGATCCCCGTTGCCATGGTAAGCGACAGCAAAATCAGTAGTAGTAGGATTTTGGTTCGAAGCGGTGGGAATAAAAAAATGCAGGTTGTTAGAATGTATTCATGTGCGCCACTTCAAGCCCTTCAGAGCACACTTTTGTAAAGCTGGATTCATTGTTCCCGAATAAAGAAAATCCCAGTTCTCAAAAAATTTGAATGTTTTCCCTTTGATCAGATATGGTTCATTCAGATGATCAATGCACTCTGAAAGTGAAGTTTTTTCATGTGTATTGTGGTTTTACTGAGCCGGAAATGAGTCAGCCCTACATATTGCTCTTTGTTCCACTAAACTATTCCTTCAGTCTTTTCACGAGCGACCAATTTCCTTTCTTTATTGTTTCATTTTATTTCATTAAAATGACTCAGACCTACACATTGTTTTTATCCATGTTAGCCCTAGGGAAATAGAAGCAATCACGTTAATTATTTAAGAAATTATGTAAAGGTATACAGTGACAAAGGCCTTATTTCTGTATATATTTAATCTTTTCCTGAGCAACCCATTTAATTTATTTACTGTTTCATGCATGTTGTATTTTCATTAAGCTTCAAATAAGGCCTAGACTTTCGTTTTGTTCAAATCCTAAGAGAATGCTAATGAAGCAATGCTAATTATTTTAGATTTCATGTAAACGTCCACACCAACAAAGGCCTCATTTTTAATCATTAGCCACTGATTTCATTTTAAAAGTGTTTTTGTGGCCAATTGTTTTCAATAGAAAGGAAATACCTTGAAGTCTGTTATATGATAGCGCAATAATTAATTACAATAACAGCCTAATTTTAGCTTGTGATGATGGCCATGAACTTTTGAAGGAAATGGTTTATATGATAAATTTTAATTAAGGCAGTAGTGTTGTAGCTTTGAATATTTGAATTATAACATCAAATAGTTGCTGACGAAACCCCATATTGGACAACCATATTCACAAAGACGCCTGATCAGTGCAGAAAAACGTAAGATACTAGGTGTGAGTTTGGAATGTCTAAGAACAAATGAACAGTTGATTATCAACAATTCATACATTAACCCTCATCCACATGCAAATGAGTGTTGTGTCAACTCCAGTTACACTCACTAATATTAGGTTAAATGAGATCTTTCCACCATCAATTTTGCTTGAAGGGTGTGATTATATATATATTATATGGTCCTCATTTAATGTCAAATTCAGATGAAATTGCCTAACATGTTATTTTAGTTCTAAATGCCAACATGCTAACAATGCATATTCATCCAGCCTCATTTCCACTTCTAACATCTGAAATAGGTTGTATAAATGAAAAAAAAAAAAAAAAAAAAAAAAAACGCTTTTTTTTCCCTGTGGTTCTGTTAAGTTGTCTTAAATGTTAACTTCGCAGCGAGAGCAGGTTACGATGATAAAAGGTTTTCGTGTTACTACTGCTGTGAATAATTATTGCCATTCTGTCTGCACGCTCCCGCGCCCCGTGGTGCCCGTGAGAGGCTCAATCTCTCGCTTCGACTTCTTTCCCTGCTCTTCTCCGCTCCTCTCTCCAAAGTAGTCCTAATCTACTCTTGCAGTTTTTCCCGTGTTTCTCTATGCACTTAAGATTGGGTCCCACTTTTGTTGGCACTTCACTTGTTTTCTCTGCAACTGCCACACAATGCCTAATTTTCTGCCGATTTTTTAAGCCTACAGGGAGAACCGAGGCATTTCAATATTTCATTATAGCAACAAAATTAACATCCTACACACGAGATCCTATGCGAGTTCAGTAATGATGATACGTGATATAAGAAGATAATATGACACGCTTCTTAACTCCATTACTGACATACAAAGAGTCAGATATAGCTCTGTCAGATTGAATCATGCCGGCTGATAAGGCATCCTGCTGTCAAGCACAGGCAGAGTCTACAGTCTGATCTGATATTTCTGTTAACTCGTTTTGCTTATTCTTTTACCTTGAAATACAGCTGCAAATTGCTCACTTGATGTGACATAAAACAAGAATACTATGAAATTACTGAAGCGGTTTAGCCGCGTTTGACAGCTGAATAGCTGTGCAATATGAAGATACAGCCTGAATCCCAACTTTCCTTTGATGGTTTCCCATAATATCTTGTGCTGTGTCCCAGTGTCTCGTGTAACTACTATGAAGAGAGGCGTTATTGTGTCAATATGTTCTGATAGAAGCCTTCAGAAAGGATTTTGACGGGCCTTGTTTAAGCCCTGCTAAGAACAAAATACAGTAGTTAAAATGCAGTTTTTCACCACAAACAACAGAACTTTAGAAACTGAATGAAACTACTCTCTGCAGTAGAGTGTTTTAACATTTTAAAAATACATGATTGAGCATTTTTCAATGAATATTTCTATAAATAGGGTGAACAGATCCAAACTGTTATAGATTTGCTGTATTTATCTAAAACAATGATATACTGTTTTGTGTTTTGTATGGTGAAACTGAAAAGACATTCCGTGTTTAGACAATGCTATGACACAAGCTGAATTATATTAATTGTACCTATTTTAGTGTATGTATTATTACATGTAATGAGGTTCATTTTAATGAGCACAGTGTCATATCTCATGAGATTTCAAGGCAGCAAAAAAAAAAAAAAAATCATGTATCCCATGACAAACAGGCTTATGTTGAAATATTATTGATGGCGTGAAAGCAGTAAGAAATACTGGAGAAGACTAAACAAGCCTTCAGTCAACATGTCTCTATATAAGTAATCCCTGTGAGACTGTCACTGGCAACACTCTTTCAACAACTTTAAATCCGGGCCTGTCTAATGAGACAAATTGCTTGAAGAAATAATAAAAAAAACATTTTTCCCCTTTCTCTCTCTCTCTCTCTCACTTTCTTTCATACAGACTGTTTTCCAGACTCGTTTTTTTTAGATTGATGGAGGTTCTCTTTTTTCACGCCGTCCTATTTATTGACTGTTGTTATATAACTAGAGATTTAGTCAACTTTGTTGCGCGACTTCCCCTTTAAGTGTTCCAACTGAAAACAAAACCTATTTGCATATCAAGTCAACGCAAAGACTCAAGTGGCTGCAGACGGATAAATTACGACAGTAACTGCAAATAAAATCATTTTGATTATTCTATTGATCGTTTTGTCCCGTTCACCAACATTAGACGTTCAGGCAAGAAAACTAAATAAACTGTGACATATTCATGCTTCAGAAAAACTACCTCCAGAATATATTGCCATTTTTTCCTTCAAAATGACTCGGAATAGTTCATTGCTCATTAAAACACCCTGTGATTAATATCCTGTCGATCATCTAATTGATTAACCAATTGTTTGTTGCAGCTGGAATCACTGGGGAATAATCTTGCAGAAGAATGCATGCATGTTGATATAATTGATTCATTCCCTAAGATATAATTCATTTCTTTCTATGGAATGTGAACAATATGAAGAAGATTCACATTTTATGGCAGTTATAGTGAGACAAGAATATTTAATTATCCCAGGAAACCATTTCCATGGATGTATCCGTTAAGAAAGACCTCGTAAATAATTTCTGTTAAAATGACAAGTCTCAAAGTCTCCACAGTAATGGTTCCCACTCTTAAAGGATCATCTGTTGGAATGAAAACAGTCAGTGACTTTTAAACTGAAGAGGGATGACACCGCTATAAAATGATAATGACCCATCCTCTTCTACAGAGAGAGACAGCGACGCTGTCACGACAAAGACGAGACATTCAAGGGACAGCGGCAGCAAAGGCTGACTGGCATGAGCTCAAGGAGCCATATGCAGCCTTTCTATTGCCTGTGTGCCTCCTGTACATCATGTGCGTCAATGGCAGTGATATTTCCACTCTGGGAGTAGAACAGAGGAGGCTTTACTATCACTCGGTGGATAGTTCTATGTACAGTATAGCTACACTGGCTTGATGGACAGCCAGAAAGATAGACAGATGGCCAAGGTCAGTCAATCTCCAACAAGCCTGGTGGTGCATTAATTATTGACGCCTCGTTTTGACTCGGTACTCCTTGTACTTTCCTACGTCAAGATAGAGAAAAATAAAATATCCATACAGGGTTACCCCTTTCTTATTATCTGATTTTAAATAAAAGTCAACACAATTAATTCAAAACAATCCTTAAGCAATAAGCAACACAGATCATGTTAATAAAAACAACAGTAGATTTTCTAGATGTCTAGAAAAATGTTTTAATCACAATTTAAAGTATAAACTGCAAAAAAATGATGTTGGTATTGAATTTTTCTTCAATGCCAAAACACATTTGTATCAAATCTACTGACTGATCACATTTTGGGCAACGATAAATCAAGCCTTCCTCAATAAAAAAGAAAAAGGGGGAAGGAATTTAATACTTCTGATTTTAGATCAGGCTTGTGGTATAGTCAGTATCGGCATATTTGAGGGGAAAAAAACAATTAATTTTTTTTTTACGTTTACCACCTCTTTACAGAATGGCATGGGTGAGTGACACTGACCGTGAAATAGATTACATATAACATCAGTAGCGTAATTCAAATATATCATGTCGAAAAGATCAAAGCCCTCGGGTACTCAGGGAATAAAAAAAAGATGAAGAGAAGAGGAGGAAAAATGAGCAAAAAGCCAGGGGTAATGTGATGGATGAATAGTATGCATAGCAGTCACCCTTAGAGCAGAGTGTTAGCTTGCTTTGTAAGATAGAAATGTTTGCCATCATCGCCCTAGTGTGTACATGCTCCCCAGCTATTCTCTAGTGTTTGTTTGCCTGGTTTTGCTGTCCTGTGTTTTCCCTGCCTAAGTCCCAGTTTGGTGCAGACATGTTACAGCTAGAGGCTATAGTGTTGCTATTATTGGCTGGGGTTGCCATCGGCAGCTTTTGTATTAATATAATGTAACACCCAAAGGTCACATATATGACTCCAATCTCTTCAAATGCACTTTTGAAATACTTTAATCCCACTCCATCTGTATTAACTGATAAGGTAAGAATGGGTTGTTCTCAGAGGACTGTATTTAAAAAAAACACTTTCACAATGACTATTTCAATAGTCTATAACCAAGAGAGGAAAATAATAAAGAAGTTGGCTCTAATGTGCTCCAAAAAAGAAATCTCAGAGAGATTTTAAATTGAATAGAGAAGAGGACTAAGGGATTGGGAAATTGCAAGCCACCTGCTCAAGGCCTATGAGGGTATCCTGGAACACAATACACAACATGAAAGGGCTTGGTGGACCATCTTGGAAAGAGGTTAACAAAAGATAAGATATAAGAGATGGTACTTGCTGAGACTGAGAGAAACAGGTGGTGTGAAGTGGCAATAATTCAGTCCCCAGCTAAAAGTGACATGGCTTTACGGGGGTCCGCAGACACATCTGATGAAGCACACAATGGCAGTTTTATGAGATGAGATTTTATAAGAGGGGAAGCTTCTGGCCATATTTGAAACAGTAATGAAACATGTCAGTGGGTGGAAAGTGGAGCTGGGCAAAAAAATCCCAAATGAAGTGATAAACTCCATCAGTGTCAAAATACTGGAACAAATAAAAATAAAAAATATTACCCCATTATTACCTGCACCAAGGAGCTTATGTTTTCACCTGAGTTTATCTGTCTGTCAAATGTCAATGTTTTGTCAAATTTTCAGCTGATGTTGGGAATAGTACCATAAACAGATACTATTTTGGTAATGATCTGGAAGAAATCCTGGTTTCTGGATGGCATTGAATTTTCTGTTGCTTGGTATCGATGTGGTAAATGGACCTTTAAACAGGCACTTGTTTGGGGCTACCTGGTGGTAATATCTCTGCATTGTATCAGACAACATAGTTGGGTGGGAGTTACAATATGCTTGGTGATGGTCTACGGTTTCAATCTGCCTAAAATCCTAAAAGGACAGCTTACCTTTCAAAGGTATTGAATGAAAAAAATCCTGAACTACCCTGAATTGTTGAATAGAATTAAACCACATCATCTGAGGCATTTCCCTGCACACATTGGCACTTGGGAGAGGTGATTTGCAGTTCGCACACAGCTGCTGCAGCAATTACCCCATTAGTGGTGGGTACGCCTTCGTTAAAGGTCTATCAGCCAAAGAACTGCACCTATTGCTCTACCTATCCACATTGCTGTCGTTGAGAGAAAAATTAAGATGAAGTATGTCTTCGTTATTAAGATAAATTGTACTTGCAGATCTTGACCCATATGGTGCATACAAGCAATGGAACCACATTAAATAACATTTACATTATTTCTACATGACCATGTGCTTCCTGACCTTGATATTAGTCTCTTCCACTAACCCACGCTACCTATAATTTTTATTTTTATAATATTTTGGTATTACATTACTATCTATGGTATTTATAGTTTTTGTGGTTGCTATGATGCACTGTAAGGTCCATTGATAACTTCATTGTATCAATTTTCATGCGGATTTTCATTGACCGTTTGTGGTTAGGTTTGGTCGTGTAGGGGGCAGTCATGTATAAATCTACAGATTTTTTTGCACAACTTTCTATTTGCATTTGGCATGACATCCTCAATGAGATCCAGCATGTGAATAAACTGCACTCACCCTCCATGCAACTGGATGTGGATGTAGATGTTGGTACATCTCCCTCACCAACTAGAGAAACACTGCATTTACTGATGAACAGAAAACTGTAAAGGAGATGTGTGAGGAGATGAAAGTGGTGCCTGTACTCAAACTCAAGTGGTTGAGAACCACAAAAAAGGCACTTTGGCTATGAGGCTCCACACGAGCCTGTTGGTGCTGCACTTCAAAAAATGGAAACCACCTTTGATGTAGTAGTGGATACAGCCCTTTTTTTCATTTTATGAGAGATTTCATAACCACGGGAGAGGTAAATTACGAATTTGGAGTGCTCCTTAACTTCCCTGACATGTCAGAAGAAGAGTTGCTGGAGCACTGTCAAACCCCTGAGCACTGCTCTAACCCACAACGGGGGGGATACAGATGGCAGCGGAACTCACTGTGGAAATTAAAAGGCTGCCATAAAACAACAAACCAACAAACACATGGAACTCTTGACCTTCCAGCATCAGAAGAAGCTAAGAGAAATTTACCCGAGTATGTAGGTACCTCTTGAAATTCAGACCACCCTTCGTGTTACAACCTAGCTGAGTCTACAGTAAGAGCATCTCAGTGGACATTCCATCATTATTACTAGTGCAGTGCCTGGAGGACATATGAATTGCAAAAGAAAAGTGGATGTGTAAGTATTTTTGTAAGTATTTTTTATGTGTGGGACTGTTACATAATAATAATAATAACAATAGAAAAATTGCATATTAGGTAAGACTCTGACATGCATTGAGATAACAAAAGACATGCAAGTATAGCTTTTGTAAGAAAAAGCTACTATATATGTTGGAAGTTTGGATGTC
Source organism: Eupleurogrammus muticus (assembly GCA_036785175.1). NCBI lineage: Eukaryota > Metazoa > Chordata > Actinopteri > Scombriformes > Trichiuridae > Eupleurogrammus > Eupleurogrammus muticus. Next base: position 11,570,681 of record JAYKQN010000002.1, on the reverse strand, counting down.
AATCATAGTTTTGAAGTCCTTTGGATAGGCCTAGTAAAAACCTTGTTAAAAATAAAGCTCTTACTTTACGTACTTTTCCCAATGTAGTGTAATGACCTAATGACTCTCTTACTGGTAAATGTGTTTCTCAATAAATGAGTTTAAGCCAAGGTTCTGTCAGGTGATATTGCCAGGGTTTCCGGAGGGTCTGTGAAAGCATCTTTGAGTAAGACGAGTATGGCCCACAGTAGCCTATGTATGCATGAGGAATAAAGTAGCAGCTAACCGGCTAACGTCTTATTTTTAAGGGATGTTATAATACTTTTATTAATAGCTTCACAAATGGTGCAGTAAGAAACAAGATAATGGAGCTTTGAATTGTAACTAAAGTTCTAGGAAGCAACATGAGGAGGAGCCATGATATGGAGCTTTACACTGTAAAGGAAGCACTACTTCAGGATAGCTCTGCGATGATTAAGTGTATGGGATTTTAACTTTTTTTAAAGATTTGTTGTGGCATAAACACTTTTATTATACAGTAGCCAGACAGGACATAACTTGAGCCAGAGAGAGAGGGGAGACATGCAGCAAAGGGCTGCTCAGGCTGGGACTTGAACCACGGTCGGCCTCTTAAGAAAAAAAGCTCTAAACAGCAAACGCTCTACCCCTACACCACAGCATAATAGGGATTTTAACTCTTGATGATAATAATGATGTTTTGAATATCTATCCAGATGAGTTGAGGCTGTAGAACAATGCATGCATATTTATCTGGGCTTTTGCATTATAGTTTTATGTGCAATCATTTTATTTATGTTTTATTTATAAATCACTTCATGTCTGCGCTGGTTTGCAGTTTCTGAACACAATGTGAAACTGGCTGCGATGCACCAGCGACAATTTTGCTTAGGGCACCAAATTGGTCAGGGCTGTCTCAGCCTGCTTTTCAGCATGTTTACCAGAAACACTTTTTTTTGGAGCTTTGGGTCTGGCATATATTGAGAGCTCCTGCATCTTTAAACTTCCTCATTGTGAAGCTTTGATGACAGCAAAACTCCATCTGTCAAATGTCTGTCATTGTTACTTTGGAGGTGAGGCCAGAGGTTTCTGTAATGTATCAACAAATTAGAACTGCAGCCTTTTGACCAACACACTCCACCGAGATGTGGGTTTGACAGCTGGGTTAGACGAACTCATGGGATTTTTATTATGCCCTGTTTGGTGTAGTCAAGAAGCCAATGGAGTTTTGTTTCCCTTTTTCTAAAGAAGAGAAACTAGGGTGTCACATACTGCTCAATGGTGAGGGAAATGTTAGTATATGATCAATATTCCTCCATCAGCCAAAGTGATCATTATTCTCTGTGTATTATTTTGTGTTGCAACAAAAATCAATATAATTATACACAGGAAACATGAGGAGTGTAAGTACCGCTACCGTATCTTTATGTAAAATAAAAGATAACCAGCATTAAGACATGTATCATGTTTAATCGTCTGCAAAAATCAATGACGGGACTAAAATTGTTGTCTTGAAAGGGACATTGCTGCCAGAAATGCAGATAAATAGTGTATCTATAGAACAATGTTTTCCAAAAATAATTTTGTTCCAATTGAGTGGAAAGAACATATTGTTTAAAGTTTACCATAAACGGCTCCACAATTCATGAAGTTAAACTCAACAAAAAACCTGAATGTATCTTATTCCTGCATGTGAAGAGGAAGGAAAAAACAGGTCTAGCTCTAGGACCAAGGGGAAAGAGAAGAGTCTATAAACAGGGGAGGGACGTTCACCTGGGCCTGTTGCCTTGCACTGGTACACCTGAGAGAGAAAGATCAGGTGAGGACTACCTTTTTGCCTTACCCTTAGCGTAACCTTTTTACAAGTATGCTTTATTGTGTGATTTGAGTCATGATAGCCTCCTGAAACAAGGTAAACATTCAAGTGTTGTAGTCCTGCTTCAGTCTGAGTTTATGTCATGTGTAGTGGTGGTTTGTTGAGTCATTTTACAGAGCTGTTGGTGTGTTTCTCCACTGTAGGATGCATCCCCCACAGGCCTTATTACAGGAACTATTACAGGAGTCAAAGGAGTACCTACTCCAGGGTAGGCCTTGAATAGCTCCTGGGCGGGGCCTGAGGTTTACCCGGTGCGGATTATGTGATGCTATCAGAAAGCACTTGCTGTTTATGGCACCAAAGAGTCAGAGGGGGTCTGAGTCACTGTGTCAAATGAAAAAAAAATCTAACAGGACATATATATTTCATACGTGTGTGTGTGTGTGTGTGTATATATGTTAATTTATAGTTGTGAAACATTCTATTTGCGGTTATAGTCGTTTCTGTGATTCAGAGGTAGCGCAGTTGTCGGTTTAATTCCCAGCTCCTCTGGGCTATATGTTTATGTTTCCTTGGGCAAGATACTTAACCCAACCTTCCCCCAATGGTGTGTAAATGATTAGCCTCCTGATGTGTGGTCGGCACATTGTATGGTAGCCATTGGTATTGGTGTGTGAATGGGTGAATGAACACTTAGTGTATAGTACTATAAGTGGACAGAAAAGACTAGGAATGTGCTATATAAATGTAATCCATTTGCTATAATGGCTTGTCGTTAGGCCCTCCATTGAAGGCTTTTATGCCATTCACTGTAAATACAATTTATACCTCTCTATCTATCTTTTAAGAGTAACTGTAACACACTCTCTACTACACATTCTGTAAAAGCAATCTTTGTTTGGTTGGGAAAGCACAACCATGAAATATGAAGATCTCAGTGTTAGGTCTGAACCTTGATAATCATGTTTAGTAATCATAGCTCTGCAAATGATGCCACTGAAAATATAATATTTGTGTTAGTTGTTCCTTTTAGTGGTCTGTCTGAAGTGTTGACCTAAATTTCACATATTAAACTTCATGTCTTGGACATTTGTCGCGATTGTGTTTGTGGGAGCAACTGAAAAACTCACAAAGATGGAGCAGGGATGTTTACTATTGCTTCACATCATGAAATCCATTATTTGTCTTTGTGTTCTCTTTTCCCCCCTCCCCTTAGCTTGGAGACCCTCCACCTCATTAAAATAACTATGATTAATAGATCTGAGCTTGTTCTGGAAAATGTGCAATCCCATGTAAGACCACAAGTCTCACATGTCTAACGGGAAGGTTTACGTATGTCATCCTTATCAAGAAAAATGAACATATTTAACTACTTAGCAATTCCCTGAAAGCCTGAGGCAACATGCGTCAATTGTCAAGGTTGCAGAGAGTTTTTTCCTTGTGAGTCTTTACGTGTCTGATTGGCAAAGATTTTTGAAGAATTGTCCAATAATTAACAACTGAACGTTTTGACATGAAAAATGAGACTCAAGGGTTTAAAAATCAGTTTTATTCAACAAATGTTGATGTGATGAGAATCATCTTTCATTTATAAGTAATTCTCTGCCTAATGTATTAAATGATCTTTCAAATATATATATATGTGTGTGTGTGTGTGTGTGTGTGTGTGTGTGTGTGCATTAAAAAGCCCTAAAACAGCAGCAGAGATATTTCCATTAAACAGTTTTTACTGTTTAACTGTAACTGGTATAAAGCTGTTAACAATTGTTAATTGGCAGCATATTTCTTGACACAATGTGGATGTTCAAACCAAATCCAGATAACATTGCTGCATATAATGATTGTCATTTCTAAATACAACATTTTGATAGTTTTCCTTCATTGACCCATACATCAGTTTCCAATCAGCGAGCAAGCTGAAACCAAAATTGACACACTTCACATATTGTATGTCAGCCACATCAATTGAGTATAGATTTGTAAATTTATGAAGCTTTATTCCACCCTGTTGGATATGTGGAATATTTTGAGCCCCTATCACATAATTCTTATCACTGGCTGATCTGTCACACTTCAACAGGACACCTGATAGACAACGCAGATAAAGCACCAGACATAGGAATCATTCTTAAAAAAAGCACAAACAGAATTAACTTAACTATTAGATAATATACTACTGTAATACTGCAATATAATGCACAATTAAAAAGCAAACATTGAGAGACTACATAAAATTACAAATTTCACAATAGGGTCCAAATACCACAAACTGTCTGTACCAAACTGACCACACTTAATTGGTCTAAAGTGTTCAGCCGTGTCGTGTTCACTCTTTAAAACGCTTCCACTGCTGTGATGCAAATGTAAAAAACATTAGATCAAAAAGGTCAGTGGATATTCATAAATGCTGTGTAGAAGTCGTGCAATGAAATGCAATACAGAAAAAAGATTTTTCCTTTTTTTTTCCCACTGAGGAAGTGATGGCAAATTTGTTGTAAATCACATACTCTTTGTAGTATGCAGCCCATGAAGAAAGATAATTGGACACTGCAGCTTGTAAAGTGCCCAAACTCTATGGAAACAGTTCATCAGTTCCATCTGTTATACTTCTGATGGCTGCTGACCAAAGGGCAGGCAATGATATATTCATTCCTGTCACACTCTCACCCCTCCGCGCAGCCCTAATGAGTGAGTATTCCTCTGAGCTCTCCCTCACACTTGCTCTGTTTCACATCATCTCTCTCTCTCTCTCTCTCGCATTCACACACGTACGTGCACGCACACACACACACACACAGTTGCAGATGCACACTCAAACAAAGCTCGGCTAAATGTGGCTCTCCATCACGTCAGCCACACAGGCTCAAAGGTTCTGCTGCTGGCACAGTGTCCACCCCCCGAGCCCGGAAAGAGGCCCTCTCAGAATCAACAATGTCAACAGAATGCCACGGTGAGTCTACACACTTTCCAAACAATTGCTGCAGCAAAGAAAGTTTACAGTAGATGTTAGCCTGACTAAGCACGCATGTTTCCACTGTTAATAACATGCAAAGTCATTCGCATGATGCATCGGGTCATAAAATGCGTGCATATTTTTTGACGTGTTTTACTTGGACTAGTTTACATGAAGAGACTGAGTGAACTAGATTCAACTAAAGACTAATTAAATAAAATGCCAAATTATAGATGTTGAATTTATCATGTACTAACACAAAACATTTGATAACCAAAGGGCAGAAATTAGGACAAAGAGGTATTTTAACCCGGTTTATTTGCGACATCCCATATTAATTCTGAGACAACTCAATAAAGTAAAGTAAACATAGACATCTGTGATGTCACACATGATGAATTGCACACTCCAGATGTAATTAAATATGTAAAATGAATGACAGTGCTAAACGATTCTGTGTGTAAGGGTACATTATTTTATGACTCATTATTGATGGCACTACTTAAGTGTTTAAACTCATTTTAACAATGAAATAAATCAAAAAAACATCAACTGATGTCTGTGAAGTTTATGGATTAGAGAAGCTCCAGGATTTGTGACAGAAAAATACATTTCATAGAGTAAAGTTCAGTGGAGAAATGTTTCTACTGATGAAGTATACTTAGGCTTATTTAAAAAAAAAAAAAGGAAAAGAAAACTGTAGCATAACCATGTGATCTCAATAATTCAGAGGCTGGTGCAAGGTGTTCAGCAGAGATGAGCTACCTAAAATGAAAAAAAAGAACATCAAACGTCAGTTTCTTTTTCCGCACTTGTTTGAAGTATTATATTGACTTTAGTGGAAAATATCAAATTTAATATACAGCACCAAAAGATGAGAAATACTGCATACACGAGTGAGCCCATTGTCTCCTTACTGTGTATGTTTTAAAAAGTTGAATCTAAAAATTGTCACTAACTAAACTCTAGCATACTGGAACCATGTGCTCCAAAACCAGGGGCCAGTTCATTTCTAAAGAGAACCCATGTTTACAATGTTTAATCCTTTATGCAAACTTTTTTTTAGCATTTTCCAAATTTAAACATGGTTTAAGACGGTTACTAGAATGAATCAAACATATATTTCTTTTGACACTAAATAATACATATTCCCGCCTAATTGGTTTCATTGATTTTTCACCATTTTTTTCCTTTAGAAAGACTCTCACAGTGAAGCGTTTTAACTGTGCTCTCACAAACAAAGCAAGCAATTGCTCTCATGCTCTGGACATTGAACCAACCTTGTACCAGAGTACACACACCATGACTTCTGCCATGGACGTTCACTCACCGAACCTTTATCCCCTTGTGCGCTGTTTATACACTGACCTGATCTTAAATAAGTTTCTATTCAGCCCACACTTATTGTTACTCTGCACTGTGAAGGTTGCATTTTCCACCACCGCCTCTCCCTGTGCAGTTTCAAATTCCTTAATGTTTCGGATGCTGTAATCTCAAACCACAATCTATTAATGGGGCTCCCTATTACTATAAATATTTAGCGTTCTCTGGCACATAGCGTCGGCTCTCGTTTCCCTGATTCAGTGGTCGCACATTTATTCATTAAAATGTATGTCCAGGTGGAAATTCATAAATACGGCGTGTCAATTAGCAGTGCATTATCTACCACTGCACAGAAAAGCTATGACGGCATCTGGTGTGTCTCTCCACTGCTCATGTTCACATGCATCAATGTAATTTATTATCAACACTGATTCTGAACTCACAGCCAGGGTCATGCTACAAATGTGCAATGTTGCTTCATGCAGCCACAGACAAATCAGCCTCCAACATACAGGTTGCAAACACAGCCATGGGCCGACAAACTTCCTTTGATTGTGTTTGCACACGGAGTGTGAAAGTATATTCATGAAAGTGTATGCTTAAGTGTCAGGATGTAATAATTCCACCAATTTAAACACTGCAACAGAGACATGTACACATTTCTAAATGAGAATGGGTCTGGCTCATTTGAGAATGTCAGATGTGGTCAGCGGCAGCAGTTTTTTAAGCAGTGATGTCAGACGCAATGGGAGCAAAGGAAGTCGAGCATGAAAAGACCTTTCTTTGAATCATCTGGAAGATGCCAAGGGCGGCAATGAGCAATCTGTGTTTTTAATCAGAAACTCTGAAAGCTTTCTTAACGTTTGTTAATCAGAAAGTAATAGTTTAACATTCTGGGAAACCAACCTGAAACACTGCAGCCAGCCCAGAAAAATTTTCTAGTGTCTGGTCAAACAACCACATCTGATGATTGGATTCTTCCACCCGGATTGTTGTTGTCACTCCAAATTCAGGAGTATCTGAATATGAATATAAAACTCTTTGAAAATGTGATGAATTCCCATCAAAGTGCCAAAAAAGAATAATTCTGCCCACCGTTCAGTTGTCTGCAACATAATGAGGTCATCATGAGTTTTTAAATTTTTGACTTTTTTATGTTTGAAAAACTTTCATAAAGCAATTTTAAGTCCATGGCATCACCGCAATGTGAAGTCTAAGGGGCCTAGAGTAAGTTCAAGGTTTAAGTGAGTTTCAAGGAAAAAGTGATCATTATCTGTCATTATCGGACATGATTATACAGCCTGTTTCAATACACACATACATTCATCATATAACACTGTCTGCCTGTAACTTCCATGGTACCCTCACAGTGGTGGGCAAACCTTTCACTTGCTCCTAAAATAGCTCTGTATTAGAGCTATCATAGCCTACAGTATTCATCCATTATGCTCATAAGCTGGTGTGTGTGTGTCCATGGAGTGGGGGCAGTAGATTATCCATGGGCTGGTTGTGGCTGGTTTGGCTGTGATGGTGTCAATCATGATTGGGCTGATTAACTGGATGTGGATATTAGCTAACACAAAAAACACAAATAGGTGTTTCATGGTTATAATTTATCACTGCTTTATTGCCCCAACACACAATCATAACTCCAAAACAAGAATGAATCACGTCATTATTGTTGTAACAATGATGATGAAGGTCAACAAATCTTTATGTAGTGAACCCCAAACCATCCCTTAACCAAACAAGTCATTTGTGTGCTTAAAACAAATAACTATTGACTGTACTAGTTTTGGCAGAGCTATTGATGTCATCCTGCTGATCAGGGAGTGCCTTGAAGTTGAAGTAGTATAGTCTGATTCTTCTCTGAATCATGTCTATGTATTGTAGGCCTGATTTAGAAAAAACAAGTTGTTTATTAGGAACTATAAGTCTATCAAACTCTCCTATATGTAGCTTATAGCCAATCATACCACACTTACCTGATGATGTACCCAATACCCATTTACAATGAAACACTTTAGTGATAAAAGTTGCAGATTTTTTTTTTATATATCAAATAAACTTGTGGTCTAGTTACTTAGAACACTTTCTAAGGCTGCATCGAAAGGTAAATTACCGTCAGCCACCATGTTGGATCCACAGTTCTCTACAAAGTCGCTCCTGTGTTTCTTCATTGTCACGCTGTGATTGGCTCTCTAGATTAGGGGAAAACTGGGTCCTTGGTGTCCAGACTAAAATTCACAGCAAAGTGAGTTCACATGCAAAGAAGGATGGGTATACCTAGGCTGGGAGTGACAAGACTTTGGGCACAGAAATAAAATGAAATGATTAAAAAAAAAGTTAGCTAGTCCACATGTAATAAAGAAAATACTCAGTTTGTTTCATTAAAAGTACAAAACCATCAGCCAAATGAAGCTTTTAAGCTTTCCATTTACATTCGGGCTGACACAGAACTCATCAGAGCTCAGATTATGCTATATGTAGCGCTGCAGTGTGGCAGTCATTTCAAAGCCATTACTTTGTTAACATTCTTTAACACATTTTCAACAGTTCCATGAATAAATCTCCTGAAAACTAATTGGAAGTCACACTCCACGTCCCTGGTAGAACCCTTTTGGCTTAATGACAAGCAAAGGTGTGTCAGTGGTGGAGCACTTCAGCAGACAGCCCAGTGTCTGGGCGATGATGCATACATTCCCTTATAATGGATTCACTTTATATAGATTGTATTCCTGCTGTTAAGATTCTAGGCGCCGTTTGATTTCATATTTGAATATGTATGAGACAATTCGTTATAGTCCTGTGACAATATTATGTGCCGTATATGTTTGTAAAAAACGAAGAAGTAGAGGAGCGGGTGCATTTTATGAAGTGCTCCTCTAGTAACATCAGCTGGCAATAATTCATGTTTAGTAATTAGATCTCTTCTGTAATAACCAACAAGGTAGAAATGTTAATCATGTTTCTAATAATGGTGCCTTGTATGTTTATGCATTCCTTCCAATTGAAAAATTAAAGATAGTACATCTTTTCTGATGTTAATATCTCTTCATCCACACACAATTCAATAGTTGGTGGAGCACCTTCCTTACTGCAGTGTGAGATTATTTTCTGCTTCAATGGGATTCATCAGTTCAAATAAATCATTATTTCCTATTAGCATCACAGGTTTTGATTGATTTTTTTGAGTTAAGATGAAAAGGAAGCTTCATTACTTCAGCTTGTTTACCAGGTTTTTATCATGGTAATCACAATTCCTTAAGGCTTACGAGTAATGATGTTTTTTTTATGTGACAGTGTTTTATTTTTTCCTCACAACATCTGTTATTCACCTATTGCTGCAGGTTAAATGTTGCTTTTTCTGGTAGCACAAAGATCTCCTCTATGTATGTGTGTACATTTTAAATAATTCCACACCTATTAAACGTCTAACTTCAACTATATGACAGCATGTGAGAAAGGGGCATCAATCATTGTGCTTCAAAAACAGCCGTGACTGACGTTCATCAGAATCAGAATCCACATAGAGGTGAGAAATAATCAGCATGTTTTGATTGCCATATTCTATAAACACATGCAGGACCACATTTGTTTAAATCATGACTAAAACGGCTTTGCCAGATGGTCGTTCATTTAGAAAAGTATGGAAATTACATTGTTTCGTGTGTTTTCTCTCTCAAACACTCACCCAAACGCAATATATCTTCCAAAGGGTGAAGAAGTGGTGAAGTACATACTGGAGGCTACATGAGTAGGGACTGCATTAAAGTCTATAGCTCAACTTGCACTAGCGGCTTTTATCGAGAGTTCACTGATCATTCCTGAATAAGTGGCAATAGCCAAAAGCCAAAAATATAGATGTGGTTTAAACGATTTAGAGAAATTAATGTTGTTTTTCTGCATTTCTTTAAATTCAGAACAGCCTTCTGCAGTCTGTGAATTTCTACCAGGAGATCTCAGCATATGCTGATTAAACCACATGGCTTCTTGCAGTAACAATGACAGTTGTTGTATTTCATGAGTCTTTTTGAAGTACGGATGCATTTAAGTAAAAAAACGCCACTATGCCCAGTAGCATCAATAGATAGTTGACATACATTACATTACAGTAAATAAATAGTCATTACTATTTAAAGAAGTCTAAATTAGTGAACATTCTATTTTAAATATTGAATGCTTCTTAAATACTTGGCTGTTTCATGTCTGCATTAAAACTATACATCTATAAACTAAATGAATGCATAATTCTATTCAGCACTTTTGCTCACCTGTCAAAAAACACACTTAATCTTTCAGCATAATAAAGAAACTACAATTCAGTAATGTCTCTGCTCACAAATTCTTGCTTCTTTGCTTAAATAGAATAAACTTTTTTTTTTTTATTTTATCCACTGCCCTGTGTTTTACTGGCTTGATGAGTCCATCTCTGATGGCATTCTGCATCTGCCGTGCTTCCAGCTCCACAAGTGGACCACATAATGGACCAGTGAACTGGTAACGAGGGGAGGGTGGAATCTGTTTCCACGTAAATGAGGGTTGGTGTGCAGACGCCGGTGTCGAGGAAAAATATGCACTTCTCAACGGGAGAATATTTTCATCAACTGCAAACAGTTTTGTTCACCGCAGGTGTTTCCCTCCTTTATTCTGCTTGGCGTTTACATCCCATCTCAAGCCTGCATTAGCCAAGCCTTACAACACCTGGCTGAACAGATAACCAGCATGGAGTGAAAAAACATCCAGACTCCCTTCTCATGAAATACAAACAGCATATTAAGTGGCCCAATGGGGATAAAAGCACACCGGACCACTGCTACGCAATATTAAAGGATGCATATCTCTCTGTTCCCCGTGCAGCTTTGGGATCCTCTGATCTCCACCTTGTTCATCATCTCTCAACCTACACCTGGGGGCGAAACATAACATTTTGTGCAATGGCTGTGATAAGATGGACCAGCAAGTTAAAACTGGAGTGCTGGGCCTGCATTGACTGCACTGGACTCATTGACGTCAGCCTGCGACTTTGACGTCTGTTGTCATGAGCATGTAGAGAGACCGCGTTGACCGACCCGAAGGATCGTCACAGTTCCACTACCTGGCCACCCTGTGACTGTTCCTCATCCTGCAACTTCTTGATTCCCAAAGACATTCGCAAAGGATTGCGTGAGGATCCTCCTCACCTCCTCACCAAAATCACACAGCCCGCTGTGCCAAACTCTACCAGTCTGTTGGATCTCAAATGTCCTCAGACAGCTCTGTAAGCGGCAGGTAAAGTTGGGAGAACTAGCATCCAGTGCTCAGACAGTCAGTGTTGATGCCCCTCAGGGATCTATGCTGTCCCTACTGCTCTTCTCCCTCTAGACCAGCAACTGCACCTCAGAAGACCTGGCGATTCAATACCGGACATATGCTGATAACTCAACAGTCATCAATGTTATCTGAGAGAAGAGTCTATATACAGTGGTCATAACCTAGAGACCCCGCCACCACCACCACTACCCCCCATTCTCAGCAATGTGTTGGCAATTGAATCGTTCAGGATTCCACAATCTGATGCAGTGGCCCAACATCAACACAGTCATCAACAGGCCCAGCAGAGGATTTACTACCTGCTCAGGAAATACCTGCCAAGGAGCTGCAGATACTACGTTTCCACTGCAGTCGTTGCGTCTGTTCTCTGCGGCACCATAACTGTTTGGTTTGGATCGGCCTGGATGGGAACGGATTACAGCCGACAGTCGGGTCTGCAGAAAAGTTCATGAGCGCTGACTTGCCCAAACCATCAGGAACTGTTGGGCTACACCTCCCGAGTCAGCAAACGGGCTGGGAGAATCCCTGCAGACTCCCCACACCCTGGAATCAATCCACCCCAACTTCTCCCCTTGATCATTCCTGGCTAACGTTAATCCGTGTCATCTTATGAATATGTCAGTAGCCAAACTATGTGTACTGTTCCAAATCTTTTCAATGTTACCACAGAAAAAGACAAGCTTAGCACATAGCATACCTCAGATAATATTATCTGACATATCAGCCCTACCAAGTCCTCAAGGCACGCAATTAAAAAAATAAAATAACTAAGGCTCTGGGAAATTATGTCTGACATTTTATAGGATGCACGATTAAATAACTAATCAAACAAATAGATAATTAAGAATGTGTAAGCACTTCAAATTGCCCAAATAACAGAAAACTACCTAAACCCAATTGAACAAAAACGTTAAGATGTGCAGGGCAGATTAATGGATTCCACATCGATTGACACTTTAAAGGAACTGAGCTGTTGGACCTCGACTGATGAATAACAGGTCTGTCTACAGCCACACGGATGCTTATTAAAATATGAATTTCAAATGAACCAGACTTCAGAGCATTGTCCACAGTGTCCAGATGTAATTTGTTGTCACTGAAGCTTTTAGACATTGTTATCTCCTTGGCCAGAATGAAAAGTAGTAAAAACACCCTGACTGGGAATACGATAGGCAAGGGAGGCAAAAAGAGCAGTCCTTTTCCAAATGACTATAATAGATTTGTTACCCTTCTGATTTACATTTAAATGAAAACCTTTTATCTGCTGGTCTACCTACTAATGAGCCTACTCTGCTTTGACAGATGTGAGTCCTCTTTCCATCATGAATGGATTGGAGAGTATAACGTTGTACAGTTGTGTATGAAATACTTAATATGAAACACAAAATGAAATTAAATAAATAAAGATCACGCTAGTTCTTTTGCTATCCTCCACATCCTTAAAAATACAGTGAACCGAGGTTATGAATGAGGGCAGAAATGCATACAGGAGTAGATAAAAGTTTACTTCGCTTCAGAGCCACGTGTGTATTTGAAATTTACAATTTCATTTAGCAGACACCTTTATCCAGGGCGGCATACATCTGAGAGTTTAGACAGCTCAAGCACAGTATTAGTCATTTGTGTGTATGTAACATATTCTCAAACAAATTGCCTTCGTATGCAACTAATTTGCTTTGATAAATATGTTTTCAGAAACACAACTGCTCCCTTATATTAACTTGCAACATGTTGTTTTAAATGCAGTGAGCGAGATCTTTTTTTATACCACAGAGAAATCACGAGTCGTACAGTATGGTTGGATGTACAAGGCATAAAACTTTGTATCATACTTTGATTGCTACGTATGTTCGTTTTAAATGTTGGCAACATTATGTGGATCTGTTATATAACGTATAAAGATCAAGTCATCATGTTGTTTGTAAAACTGTTATCCTGCCAGCAGCCTTGGAACTTTATGAGAGTATTTCTGTGTTTCTTGCATAATCTCTCTCTCTCTCTCTCTCTCTCTCTCTCTCTGCTTTTACCTCTGACGTGCTGTATTCATGATCAACCACACTAACATTAAAATTTCCTTTAGTTAAAACAATTCGATCATGGGAAAGCAGTTGGACTTTTCCTGCTCCTCTTTTATTCTATTATTAGCTGTAGCTCATTAGCATAATACCAAATGCACGTTACCGCTTGCAGCAGTTTTTCAACTGGCAGTGACTCTTTAGGTAAAGCATAACATGAACAAACCCTTATACTGGTCTTATTGAGAATGAGCCCTTTGCAGCAGCTAAAATATCTCCGATGACTTCCAAAGTGATGCAAAGGGTGAAAACCTGACAGATGTGGTTGTTACTGCATTGTAAAGAGAATATATTACTGACTAATATATTACACATTTACATTACAATGTAAACGACTAGTAGCTCCGCCAGCTTTGCATTATAGATTCAAGAGTACTTGGTGTGACCTCTGTGAATAAGTTTGATGACAAATAGAAAAACAGGAAATAGTTGAAACAGAACTGTGTGTGGTTATCAGCTACAGCCATGATATCAAATATAGCATTTCAAACTGAAAGCATAGATTCTGTAATTCCTTTTTGTCTCTTGTTCGCTATGGTGTCATATTAACACTATAAACTTTGTGTCTGTCGATAACACACAGACAATCCCCACAAGGCAGCTGCACATTAAAGAAGTTGGCACTATATATATTTTTACCTGTAAAGTTGGAGTAATTGTGATTTTAGCAGGATTAAAAAAACTAGTTATTTGGGATTCTCCAAAACCTTCCAATTTTAATTGCAGCACTAGAGGCCAAAACTGTAGGTTATACAGTCTGGTGCAGGTTCCACACAAAGATCCAGTACATAATGTGGTCTCCTGACTTCTCCTGTAGTGCCATGAGGTAGACCTCTTTGGTGGTGATGAGTTACAAAAGCTGACTTTTCATATAGCACCATGGTGAGGTCCAAATTTAAAGTCGTGCTTTATGTTGATGACCATATGCCTGAAAAAAAAGGCTGGAAAACATTTCATCAGCTCAACGAGCACATATCCTCATGCAAACAGGTCAGACTGATGTTCAGCAGGCGCTATTTCCTCTGTCGACCTTGTTAGCATTTTAGTGAAGCAACTGCTGTGCCAACAACTTCACAGAGCTTCTAGCGTCCTGTTAAAAGATTGATATGTCTGATTTCTGCTGACTAATAACAATTATTCATCCCTGTGGCACTACTGAGCTCTATAGTCTAGATGTAGAACACATATAAAATAATTGATCATGATAACCCTTGGTTTAAATATTTATATAATGATATATTGGATGTTTGTGTTATTGTGGAGCAAGGACAAGACTTAGTGTAGAAGTTAACTTTAAGTAGCCTATAATAATGTAATGGTGATAATAAACACCACATAGCACAGCATTAATCGCCTGAGCTAGTTTTCAGTGTCCATCCTCAGATGCAGTGGTTTCTAGCCTGTATGTCATGAGACTTTTGTCCTGGACCAAATCATGTTGTTGAAAAAGAGCAAAGCAGCATTTTATACCAGAGATTATCCTAGAATAGGATAATGCACTGATCAAAAGTTGTGCCAATTGTATACGTTCCGTGAGTTGTGAAATGTATTATTTTTGTTTTTATCCCCCCCCCAGATGTTTTGATGTTCCCTCTGTCATATTGGCGTGTATGGATTCTTTCATTAGGAAGTTAATACTTTGACACACATAGCCTCACATGCTCACAGGCTCATGCTCATTAAAATGTACACACTTATCCATTCAAATTCCCAGACTAGCACCTTTAGACGGAGCCCCCTAAAGGTAGATGGAGAGTGTGTTTTCCTTTGGTTCTGTTCTGGTAATGGGGTTATTGATCATTCTGGCATCTGCAACATTTCTTTAAACCAAATGAAGGTCCTGTTTAAAGTCTGCTGTGTTAGAGGACAAATGCATTTAGATTACTTCATTCTGTTGAAGCCCCTCAGAGAGATTGCTATCTCCTACATTCACTTTTCCCCTTATAGGAAATCTGATATTTAAATGTCCTAGATGAAATATTTTGAATAAAAGCTTTTCTTAAACTTCAAGTGCTGCTATTTTCTTTCAAGGTCTCCTTGGAGCTGTAAAGCTATTAAAAATAAAAGATTGTTAATGGGACACCTAACATGAAAATGGTATAATTATTCACTAAGGAGATGCAGTGGAATGCAACTGTACAAAAATATAGGAAAAAAAAGAAAAGTCACCATACCCGTGAGGTTCATTAAGGTTTCATCTCTGACTTGAATGCATATTAGTGTTAGGATGTTTAATAAGCGCAGACATTTAGAAAGGTCCATATTTCACACGTGATACAGTGGAAGAAAATGTTACATTAATATTTAGCAGACATAATTTCCCATTGCAGCCCATTGTGTGTGTGTACTGTATGATTCAACCTTTAACTTCTTCAGAATCCAGCAAACACACACTTGAAATGCCCCCAGCATCCACACTTGAACATCAGGGAAATCATGCACACACGCAAGAGTGAAATTACTTGGATTGGCCCAGAAAAAACAAGGCTAAAGAAACATTTACTCTATTTCTATCAGCTGAAGTAGTTCATTGTCATTCAGTGTTCAGAAAATACACAAGCTCAGTCCACTATAGCCAGTTTTTACACAAGGAAACAAGATATGATGAGTGCGTATTTTGACTTTTTAATTGAATTTCCCCCCCATAAGGACACATCCACGTAATTCCTGGAAGGTTGGGCCAACGCTGCAAAGATAAATCATCGCTCTGAGTTTTGCTAATTGAAATTAGATCAGCGGTGTCTGGGATCCCGCCTGAGAATTCACGAGACACCGAGGGGAGTTCAACAAAAGAGACAGCGAGCCCTTCGCCCTTCAAAGCCCGTGTAAACTGATGTTCAGCTGTCACACGCTGTCAACTCCACTACTGCATCCCTGCATTGCAATTCATTTAATCTCTGACTGATTGATACATGTTAACAGAGCAGCGGTGTCACGGGTAAAACTGACAGCTGCATCCTTCCAGCAAGGCTACAAAACATTACTGACAATAACTGACTGTAATGGTCACATTCGGAAATGAGTCCCCCCCAAGCAGATATAATGTTTTACTGACAATATTCTGTAAGCCACTTTCCCCCTTAATGCCTTGGTCTTCTTCCATTTAGTCTTTTTTTGCTGTAGCCTTCCATATTTCAGACAAATTGTCACTTATAGCACATTAAATGCCTTCCACTTTTCATGCTTTGGGTCAATTATGCAAAGATTTGCCCTTTTACAGAGACTGAACATGTTCAACAGAGCCATAATGCAGGGCACCAGAGAATAAACAAACCCTTATTAAAACCTGAGCTTTCACTATGCTGCAAAAACAGCGAGAATGGCCAACTATACATACTTGTAGCCTGCAATTTTTTTAATTTATAAGGACTAAATGTAATTTATTCACATTACATTTTATCATTTAATTGGATTTGATTTTACTTTGCAACTAGCATTAACTTTTTTGTCATTTCTTAATTAAAGGCAAATTCACTTTCTTTTTTTTTTTTTTAAACCAAAAGTATCATTCTCCCTCACAACAAAAGATTCCGTTGACTTTACAAGAGAACAAACTTAAGTGTACAGTAAGAACCGAGTACCTTAAAGATCATTCACGTTCAGTGGCAGGCTAAATCAATCCATTTAGCAGGCAGCTAAAATCAATAATGTCAAGTCAGAGTTAGCAGGGCATCCATTAAAAAGTGTCCACCAGTCAGCCACTTCAAAAATTTAAGCCAGCGCTGCTGCGTTCCCCAGCTGTAAGTACTCCTGTCCACGGATTGGTCATTAGCATCAACAGAGAGCTTGTTGACATGAATCGATTTCAAAGCCTGTGTCAGAATCGAACAGAAACATAAAGAATAACACCTTTATAGGCGCATTTCAGAGTCAGTCATGCATAGTGCATGAAACAGATGATTACTACTAGCGAAAGCAGTGAGTAATATTATTGATTTCACTTAATGCTTGTGAATTATGCAACTGTGACAATGCTAGCAAAAGGTTATGTGTCGGGTTGATGAAGATATTGACATTGATTTGTGTGCATTTAGAGCAAAACAGAACAGGACCAGGAAACCGTTACTGTTGATTGGTGACTTATGTTGAACTAAGTTAATTTCCATGTCAAATAAATCCATCACAACCTTGTTCATCACATCTTCCTACAAAGAACCTTTGTAGTACATTTCAATGGCAGTGGTCTATGGATCATCCGAGTAATTAGTCAATGCTGAATGCAGTATCGAGTTGTCCTGTGGAACCTTCTAAAGTCTCAGATCCTCCTAAATGATCTTGCTTCATAGCTCAGTGTAGACATAAAGGACAGAACTTCAGGTATAGCTTTTTTTAAAATGTGTTTCTCTAAGATATTGTCCTCCAAGGAAGAGAATTGCTTCTGTCTTTTAAAACAAGAAATGAGAGCTGAGCCCAGAGCATGACACTGTATGATGCATCCATCTGCAGGGTGTTCTCGTTCAGTCAACAGCTCAGCAAGAGTAACACAGATTAGTCAACCTGCTCATTGTCTGGGAGGGAAATCCACGTTTTGCTACTTGGTGTTTAGTATAATTGAAGCCATTGATTGTGTGTCACTTCTAAGGTGAAGTGTTTCGTCTCTGCATGAGTGCATCAATTATTAATAGCTTCACCTGCAACGATCTGCTAAAATTAATAATTGGCTTGAATTGCTGTGACTTTTTCCTGTAATCAGCGTGGCATGCCTTGGAACCAACTGCTTGAAAGTGTTGAAAAAACACTTACAGAATCAACCATTTTGGTCCGGGCAGATGTCACACTTGGTAAACAGTTTTTATTAGCAACTGGAGCTGAATTGTCTGGCAGTGATTGGGTTTTGCTGATCGAGGGAAGTATTGGATCCTGGTGGAAACCGGCCCTGTCTGAGAGAAAAGGAAATGAATTGCAATTGTCAAGGTTCAAGGGAGGGGAATTTGGACGCAGGCACTGTGTTGGAAAACATTGCACACGGCAAACAGTCTTGGTAACATCTTAGAGCCTGGATCAATATTTTTGTTTTTACTATGGAACGGAAGTCATTTAAAATGTAGAAAAATACATTACCTCCAGCAGTATGCACTTAAAGTTGTAATGTGAAAGTAGTTCATACAAAGCAGATGCAGCCTATCACCATCAGGTAATTCTCTGTTTCACAGTAAAAAAGTTTTTTTTTCAATCCTGTGTTGGTAGAAACACTCTTCTTGCTGGCTAACAGAGACTTCCACCGGATCCAGATAAATAGATCGATTACTACTTTATTAATCCCCAAAGCAAATTGAGGCAGGTAGTAACTTGCACAAAAAACACATACAAATAAAAATTAAATACAATCACCAACAGAAGTAGAAAGTGACCTAATGGGTGAGGATACATCTGGAGAGCCATCTGCTAACTTGGATAGTGGATAAATGAATGCTATCATGTGGTTTTTCAATACTCTCCATGTGTTATGACACTAAATGGATGGCATTCTGCTAGTAAAATGAGTCATTTTGTCGACAGTCACAAAATAACAGGGTTTGTGTGTGTAATTACACTTCATGGCCAGCAGGTGGAGACAGAACTCCTGCACTGCAGCTTTAAGTAAAAATAAAAATACTGATAAAAAAAACTGAAAAAAGTGCAAGGGCACAAAAAATGCTTATCAATTACAGTAACAAGAGTGCATGTAATTTAGGGACTCCACCTCTATAAATACTCCAACCAGCGTCCCATGTGCTGCATTGCAACTCCAGCAGGAAGCAGAGACCATGCAGGTAATATGATCCCTTACTCTGAAGGTGTCATCTGGCCCAGCATGTTCCACCGGCAGACACACAGACTGCTCATGGTGTGATGGTTGTACTGTAAAAGATGTCCGCCAGACACATTGGCATCAGGAGAGACGCAAATCGATTTCCTGTAAGAAATCTCACAGAACCTAAGTGAAGGAGGCCCTCTTTAGCAAAGCTCTTATTAATTAATAGTGTCTCAGGAGGGGATTACATGATATGATTCTTGCTTCTTCATCACAGCACAGCAGCTAATGATATCTGAGGGAGCTCTCTGTGCAGCACACCTCCACCCGGCATCGTACATTAACATTATATTGACGTGTGCAGCAGCAGTAGAGCATCTTCTCTTCCAGCCTGATTGTCCAGGCTCCACATGCTGAGAGTCTCAATATTATCCACACAAAATGAGATACAGCCCCCCCCTAAGTATTTACTACATTTACCATTAATTAAAAAAAATACTGCTTCCCTTAAAGCCACAGTGTTGTTTAATATTGTGTATTTTTTTTCCTCATGTGTGGTGCCTCTAATTTCTCTGAAAAAGCTGCTCCCTGATTTTATTTCAACTGCTCTGCAGTGCCAAACCTGTGGTGTAGATTACAATCTACCAATCAGCATCTGCCCTTCTGACCACATCTATAACAGTCAAATTCATGGAACGGTCAAGTTCACATGAGTTCATATCTTGTTTATTAGGATGTGTGTGTGTGTATGTGTGTGTGTGTGTGTGTGTGTGTGTGTGTGTGTGTGTGTGTGTGTGTGTGGTTAATCTCCACCATTGCTGTGTGTTAATCTCAAGTCTCAAGAGATGACCCCAACTTTGGCCAATGTTGATGTTTTACTGATCATCCATTTCTTGTTGTAGTCAAGGTGATTCCAGTGCAGGCAGAGAGTTTTAGAACCTACAGTAAAGCTATTTTTGAGGAGAAATGAGAAAAACTCACCAAACTCAACCCGTGCTTGTGAAAAACAAATGTATTTAATAACATCAATAATGGCTCCGTTCCATTAAGGTGCACAATTAAAAACTCAAGTAAATCATCAATTTTAATCTTATTAATAATTACAACTGTGGCTCTCTTGCTCCTGCATATGAGAATGTCTGCGAGGTCTATAAATAAATCACATTGCTTGCAAAAAGAGAAAAATCACTAAATAAGTCTTCCAGCACATTCAACAGCGGCACATATTTCTAATTTTATTCAAATAGCATGGCATCACTCTGAACTTTTACCCCGCTGCTCAGTACACAGGGTCACCACAAATGTCTTATAAAAGTCCATGAAAAATTCTTAATGAGTTTGCTCTTTAATCTTTTATTATATTGGGGAACATACACCCTAACTTCTCCCGCCCTCTTTGTGAACTTCTCATAGACACTTTATGAACTTGCCAGAAATGTAATAACAAATTAAAGAAAGGACATGCTGCCCCATATCACTCCTTACCAATTTAAATGATCTGTCACACAATGCAAAAGTTCATGGCAGTGCTGTCATGATGATTATTGGGTTTTTTTGTTTCTCCTTGCTCAAGTGCTTTCCTCCACCAATATTTCACAGGCAGGACAATGTGCTCTATCTTGCTCACAGGAGAACACATCAGCATTAATGAATCACCAAGGTCAATTACATGTCATTCTGTGAATTGTTTTGGTCAACTATAATCAGCCTTGTGTCAGATACATTTAAACCCCCCCCCCCCCCATATAGCCTACAAATCATTACATCATTCGCAGATGCACAAAATTCCACACTCTTTGCCCTACCTTTTATATCAAAATGAATGGAGGATTTATTTCACACTTGGCAGGAGGTTACGGTCCATCAAGACCAGAGACTCCCATCACAAGAACAGCATCTTCCAATCCACAACTGCTCTCATAAACAAGTGGTGAGAATGCCCCCACAGACAATATGCACTTCAATAACTCACAAAAATGAATCAAAGAATTCAAAGAATTTCTTCACACTCCTGACTTATATTGCACATTATTTTTTTGTACTTTTTCTGTTATTTATTGAATCATTATTTTTATTCATTCATTTGTATTTCTCCCTATATATATATATATATATATATATATATATATATATATATATATATATATATATATGTTTATTAAGGTTATTTGTTATTTTTTATATTGCTGTGTCTTTTTAATCATCAGCTTCAACAAAGCAAATGTAAAACTAGAATTGGCAATAAATGTCTATCTGATTATAATTCTCACTACTATCTATCTATCTATCTATCTATCTATCTATCTATCTATCTATCTATCTATCTATCTATCTATCTATCTATCTATCTATCTATCTATCTATCTATCTATCTATCTATCTATCTATCTATCTATCTATCTATCTTTTTTTCAACACAACATCAAACCTAAAAGTAACTCTAGGAATGTAAAGTCCAACATTTACATTTTGAAAGGGAGGTTTTCCTAATGAGATAACAAGTTGAATCTAGGTTTTAGAGCAGGTTAAATTGAAGGTGATTATTATCATTAAGGAATTATTAATTCTGCATGATTACAAATCAACCATGATATAACATTTAATGATTGAACTACACTTGTAAATCCAATAGGTAATATTCATGAGAGAAACATTTTCTTATGCCAAATCATGAAAATAAACGGGAGGTTTCAGCTCTCTTTTTCTGGTACGGGGTAAAAACAAAGAAAATCAAGAAGGAAAAAAAAATCCAACAGAGGAAAAAGCACTGCTGAATTGATGATGATGATGTTATCAGGATGTGACAGATGGAAGGATTCTGGATACTATATACTATCTTATCTGTACATATATCACCAAGTACTTACCGAGCATTGGTAAGGTCTAAATAGGGCCTAGAGTCTTTTCTATGTGAATAAAACACCCCCTAACCTCTTTAATTGTTCTCTCTCAGACATTTGGCTTGCATAGGGCAAACAATGTAGGCAGATGTGTTTTTCCTGCTATCAGAAATCAGGTTGCTATTATGATCAACAGCCCCCAGCATTTAACTAATCTCAAAAGAAAATGTGGCTGCACTGTAAATGCTACGGTGCACATGAATCAACATAACATCTCTGGCTTTGAACATCTTCGCAAACCCTTGCTGGGCTAATGAAACATGCATCTCAGATAATAGTGTCCCAATACAATAAAAGAGGGATGGCATATGTTCGTAATCTGATCTCCTCCTGGTAGTCAGACGTCTCCCAACACCACAGCACGACACACTTTGACCCCCAGGAGCGCTTACAAAAGGCTTAACAGTCAGGTCAGGAGGATTTGATGTTACAGCAGTTTCAGCTGCCCTTAACAACATCAGAGTATAGAGGTGACGGTGACAAACACATAAACAAGCACGCTTGCTGTTCCTGTATCAGGCCGTAAACACTGCATGGTTAGGTTATCATCCTAGTGCATTGAGTCAGTCCTTTAAGAATGGATTTCAATCACATCTGTTAGGTTAATATGTGAGGACAGCCATTTAGTTGAAGAGGGCAAATCGTCTTCAAATAGAAGAAGAAGCCCGAGCACTTTATTACATCAGAGATGTAATGCCGTTTTCAGTAACAGTATCTTGTTTTGTCTGATCAGCTCCCGTCAATGTTGATTCCCGCAATAGAGGAAGCTGTTTTCAGCCAAAGCTCAGATACTTTAAACCCATATGACTGTTTGCTGCTGCACCAAATGACAGACTGAAACCATGGGCACAGGCATGTAAGTGGGCATAAAAAAACTGTTTTTTTAAATAAAAGAATTGAATTGGGCCCTTCATTTAATTGGAGTCAGAATTTAATATAGTATTAATTATATTGTGAACATGATGAGAGAATGAACTTATACTGGACATACCTTTGAAACACTATTTATTCTTTTTCATTTTAAGGTTTTCTTTGCTCAAGTGTTTCATGCACTGGCACAGATAGAGGCCAATTCACATTTACTGTGTACAGGGCCTAGAATGTGGTGCTACACCCTTCACAACTTTTTCACAGAGCACATCTGTGGTGTGTTCAGGCTCCAACACGTGATGACCCGTGTACCAACCCCTGAGGACAACGGATAAATAAAAGGTCTCTGTGCCTGACAGACGTTAAATTGCTGTTTATTTGTTCATTTTCCTTGATTCTGCCTCTACCATGGGTAAGTAGGTCTAAGTCTGCACACTGTGTTTTATTTTCAGAATTGCCTGAATGGTCACTTGTGATTGTGCTACAAAATGGGAAGCGCATTACCGTTCACTATATGAGGAAAGAGTGATTTTCGTCACTCAAGTCAGTCTAAAAATGTTTTGCTGAACTAGAGATTGAAAAAAATCCCAGGTTTCATTGCTAAATCTGGGTGCAAACATTTAGAAAGCTGTTCTGAAAAAAAAAATACAGGTTAGTGATGGTTAGACAAGTCAAGAATATTAATACGTTTTTGTAGACATTTCTGATATTTGAACATAGTGTGTCTGGTGAATGAAAACAAGAAGAGAGACCTTTTCCTCTCATGGCTGATAAGGAAGGCTACCTCTTTCAGTTTCAGTACAGTCATATAATTCTAAACACAGCTCAAAAACCATGTTTAAGTCTGCAGTACCTCATTAACGTGTGTATAAGTAGGACAGCGCAGAAACATCTTTGTGATCTATTGGTCTTTCAATGTCTAAGTCTCCTTTAGGTAAAACACAAAACATGGTTCATGTAAGGTGCTTGGAATAGTATTGGAGACAAGATCCATTAAAAAGGGAGAAAATGTTTCTCTTATCTGTACCTGAACAGGCCGATGTGGCATTCATCCAAAAAACTCACCTGGTTGACTCAGAGGTAGACTCACAAGCCAGTCTCTGAATGTTTCACTGAATTAGAGAATGGAGATAATATCACAGATTTTATTGCTATAACCAGGTGGAAACATTCAGGAATTTAATAAAACTCATCGATTGGTGACATTGGAAGCAGAAGTTGTTTCACTATGGAGAAGAAGGTAGAAAGAGGGTAATGGGTGTTCGTGATGAACTGTGAGGGGTGTAGATCCATTAGTGGCTGTTGTCACCACCATCATAGCAGATATTTTGCAATTAGAAATCCTATCAATCTGATAAAGAGGAACTAGTGGAGAAAAAAAATCTGAGCTACAAGGTGAGTGTTTCTTGGACAAACTTGTTACAATTGCATAAATAGAGGCCTAGCATGAAACCTTGTGGTACTCCATATATAACCATTAGCAGATCTAAATCAACATTATTCATGTGTGCATACTGATGTCCTCTATGTAACTTTATAGCCTTGTGTGAGAAATTCCCCAGATCCCACATCTCTCCATCTTCTTCATAAGTAAGCCAAGGTCAATGCTATCGAATGGTATAACTGCCATCAAGGTGAACCTGTTTGTTTTAAACCACAGATGTGGTTACTTTCTTTCTAGCTCATGTTTGTCTGCCTTTTGAATATGACATCAGCTGTTTTCATTTTGCTGGGAAAATTGTCAGTAAGGAAATATCGTTTGCAGATATGTTCACTATACACAGGGCCATAACCACCATTGTGGAGCTTAAGCCTTCAGTATAATTTTTACCCTTAGGATGTATTTATTTGTGGCCAAAATAATCAAATACATAAAGCTCACCTAATTAGAATGAAATCAACACAGTCTCAAATGACAGAGATGCACATGTATTTGACTTATTATAAGCAAAAGTAAATACTGTCACAATGTTACTGCAGACTGGAGGTCTATTTTTAGTTGACTGAATCAGAGGATGCAACGTAAGAGGCCACATCAATCAAAGTTAGCATTTCTTCCAGCAAGAAGGCAGAGGATGACCAGGCAAGGAGGAGGAAAGGTGAAAATTATAATATTTTAGGAGAATGAGAAAACAAGTGAAGTAGCCTACAGATCCATGCAACAGAGTAGAGATGCTGATCTGTAACCAACCTGAATATGAAATAATGGTTTTGACTAACATGTTTTCATCGAAATCATCTTTACCTCTCAGCTCCATGATCTTGTTTGCTAAATTATGTACAATCAAAAACTGCTATTACTAATGAAAATCCACAGAAATCTCCCCTTTAACCACTAAGTATAGAGTGTTCTATTTAATTATCAGTAAAGATGATTGAGAGCAGCAATTGTGATAAGCTAGACATCTCTTCTATGGCTGTTCATTAGTGTTTTTCATAGATCCCTCAGGTGAACCATAGTTCAAATGCTGCCAGAAACGTATCCATCCATTCATCTCAAAGCTATAACTGATCAATTAATTCGTGTCCTCAGATTTATTTGCTGCTGTGAAACATGCATCCTTGAGAACTACTGACCTGTGATGGCTTCATTGATAAGGAAATGTGGAGCCGTCCATCCACCTGCTTATCATCTCAAATGGAAACAAATCATTTCTCAATTGCACACAATCAAGTGTCTTATTCAGGAAATGTGAATGTTGCTGAAAATTAATCATCATTGATCAGAGGCCCTGCGATTTGATTCCGTCCCTTCTCTAGATTAGTTGGCCATTGATCTGTGACAGCAATTTCACGCTTGTGATCAACCAATCGACCCGGTCATAATGTGTGGCCTATGCCGGGCTTTTTCATGACCTCCTCATTCATCAGAATGCCACCTGTATGGCTCTCATTAGTATTCACAAAGCCACAAAACACAATGCACGAATAAATGCTGAGTGATTTCTATCCGCAAAGCTGTATCGCTGCCGGTAATCTACCACTTGTGTATCATCATTTTTTTCATGGAAATATATTTGTGAATCTTCATCTATTTGTGTGGATCATTTTGCGGCAGAGTGATTTGTATCTCAAGCTCTTTGTGTGAATAAATGATTTGACTTACAGTATGTGTCAAAATTCGCAAAACAAATGTCTCGAATTTACAACTCGTGCATCATCATTGTTTAGACAAACAAATAAATTGCCATAATTTTCCTCAAACAACCCTATTTGCATTTCTTAATAGGATTTTACAATCCTTTAAAATCAGTGCTAGATTGCCATCTTTGCATTTTTTTAAAAATATATAAATGTATTTAAGAATCCCAAATTTGCATTGATCCTTTTGAGACACTTATAGTGTGTCCCACTGATTCTATGAATGCAGGACCAAGCACTTTCCAGTGGAACTGCAACATTTATGAATTTCATATGAGCCACTGTTAAAGTAATCGGAAGAAGAAGAAGAGACCGGGCCCTGTCGCTGGTTGATTGGCTGCTTGTGCAGTGAAGGGACAGCAGCAGCATGCTAACTAGCTGCTACCATGGAGCAGCATGTCCTCTCATTACAATACATTACTTACTGCCTGAATACTAACCAGCCACCACTGTTCTCAACCTGTACACCTGCAGTAACATTTACCCTCATTGCGGCCACACAGGATGGAAAAAAGCAATATGTTTCTTTGTTGTTTTACAGTGAAACATTAAGCAGATAAGATCTAGCACTGTTACATGTGGCTGAAACTGCCTGGGAGCTGTCACCTGAAGTAATTAGTATTTATCAAAATATATGGCAGGGATCTCTCAACCCAGACTGAGTGAAACACCTGCTGATGAAATCATGGATTTTATGCGAGCACTTTGTGGAAAACCAAGAACAGGTTATTTTTGATTTTAAGAATGTCTTTTGTTTTTTGCATATTATTTCTTAATTTTCACTCACTCACACTCAAGTCGAGGAAGTAGCCTTTTTTCCCAAATGCAAATGGGTGTCTATCACCAGGGAAAAAATTACCTTAAATACACTTTATAAACTCCCCACTTAAATAAAAAGTACTTTTCCAACTAATTTCCATTTTCACTATCCGGCGAAGAAATAGTTCCCTGGGTTTACACCTCATTTTCACAGTTCTCACTTCTTCCCCCTCTTTCCATTGATAATGAATGCTGTCTGTTTTCTTGTAGGCTCATGATATAATTTGAAGTTCCTCTGTGCAGAGCCTCTACTCCTCCTCGGTCTCACAAGCATAGTGTAATGCTTCCAGTATATTTAGACAGTTGCAATAAAAAACCAGGCCAGAAGTCGTCACCTCATTAAATCTCTTCCTTCATTTTAAAGATTGTGTTGTATGAATGATGACCAGTTCCTGTTTTTCAACACGTCGAATCTGTGGCTTCCAGGTCAAATATTGATCTATGACCATAGAATATCTGTCAACTTATTTCGAGGATTATTTTGGAAATATTTTTGAGAGGCCGTTCCTGCTAAAGAAACCTGTGAAGATCAGATGATAATAATCTCACAATATGAAATCCATTTTATAGCAAGACAGCGTAAAAATATTAAAGCGTATAAAACGTAAGGCAACTGAAATTTGGTGAAACTATATATTAAATAGTCTATATAATAATAATAATCTTAATGCAATTTATTTGTACTGCACTTTTCATTTGCAATTTTGAGAGTGTTACAGCACTTAATATGAAGAACAGCTTAGATGAGAGGGTCTTTCTAAATAAAAAGCTTTTAAGCTTTTTTTTTTAATAGACTCTATTGACTTTGCAGCCTTTTTTCTCTTCATGTTTCTGGATAAATCCTTCAAATAAAACGATGCATTCCTTATTTGTCACAATTATCAGTTGTATATAAATTCTTCGATACCCATAATTTTTAATTTGCTTACTGTTAAATTAACCTGTTCCTAAATTGTAGGTGACTATAAAGATGATCAGTATTTAGCATCAATAATTATAATTGTTTGTGCACTGAAGGCCATATAATTACATTAGGAAAGTAAATGGAAACAAAGGCAATGCTACTTTATTAACATCTGTTGCATGTAACATGACTAACACTGGCAACACTGGAAGAAATCAGTTGTCTTTTTTTATATCACAACTGTGATAAAGGTACATATTGTGTTAAAATGTCGGTCCCTGCACTTCATGAGAATTGATTAAAGAAACATTTGGGTGCTCTTTGTCTGGGACTTAAGCACCAATGGACTAAACTCAATCAATGTTCTAGACCATGGTTTGAAAGTGAAACACTTTCATAGAATAAATTTGGCACAAGATTTGGATTCTTCATCAATGATCTTCATTAACTACTACTATATTAGAAGGCTATTACTATACTGCTATACTTGCCATTTTGGCAAGCAGTCCATGTATATAAAACTACTATGATTTAATTTGAGATTTTGTTTAATAAATGTAACTCCTGGCTTGTGTACTGAATAAGACCTAGTGCAGACCTCTGCCAAGCCTATTGTGATTCCCAACCAACATTGTTGTCCGAATTACAGTCAAAAAGTCCTCTCTTAGCATCTCTGGTGTAGTCAGTCAGTCGTTTTCTATCCCTGCTTATTTCTCCCTGCGGTCACGAGGCTTACTGATGGAGCCAATCCCAGCCCATTACAAGAGAGCGGCAAGGATACACCCCAGAGAGGTCACCAGCTGATCCTGGAGCACACACACCATTCACTCACACACTGGTACCTAAGGGCAGACAACCTAAGCATTTTTGGTAGTGTGGAAGCCAGAGAACCCGTGCAGACATGGGGAGAACATGCAAACTCCACACAGAAAGGCCCCAGCTCAAGGACTTGACCTGTAATCTCTTTGCTGTGAGGCAACAGCTCTACTGCCGCACCGTGTCGCCAGTCTCTGGTGTAGTGCATTGTGGTGTATGTGGAGGATGAGGTAACAGGATCCATTGCAGCTTTCAGGTGAACCAGGACAGCAACAAACCCTCCAACATAAGCCTCCTTTTAGTCGCACTGCAGAATGTCCAGTGGAACAGAAAACACAGGCCAGGACTGATCAATGTATGAATGTGTCGAATGGGTGAATGAACACTTGTAGGAAGCACTTTGAGTGGTCAGAAGACTGGAAAGTATATACATATGCAGTCCATTTACCGTTTAAATTAAATTGCTGCTCTCTGAGCGTTAAATCAGGGTAGCATGTAGCAAATAACTACGCTAAAACATTGCCTATCTACTGAGTGAGGTAAATGTTAGAAAATCTGTAAGAGCACCCTATATAGTATACGTTTTAGTCAACAGATTTGCATTACTTATCATTCACAGTCATTTAAAACATGTTGGTAAATGGTTAATTAACAATTTCAGGTACATCTTCTCTCTTGATAATCTGCTTGAATATTAAGATCAAATAGTTTGCTTCAGCTTCTCCTCATGGAAAGAGTTCACTGCAGTATTGTTTGTGATAACCCCTAGAAATGAGCTTTGGCATCATGTTTTCCTTGCTTTAAATTAAACATCACCAAGCCCAGAAACTCATTTCATGGCACATTCCCAATGGGTCAATATGGAATATTTCTCTGTACGGCTGCTCTCAGCGCTTCAACTTACTCACCATTTACCATTCATACTTGACCTCTCATTTTGCACAAGAGGCCTAAAGCACACTGCACACTGGCCTTCTCATATGGAAAGCGTCAAGGGGACTTTCATAAAAAATGTGAATATCTATGTATCTATGAAGCCTAAAGAGTTGAACATGCATGTTTAATACTGGATTTCTGCTTATGATAAAAAAGGTGAAATAGGGTCATTATGAAGTGACTTCATAACTACAATAAGTCTAGCAAAATTCACAGCTGCAATAATATAGTTTAACATCAATTATTCCACTCATCCTTTCAGCATAGGATACATTTACATGGGATACACAGATATATAATGAATATATATCTACATCTTGCTCTGAATTTCCCCCAGAAATCTGATTGATATCCTTCCTCCTTCCTACAATGATTAGTGACATGTCTATACATGTACGGAGTTGCTATACCTGCCTCCAAATGTTAAACACCATTTAAGGGTCTGCAATAAATTTGCTTGCAAATAAAAACTGACAAAAACTACTTTGATACCAACATTCTGAAAAGTCTGCATTTCATGTGTTGACCACATCCAGTTAGTGGCATTGGCGCACATTTATGTTGGTTTGCCAACTGCCATAAAACACCAAAGGAGATAGAAGACAAAGTTTAGCAAACGTTAATTTTAGGTATTAAACCAGAGACCGCTCATCTTATTATTCCTCATTTCAGCAAGTAGTGGGGACAAAGGACAAACTCCAACAATGACAATAAAAAGCCAAGCATAAGAACATGGCTCTGGTTAGCAAAAGCTGTGGAGCATCAGGTTAACTTTCTGCATCTTAACCGCGACACAATTTACATCTAACACCATAATGTCAGGCGCCTACAGTGTTAGTGTTTCTCTCACATCTGTCTCTAAAAATAGGTGCATGTGAACTTCAGTTATTGTCTGTAACAAAAACTAATTAAACATCAAGACCTAGAAAAAATAAATAATTGACTGAAATAAAAAGAACAAACACACTTTACATAATATATAAAACTAAAAATAGTATTTTGTAGTATAAGCACAATTTAGGGTAACACTTTTGTTGAATGGGGATATCTGTCATAACATTGTCTTAATTATCATATGAATCCTGTCATGAACATGTTTAATATGATAATTAATAAATGTAAATAAATGTCATATCATGATTATGACAGTATTACAACAGTTTTATAACACCTCCCCCCTTCAAGTAAAGTGTTACCAAGCGTAATTATAGAGTGAATTTCCTCATCTTTTAAAGATTGAGCACAATGAATGAAACGCAAGTTAATATTTCTAAACAAAACACGCTTTAGTAAAACAACAACCACGCTCTATTTGTCTGCAGCGATTCTTCTCTAATGGTGGAAGTTGGCAGCCTGACACGCACATTCAGCAGAAGAAAGCTATCAGCAGTCGCTGTGTGCAGCTGAGGCAGCCGCAGAGCAGAAAGCTGCCGGGAGAAAAACAGAAGCCATCCCGTGGACGGCCGAGACCAGTCTCAGTGCCGCAGAGAGAGTCGTCTCATGCTGCATTCTTTTGCAAACAAACATCAGACTTTCACAACTCTTCATATAATTCATTTTGCAAGAGGTAGGATCCATGCGATCTGATTTACAGACAGACTAGAGGAAGAAGATTGAGATCAAATGTCAGAAGAAGGTGCTGGCTGGGGCTTAAAAATGCCCAGTTTGGAGAGGCTTCTTTTTCTCTTTATCGTTTGAAGCACACACCTTAAGATCTGGGTTATGAGTCATGCATAAGTGTTTACGGTGTGAAGTTTAATTTGGAAATTTGACATATTTTACCTCCTTCAGGAAAGCCTGGTAGTACCTTACCAAAGTATAATACCAAAGTCAACAAATACCTAAATAAATAAAGAAAACAAATAATATATATGCTGTGTGACTTGATTATCCCATTATTTTTCAGTGACTCATGGGCCTGAACTGTTTCCAGAGGACACATATCTCTATGGCTGCTTGGGTTGTGAAATTGTTTCTATGTTTCACTTGATAATTCTCTGCTTTCTTATTCTAGTCAAGCACTGATAATTCATTAGTGTCTTACTGGTTGTTTTTGATAGGGCATAACTTTTTAATGTTTTATATTGTGTACGATTAACATTGGTCTGTGTAGGACTTCCTAGTGGCAAACAGTGTGTGTGTGTGTGGTGGTTGTCCAGGTGTGGTCACCTGGAGGTTAGGTCAATGGTATTAGATTGAGGTGAATTATCCGCCTGTCTTGGTGCCACACTGAGTTGTTCCTCTGCTTGTCTTCTTTCTTTTCAGGTTTTCTTAGCAGGACCAGAGTATAGCTTTTTTTTAATTGGCATTATATAAGATAATAAAATGTCTTGGAACAATGCTATAACTGGCAATCTTGAATGTGGCATTTATTCCAAAAGAGTTGACTTATTCATTCTAATATAGTTGCTCCTTTAAAGACACGGACGTACACATCTTAGACAAGGAGGACAGGTGGTTTGAAAGGGAAGTGAAGGAGGCCATCTGTGTCCATTTAGAAAGACCAACTTTGAACAGAACTGGTGGGTTACGTCATGATCTATCTGCTACATACCATCCTGCTTTGAGATCTCATCCCAGGAAGTTTACCTGCTCTTCACCATCAGAGCAGGACTCGTTCTCTGGATCATGTAACCACAACGACTCTCACTCCACTTCACACCTTGAAGTGCGACTCATGCGACCATTGTTATGGAATGAGAGTGTTGTTTATGATGAGACATAAGCTCCTGGTTTCCAGCATCAGGCCAGAACTGAAGAAGCCTCCTGGATAGGTGGTGAAATCCACACACTGGATGTGCTCATTACTAAGGGGGTTACTGCTTCAAATGTTAATGTCATGGATGTCGCATTATCTGATCATTTTTGTTTGTTCTTTGACCTGTCTGTTACACCAAAGCCGGCAGCTGGGCCAAAAAAGGTTCGAAGAAGACTCATAAATGACAAAACAAGGGCACAGTTTATGGAAATGATTGCTTTTGAAAATACCACTGGTTCTAATGTTGATGATCTGTGGAACTCCTATACATCGAGTGTTTTAAATGTCTTGGACACCGTTGCCCCTTTCAAGGTTAGAGAGGTTAAAAACAGGCAAAAGGCACCATGGAGAAATGATGACTCAGTCAGGGCACAAAAGAGAGAGTGCCGGGGAGCCGAACGGAAATGGCGCAAATCAAAACTCCAGGTTGATCTAGAGATCTATAAAAAGAAGTTATGCATGTTTAACCAGACTTTGAAAAAATCAAGGGAGAGATATTTCTCTGAAATCATCACCAACTGCAATGGTAACGCTCGAGTTCTGTTTGCTACAGTAAACAGATTAACAAACCCTCCAGCTTCACTGCCCTTAGAACTAATTTCTACATCAAAGTGCAATGAGTTTGCGAAATTCTTTAGTGATAAAGTTCAGAGTATTAAGAATGCAATCATTCCCACCACACAGATAATAACCCTTCATCCACCTAAACACCTCGAGCTGACACATTTCACTCCTGTTACTAACAGAACAGTCGAAGAGATCATCTCAGGTCTGAGTTCATCCACATGCTGCCTTGATGAGTTACCCACTGGATTTCTTAAATCTGTGTTGAACAGCTTATTAGTAGAAGTTACTAATCTAGTTAACATCTCATTGGAGACAGGAACATTTCCAAAAGCCCTGAAAACCGCGGTTATTAAGCCTCTACTAAAGAAGAGCAGTCTTGATGCCACAGCTTTAAACAACTACCGTCCCATATCAAACCTGCCATTCTTAGGTAAAGTCCTCGAAAAAGTTGTTTATCGGCAGCTAAGTGACTTTCTCCTATCTCACAACGCTTTTGATACTTTCCAGTCTGGCTTTCGACCTCACCATAGCACTGAGACAGCTCTGATCAAGGTGATAAATGACATCCGCCTGAACACAGATGCAGGCAGAGTCTCAATCTTAGTTCTGCTGGACCTGAGCGCTGCCTTTGACACTGTGGACCATGATATTCTTTTACAGAGGCTGGAGAACTGGCTGGGAATCTCTGGTCCTGCTCTAAACTGGTTTAAGTCATATCTTGAGGACAGAACTTACTTTGCTGAAATTGGAAATTGCATTTCAGACAAAATGCCTGTGACCTGTGGTGTTCCCCAGGGCTCGATCCTGGGGCCCCTCCTGTTCAATTTGTACATGCTTCCGTTAGGCCAACTAATACGCAGCAACAATGTGTCTTACCACAACTATGCAGACGACACTCAGATCTATGTGTCTCTGACAGCAGGTGAACATGGGCCTGTGGATTCACTCTGTCGCTGTATTGAACAAATCACTGTGTGGATGCAAAACAACTTTCTCCAGCTAAACTCAGAAAAAACTGAAATAATCGTCTTTGGGCCACTGAAGCAAAGAGAACGTGTAATCAGTCACCTTCAGTCTCGTTCTCTAAAACCAAAAACACAGGTTAGAAATCTAGGGGTGCTAATGGACTCAGACCTGAACTTTCACAGCCACATAAAGTCAACAATATCAACAGCCTTTTACCATCTAAAAAACATTGCCAAAATCAAAAATATAGTGTCTAAACCAGACTTGGAGAGACTGATCCATGCATTTGTCTCCAGCAGGTTAGACTACTGCAATGGCCTGCTCTCTGGTCTCTCTAAACGAGCTGTTAAACAACTACAGAACATTCAGAACGCTGCAGCTCGAGTCCTGACTAGAACCAGAAAATATGACCATATTAGTCCAGTGCTCATGTCTCTGCACTGGCTTCCTGTCACTCAGAGAATAGACTTTAAAACAGCTTTACTTGTGTACAAGTCTCTTCATGGTCTAGCACCAAAATACATCTATGACATGTTAGAGCCATACGAGCCATCTAGGACCCTGAGAACCTCAGGGACTGGTCTCCTGCAGGTGCCCAGAGTCAGGACTAAACATGGTGAAGCTACATTCCAGTTTTCTGCAGCTAAAATCTGGAACAGTCTTCCAGAGAATGTGAGACAGGCCTCAACGCTGACAATGTTTAAGACCAGGCTGAAAACAGTTCTGTTTAACCGTGCATATGAAAACTGAAAGTATCTTATCTACACTCTTCACTCTATTTTAAATTATTGATGAATTCTATGTTTTATGATTTTCCTTTTGTGATTTTATGTATGTTTTGCTCTCCTTTTGTGATTTTGTGTAACTGTAAAGCACTTTGAATTGCCCTGTGTATGAATTGTGCTCTACAAATAAACTTGCCTTGCCTTGCCTTGCCTTGCCTTGTTTTCAAGCTACAAGAAGAAGTCCTGTTGCTTACAAGTAACTCCCTTGACACTACAATGACCTGGATGAATGAGAATCTACACAGACAATATAGTTGCTTCTGCGCCCGAGGGCACAGTTTGTTAATAGAATATTTAAGTATATTCTATATATTCTGTATAGATTTATTGTATTTTGTAAAAAAAAAACATATGGTTCCACTAAATAAACAAAGAAGTCAAATAGGGCATGGTTTGAAAAAATAATTTATTTTATTCAATATATTTTGGATTTCTGTATCCACAGTGGATGGAATCCTCCATTAAATACTGATGTGATGAGAGCTATCCTCCATTCACCATGACACGTAGGCACTTTTCATTTGGGAACATGTGTGAGAGGTGTTGAAACATAGTGCTCTTAGTGACCTCTTTCAATCAGTGGTGCCAGCCTCTGTGTCTGGAAGATGTCACTGGATAAAAGTGACTTACGGGTGCATCAACAGCTTTCATTTCGCGCCCTTGACCTAGTGCAGAGAAGCAAAACCTGCACATAGACTAGTTTTTTCTTTTTAGCCATAGTAGATTAGTCTCTCACCCAGCAAAAAAAAATTACTTATCTTATGGAAGGAGAGGAATACATTACGTTGTTACAGGCCCTAACACTTCTGACAGCAATTCATGAGTTAAATTGATTGAGCTCAGTCTCAACTCCCATTGCAAGATTACACGGTGGATATTACAGAATGGTTGGATTACATCACGGAAAAGACATAGAGTCTCCTGAGCAGATGGAATTTTTAATTAAAACAATGCCATTGACTCTGAAAAAAAGGGAAGCCCTATAGGAGCAATAACCGAGTAGTACTCTAATAAGTTTTGATACTGCATTATACAAGATACAGTACATGGTTAATTACATACCATGTAGTTCCTCCATATTGATGTTTCAACACAAAAAAATGAATTTGGTTGATGTGAGGTGTTATACAACATGACAGAAACCAACATTCTGCTATAGACAGATGTTATAAATAGTAAGTACTCTAATAGTAAAATGAGGGCTGCATCTAAAAAATGCAATGCATAACAGAGCTCCTAAAATATACCTCTTAAAACGAATTGGGTCAATCATATTGATTTCTTAGATACTGTATTCCTGAACATAACATTTTTACCCCACTGGCCCACTTGTATATGTATTACACTATTGTGTTATATATGTTGTATATTTAAGAGGATGGTGTTTTTGTAGAAGAATTTGCGGCTGTCTATCTTCTTATTACAATATATTGGGATGGAAAATGTGATGAAATATATCAGATATATCTTTTGATAGGTGTGATATTTTGGATGCACTCTGTTGATTTGTTACTTGCTTTTGAGATGTTTATCTCCCAGGGAAGAGTTTGACAGTTAACCAGACATCATAGCTTGTCATGTTGTTGGTTTGCATAGATATAATAATTAACATAATCCATATACTGTTTATCTATCATATTCATATGAGACAAAGTTGCTCAACTTGTTAAAAAACTTGAAAATATGAGCAATATCTGGGAAGTTTGCCATGTCTCTAATTGGTAAAACACTTTGCGGAGCAGTGTAAAACTAATCAAACATGTAATGCTATGTGTCAGGGTATGGGGGGTAACAGCATGCATGCTCCATAAGCGCTCAGTGCCGTAATAAAGCTTAAAAACCCTTTGGTATCTTTTTTTTCATTCATTTTTATGAGATAATGCATGCAGTTTGAATGTAGGGTTTCTTCTTTTTCTGCAACAGAGCACTTCCTGGAAGTGAGCCCGAACCACTCATTCACAGATGCTCGGCATGTGAGAGCTGAACTGAGAGCTCCCATCACAGAGGTAAACTGAGGGCAATTGCTCAGTGTGAACACTGTAAAGTAACTCATCAGCAAAACAGCAGCCTGCCACCCCAGGACAGCAACCCGGTGTGCTCAAGTCACGCTTTTCAAGAAAATTACAACGGAGGAGTGTACAATCTGGGAGGAATCTGTGGAGCATAATTCTGTTCATCAAGACGAGCATCCCTGAGAACAATCTGGCTCTGCCCTTGGGAGGGCATTGTGTCAGCCCATAGATAACCGTCGCTCACTCTGTAGGAAAACACAATCCCAAGGTGCACTACAAACACCACAGAAGCACAATATGCTTTGAGACATTTGTGAAATTCCCGTTTGTATAGTCAATTTAAAAATTTTACTGAATCAGATGCTAGTTAGATACAACTATATGCCTTAAGCTGAAATCTGAAATTTACAAGTGTTCTGCTGTATACAGGGTGTTTGCTACTGCATGTGCAGATATAAATATGAATAATCTATATATTGCACAGGATTGTAGGATGATTATATTGCATGGGTCATTGTAGTTCACGGGGTCAAGAGAATCATGTTTTACTAAAACTTTGTAAGAAAATCACATTGATGACATTAAAACCTGAACAGTGGATAAGTTATCAGACAACAAAGCAGCTTGCCAGCTTTAACCCTGGGAGAGAGGCCTATTGCGTTGTGATGAGAGGCTCGCAGGCTCTGTGCTTCATGCAGAGACAACACATTTCTCTTAACAGCTTGGCTTAAAGTGGACCACCAGATGGCATCTACGCATCTCTCCCAACACTTGATTAAGATCGAAGTCTATGGTCTATCCTCTCCAGAAAAGCAGCTCTCATGTGGAATGGAATCAACATTTGGTTCTTCTCTTTTAAAGTTGTGTTCACTTATTTTTTTTTCTTTATCCAGGTAATAATAATAATAATAATAACAACAATAATAATAATAAGTTAGTTTAATTTTTAAGTTCATTTTTGGATTTACAAAAAATAAAATACATAATGCATAAAATTACATTGAGCATAAAAGAAGATACATTAAGCATGCAATTAAAATAGTTTATAACACAGGAACATACTGTATATATTATTATAAAAGCATAAATTAAATGAAGACATGAAGCAGCATTAGAGTCACTGCTTGGGTGAAAGTGTAGATCTACTGTATCCTCCTTAATCTAGTGAAATTAAAAATGAGGGTTGCCAAGTGATAGAAAAAAAAATGAATGAATTACATTCTTTGTGATTACTGAATTAATCACATATCTCACTTCTGTTGGTTGCAGTAGAATCGGGGCTGATTTTAAACTGGCTCTGACCTCATGCTCCTTGCGTTGCATGGAGGTGATATTTCAGGGTTAAACTATTCTGATGGTCCGGAAATTCCTTACTACAGAAATTGCACAAAACAGTGCTCCTATCAAAATTTCTGTCTCTTTTAAATGTAAATTTTCCATTCACTGAGCCAAGTAACGTTTTATCATCCGCTTCCATCATGTTGCTTCTTTTCATGCATTTCTAGCAGTGGATGCCTTCCAGGTGTTTACAAAGCTACTGCGGATGTTCCGGCCATTTGAATTTATGTTCAAATTGTGTAGTGACATGTAATATGGGGTCAAAGGCGAATCATAGAGTGTGATTAATCAGTGTTCATTTTTCAAAATGCCTGTATGTGTTGTTTTATTGAAAATATAGTGTTTCTTGGAGGGAGAAATGTGGGGTCACTTTTTCATTTTCAGTTCTTCTAAACAAGTTATTTATAAGTTTAAGTCATATCCTCAAACATGAGAACAGTGTGTGAAAATTAGCCATGACAAATAATCTTGTTTAACCAATATAATAGGTATTCCCCAAGGTTCATTCCTTGGTCCACTGCTTTTCAGGTTGCCATAGCTTTATGCAGATGACTCAGTCATATTTGCACCAGCCAAGTCACCAAGTATTGAATATATACCAAGTATATATATATATAAGATAATTTTAGACCCACTACTCAAGTTCTTTAAATGTGTAAAGAAATTAAAATTAATTAGGCATGACATTTCCACACAGGGAGCCCAGATATTTATGATTTTCGCTCTTTTTTCATGCTGTCTAACAATATGCAGTCAAGCATCACCGTCTACAATGAGACACCTCATCCTTATCCAATCAGGCAATAAAATAATGGACAAAGAGCCTGTCCTGTGCCATCACTGTCACATACTGACAGGATAATCTACTTACCTTGAGAGCATTACTCAATGTGGTTTTCTCAAATTAGTTTTCAAATGTATCAACAAGTGTAGACCCAGAGCCTATTTCCAAGTATATATTTAAAGACCAGATAGTAACAGGGTAACTAGAGGAAAATGGTGAATGGCAACTGTAAAATTCCATATCCTTCATCAAAATCAGCTTTCTCCATAATGGCCTGTCAACTTTGAAACAATTTACCAACTGAAAACAAATTAATTTATAAACCCTAACTATGTTAAATTGCATCTTCCCTATCAAAAAGAATAAAGATAAAAAAAAATACTGTACATACATCATCTGAACTGTGCAACGCTCTGGGTCATAATGTTTATCTTGCAGTTCTTCAAGCGTCTTCGCCTCAACACTGACATGAGTCCTCCAGCAATGTTATATTGTAGGGGCTCCACTGCTAATCTGACTGTGCTTGAGAGTGACCAGAGGTCAGAACACATTATTGACTGATCCAATGATGTCATAATGGAAACGTGATGGGATCATGGAAGTGAACACTCGGTGTAACATCTTCACTAGAGCTGCAGCAAATAGAAAATTGTGAACCGCTTTTATCTGTCTGTGTAATTTCTTGAAGGACAAATATTTGCGGCTAGTACCCTAGATAGAGGTCAACACATTTTGCAGGTAGGTCAGCGGAGCGTATGTACAGCCCACTTCCTGGTAAAGGGAAGTGGGCTGATAGGTGGATATTCTCAGACAGGGTAATTACTAATGTGTCCGGTGATTTTTGGGGATCTCAAGTTATGACTGTGATAACCACGTGACAAGTTGTGCCACCAAACTTAAAATGCACCCTTTGTACAAGCTTTCCAGATTTTGCACTAGTATTCATGTGGACATAACTCTTTTCTGGTAATCGGTTACAACCCAGCCACCACTTCGCATGTGCGACCAATCAGAGTAGCTTTTTCAGCAGGAAGGCTTATAATAATCCTTGAGGTAAACTGGATTGCAGTGTCTGCAAAAAACAAACAAAAAAACAAAAAACATACACACAAAGAAAAGGGGGGGAAACAGATGAAAAAAAGAAATAGAACCAATCATTAGCAATCCAACACATAGTCCATACAAGGCATACATCCTTCATAAAAAATACACAAAACCACTGCACAGTATCATCCAGCAGGGCCCATGAAATACAAAGATTCAATGTGAGAGAATAAACAATGCAGCCCAGAAATATACACAATATGATGCTTTCCTCTGTGCAGCATTAACTGTAGCACTGCTGTGAACAGGCACCTCTGCAGCACTTGTAAGTTCCTTTCAATAGGGGGAAACTGAGTTGAAATGTATTTTTAGAATCATCATCATAAGCATTTTTGGAACACTGTTAATTCAGCAGCAAATAAATCTACGGTTGAATGTATCCTCGGTTACACTCTACACAATCTTAGTATCTTAGTGAAAGAATGAAAGGCAGGTGAACCTCCTGTGTATATATATATATATATATATATATATATATATATATGTGTGTGTGTATATGTATATGTATATGTATATATATATATATATATGTGTGTGTGTGTGTGTGTGTGTGTGTGTGTGTGTGTGTATACACATATGCACATATGCAAAGGTATGAAAGATTTTCAGACATCAGATCAATCAACATCTTTCTTCCCTTACATGGCCCACATAGGCACCTATTTACATCTTTAATTTACTCCACACAAAAATCCCAGCCCTGGTTATATTTTCCTTTGTTGTAATTGATCCTAGCTATCATCGATTCAATGGAAGTATTATCAGTCATCGGCTTAACCCGGCCAGTACATTCTGGTCGAGTCTGTCTGTTCCAGTGGCAGAAAAAAAAATTCTAGCTACAGTCAGTTCTGAATCATATTCTGTTTTAGATATTCCTGTTGGTAACTCTGATCTGTCTCCCAGTAGACAAAGTTGGAGGGATTCTGCTGAGGAAGATCTCCAGCCAATTATCCAATAACTTTTTTTCCAAAAAAGAAAGACATCTTATGAAATTTGATTTCAAAAAGAAAAAATAAACATTCAGTCTATATCTGAATACATCTGTGAAATAGAGTTTTTGGATAAATGTTTTGATTGCCATTACATTATATAACTAACCAGCAATTACTTTTTTGTTCGAATTGTCTAGCCAATTCTTTGCTCAATTTTTCCGCATTTTCACAAAATAATTGTTTTCAATCAAAGCATATTCAACCTTTTTGCTGCACATACTTTTTAAGATAATGATTCATTCAAATTATTTGCCAATTGTTTTTTTTTCTTTTTTTTTTTTTACTTCAGCTGTGATTCCAATTTTCTTTTCTTCCCACTGCTTACTCTTTTCTTTTAATCCAACATGTATTAAACGTCCATCTTAAAATGCTTTAGATGCCCCCAGACTCAACGTAATGTCTCTGTGGAGACATTATTAATTTATTAATTTCAAGTACTAGGAATACTAGTAGGAATTTATAATTGAGTGGAATCTATGCTCATTGGAATAAAAAAAGTGTTAATTTCTAAGGTTAATTATTCCCTAAATGTTCAATAAATCTAGATTATTCACGAGTAGACGTATTTCCATTGTAGCCTCAGGTGTAAGTTATTCTAGGACAACTGGTCTGTTTCTGGTTAAAGTCGACCTGCATCACTATATCTACAATAACGTAAGTTGTCAAATCTATAACTATAACTTTATGAATGTTTCTACCAGTCCTAGCAGCTAATAATATTCCAAAAATGTATCTTGCATTACCCATGTTTTGCCTAAAGGAGACTTAAACAGTGAAAGACCATTAGATCACAATAATGTTTCTGTGCTCTTTTATTTATACACATGTTATTGAGATACTGCATACATTAACATAGTGTTTAAGCTGTGATCAGAATTATTTGACAGTACTGCAATGAAACAAACTGACACTGGTGGTAATATTGACATTGACAACAAAATCCATGGCTTGAAAATGTCATAAAGGTTGTCAGGAAAATCATTTAACAGAATTTTTTTTTAAAAAGTAGTCCTTCTCATCAGCAATGAAGGTCTCTCTTCTCCTTTTTATTCATCAGACACTCCATGTCTAAATATCAGAAATGCCAACTGAAATGGGTAAATAGTCCTGACTTGTCTAACCACCCCCAAAGCGGGGAAAACTGTGGTGTGCCTCATATTTAGCAAAGCTAACACCAAAGTTTAGGCGATGGATGTTTCCATCTTTTATTGCCAGGGACAGAAATCCTACATATTACATGTATTCTGTTGCTTTTTTCAGAATGATCCACTCTCAACTGTCTGTTTGGGAATAGAGTTAAAATTGTTCTAAATACTAGCTGTTGAAACAGATCTGAGCTGCAGGCACAGATTAAGAGGTCTAGACCTGTAGCACATGCGATTCCCCTCCCCTCATGTTCCCACTCACTTTCCGCTGTCAACATTTTAATCAACGCCAGAAAACACAGGGAAATGTTGTCTTCTGTT
Source organism: Eupleurogrammus muticus (assembly GCA_036785175.1). Classification (NCBI taxonomy): domain Eukaryota; kingdom Metazoa; phylum Chordata; class Actinopteri; order Scombriformes; family Trichiuridae; genus Eupleurogrammus; species Eupleurogrammus muticus. Next base: position 11,528,312 of record JAYKQN010000002.1, on the reverse strand, counting down.
GCCCTTTAGCATTGGAAAAAAAGCATCTGAAAGGTATTAGGTTCACCAAACATGTGAGAAAGCAACAGCTACCACGTGGGACAGTGGTAGGATGGAGAGACAGGATTTCTTTAATGCAATTTACAAGAGGATTAGCACATTTTTATACATTTTATTGTATCTGTGCACATTTTTACTGTGCTCTTAATGTTGTGGGCAGAATACATGTGGACTCTCAAAAGGGTGGTTTAAATTTATATTTGGGTACAGCACCCACAGAAATAATCTATTCCTATATGTGTAGAATCCCATTTTTAAAATCTTGGTGTTTGTGTTTTTTATTTTATTGTTTTATGTTTCTTCGTTTTTTTTTTTATATTTTGATTATATAGCACTTTGGTCAACGGTAGTTTTAAATGTAATTTATAAATAAATGTGACTCGACTGCAGGCACCGTGACTCAGAGAGTGAAGTAGGAGGCAGATAATAAAGAAGCTAATCTTGTCAGCCCAAAGCCGGCTCCTCTCGCTGAATACCACTGCAGTTTGGTTTTCTTTATCCTGGCATTTAAATATTAGGCGACTTGGGCCTGTTGTGGAACATTTCACAGCTGTCTCTGCCATGAGAGAAAGCAGACAATTTGGCATTAATCATTCCGCAAATGTGCTGCATGTGTTTATCTGTTCTAATGACCTTAAGGGTATTACTAGCATACTAATCACCTGTGTGTGCTGTGCTGCTGTTTTGCATTCAAGGAGCTAGGCAGGCAACATATATGAAAGTATCTTTTTTTTTTCACTTCCCACCATTTTCTGTTTAAATGATATACAATGTGGACATGCCACATTGAAACAGTAAAAATCCCTGTGAGCTGACTGCCCTGTCATCATAAAAGGGTACAATTAGGTTGATTTGTGGTGAATACAACGTCATATGAGTGTGTTCCGCTCGCCTCTTGTGGCTGTATTCAAAAAGCTACAGAATGGGATGCTGCTACTTGGTATATGGATAAAAGCTGAAAAACATTGCCTGTAGCTAAATTACGACATAGTAGGGGTATTGTTTCAATATTTTTCTCACATTTTCAAAAGCCTCTGATGCACAAAAAACTGAGGATGTACTTTACAATGATGTAAGAGACATCTTGTGTCCAGCAGAAAAAACTTTTGAAATTAATTGCATATAGATTCTTGACATTTTACTGTCAGAAACAAATTATTATTTCAAGTAAGTTATATATGTCCATAAACATGTTTGGATGGGATCTTTAAAGGTCCCACATCATGGAAATTAGCATTTTCATGGCTTGTGTGACTATAGAGAAGGTCTAATTAAATATTCTTTCATACATCACATGGAAAATTCAATTACCACTCAGAACGCAATATTTAGACATCATCAGAAACAAAACCTCAGGACTTTAAACCACCCATTAATCTTTTTAGGGATTTCAAAACTTCAAATACAAGACAGAAAAGTGCACGACCTTTATAAGAAATTTATGAAATTTAAAACACAAATGTGAGCTCTAATCTTTGCAAAAACATGTTGTGCTTTTGAATACTGAAAGTCCAGCAATTCAGACACATTCAAAAACTGCCTCTTTATATTCTGTTAAATGTGTGTAGTTCAATATTTTTTTCTTTTCTCAGCTTTTTTCACCTTGGTGCAAGTGCAGCTGCCACTTTATTACTATAGCCACAAACAAAAGTGGCCAACCACAAAAAGACAAACCACAGAGCCATAAAAGAATCACTACAAAAGCAGGAGCAACAGAATATTTATAGACCTTAAAGGCTTATACAGTAGCTACATGGGTGCATTTTAAGACATTGCAACTTACCCTTTGCTGCGCATGTATTATTCATATATTTTTGCAGCACAATAAGCAGTTTGTAGATTTGGGCTGCCAATCACTGGCTTTCTTTAAGTGGTCTGGCTGTTCATTGAGTGGGAGATACATGAGAGTGGGGTACTCCATCACTCTTCTCTCCCACTAAAAGGCTCTGACATATCTCCTTGGAGGCCTACAGCCAGCCTGGTGCTCTCTGTACACAACATAATGGCTGCTGTCACTGCAGAACTCATCCATAGCCCGCTCAGCAGAAACCCAATTACCACTTTTTGGAGACAGTTTTGATATACATGTTATATTGTGGCAGCTTTACACAATGAATGCCACAATGTTTTCCCAGTTGTTCTGCTCAAAGTGAGAATCAAAGCGACCACAGATATATAATGACCCCTGATGTCCACATTGATAATTTATAATATACTTCACAGTGCCAACCATGTCTCTTATAATTTATATCCATATGCTACTAAGTTATTCACCCAAATATATACTGTGAGTTGCATATGCAGTGTGCATAAATCATACTGCAAGTTTCATTCTGTTCTGGAGTGTACCAACTGAAAATTCTTAACACAACTGGACGTGATTGTTGCAGCTATGGTGGTATTAAATATATTTCTAGATTACCCTGTTAATAATTTGATGTGGTCTTACAGTACTGGTTCCTCTGCCACCGTTTTGATGTAGCTAGTTTCCTAATTGGGAGAAAGTTCAGGCTGATCAAATGAAAATTGTCTAAAGGCTGATTCATGCTTCTGCGCTGAGGCTGCATACAGCAGCTGTAGCATTACATGCATGTGAGCGACCGACGTGGTCTCCCAACAAAAGGGGATCAGGGCAACCAGAAGAAGTAAAGTAAGGAGGCAGCAGAACTCAGTTTCCTCAAAACCAGGCGGTTTATTGACAGTGGTACAAAACAAAACCGCAGCATATGCTCACGTCAGCAGGAAAATCCACCTCTCGGCAGGTGGACTAGACAGGCAGTCCCACGCGTTGCGTCTCACGTCCCGCCGGCACTTCCGCCGGCCACTTCCGTCGACACTTCCGCCGACACTTTCGCCGACACTTCCGCCGACACTTCCGCCGGCCACTGCCACCAAATGTGAGCGACCGACGTGGTCTCCCAACAAAAGGGGATTATTGCGGTTTATTGACAGTGGTACAAAACAAAACCGCAGCATATGCTGACGTCAGCAGGAAAATCCACCTCTCGGCAGGTGGACTAGACAGGCAGTCCCACGCGTCGCGTCTCGCGTCCCGCATGCAAACCCGTCCGGGGGAAACTCTCTCGCTGCTATTCAGTTCCCCCCTTATAAACAGGTGAGAAGGGGAGGGGTCATCACCTTCTCACAATGCACCTTATACCAGGCTCAACTTTTTCATCCGTCTCCCAGTGACGATAGTGACAACACAGACCACGGTTACTCTGATTGGTCCACTCAGCCACAGGACGCTTAGCCTCAGTTCAATGTTTAGACACAAGAATCCCCTCTGACATATCTACCCTTTTCTTGCCTTGTAAAAGTTACTATTGTACATTTATTAGCTCTAAACCCCGCACATCCACTCCAAGTCGTCACTGTTTGTAGTAGAAAAAGCTGAAAAGAAACTAGCCAACTAAACGTTATAAGTTTCAGAGCGACACAGACTAAAGAGCCCAGAATGTATAATCACTCACAACAGCACAGGGCATGTGTAAGCTATGGCATAGGCTCTGCATTGATTCAACAAAGAACCATAAATCAGCCTTAAGGCCACATTCAGACCAACATTTGTCCTGCATGAAAACAATATTCATATGTATTTGAAAAAAAGCAGCAACAAAAAAGTTATACCAGGCTCAACTTTTTCATCCGACAAGTTGTTTTGCTGGCTAATCACGCACGGCGCACGCAATGATTATTTCATTACATATCATTAAGTAGTATTTCAACAGTTTACGTTGCAATCATTACAACGATCAATGAAATAGTTGCCACTCTAATAACTTTCCAGAGTTGTAAAATCCACTCGGTGGGGTGTTATGAACTGATGTGCTGCATTTTTTTGGCATTTGCTAAGCGTTCCTATTTATTGATCTGTTACTCAAACCGGACTCTGTGGTGCTCCTTAGCTCACTGGCACATGGAGCAGCACACACCGACACCAACGCAGCCTCCTGCATTGTTCCAGCCCATTCAGGTCTGAATCCAGAGGAGTGGGCAGATTAACTATCCACCTTCAAACCGCAAGCTTTGGGGACTGCTCTGCACTGAATCAATATCCAGTTAATTTAAGGCCACATTCACTATCCTTCAACAGGGACTCATACACACAGACCTCTCTGCAGGAAAACTGTCGATGAGCAGAACCCCTCCTGAGGCCTCAGGACACTGACCATACTTGATGATGCTTTGTATGTCAATGACCAGGGATTAGTCCGTGTTTTATATTAGCTGTATCTGTGCTGAACAAATTGATTATTTCAAACGGCACATACTGGAGCTATTTAAGTGTAGAGCAAAACCAATATTCATGTTTTGTATCTGCAGCAGCACATTACTTAGAAATCTTGCAAAGTGGGGTACAAACTATATTTAGTGCACTGTGAGATCCTAATGAATCTTTGTATCAGCACTTTGGTCAACCGTTGTTGATGAATCTTAATTTCATATTCTAGGACTCATACACCCCCTTACAGATAAAAAGGATGGTGTAAAAAGACCAAAAATGGTACAAGACTCGCCAAATGAAGATAACTTGTATGGGCTGCATTCACCTTCCATGCAACACTTTTCATTATTTGAATCAATATGTGAATCTTTTATCAGTCCATTTGCAATGAAAAGATCCTAACTTCTGACTCTACTGAAAGGAAGCACTCAAGCAATTAAGTTCCCTTCACCATAATTAATCAGTGAAATCCATTAGTTCGGTCTTCACTTTGTGATTCACAACGACAGTGTAATAATTACTTTCCAAAGGCCTCAGGAACATATGCTTCTGAAGGTCTTAAACATGGTCTCTTTTCTTAAAGCTATAGTGCGTTACTTTTATATACATATAAATGAAGGCCCATTACATTCAAGCTCTTGCCAAACGACTTCACACAATGCTGATTAAGCATATCACCGCCACATAAATCTCTCTGTATTTCCCATTATATCATTTTTTTTTTTTTGTTCTTTTTAAATCTGCAGTCTGTGGGGACAGCCCAGCTGGCTGGATGAAAGCATACAAGTCGCAACCAGTATACCAGAAACTTTCTCCGGTCCAAACTGGCTACTTCTGGCTTTACCCTCTCCGTACTTCGATTATTACACAATTTAATCATGCAGCTCCTCTAGACTCTCCAACGGCCAGAAGGGCAAACAAAAGTTCTGCACTATAGATTTAAAGGTCAAATCATGTGGGTATTTTGTCGTTGCAATGTTGTGGCTTTCAGATTTTTGTATAATAAGAACAATATATAGTATTCCTGTCTGTCTGCATCATGCATCATTTGAACGGATGATACAATCCACTTTGGGTGTCGTGTTAGTTTCAAGACAATTAGGCATGCTATTACTGTGAAATTGGAGCAAAATTATACTATCAGTTGAATGCAATGTTTACAAAACATTTTGTAATGATTCCTTCCTGGAAACTGGGCCCCGTTCCAGAAAGTGTAAAGCAGAAAACAAAATCTGACGCTAACTCCGAACCCTGAGATGAGAAAGTCAGTTGTCAGTGTCAGAAGTGAGTATGTTCACTCTGAGCTATGCTGGTGTGCCGTGAATAAAAAAAAGACATCATCAATGGGGCTGTGATACTAAGAGTCACCATGGCAACAGGTATATGAAAGGGAGATCCTTAATTTCTAAAGGAGTGAAAAGTGGATGTTTTAATGCATGTGTGCATGGGAGGTGCACGTCTTAAAAAAAAAAAAAAAAAAAAAAAAAGATCCTCATTCACAATAAATTTGTATTCATTGTCATCTATTAATTCATTGTTTACTGGCTGCAGAATGTTATATTTCATATACACTTAGCTTCAAGAACAAAAAAAGAACAGAAAAGTATGAGCAGACAGCTACATGCCTCACTAGTTGCTGACCATAATGGTCCAAAAGCAATTAGATGGACTTCTAGTAATTGCACAGTCTGCCTTCTATAGACACAAAAGCCCTTCTCAACACTTCCTCTCCCGACCTAAACTCTCACTCTGTTCGAGAGTTGGGGTCGAATGGAGAAACACGAGTCCAGGAACTCTGAAAGGAGTGGGCAACTCCGTGGGTTAGTTGCTATTTACTTCCACTCCTGTTATGATATCACAACAGGAGCCATTTCCAAACGGCTTGTGTTCAGCCAGGTTTCAAGTCCAGACCTCAATAGAGTGATGGTGGTGGGCTTATATCACAGTTGTTGTGTTAGCAGGAACACCAGAGACCTAATTATTTACACTCAAGCTCTGAACAAGTGTTTTTTATTTATTTATTTATTTTTTATTGTAATACGGCCCCTTTAAGATGTGATAGTATTCTTTTACAATTTATTACCACTGCACCAAAGTGGCCAAAAAAAAAAAACAATCAGCAAACTATAAACATTCTATAAATTATGTTTTCCTGGCTCTTGTGTTTATGATGTCCAGCCTTTCTACAGCTTTGGAGGAGATTTTAACAGATATAAGATGCACACGAATGCCTAATAGAATGTCATCATTTAAAACACATTATGTTATCCCGTATCGCTAAGGATGAGGATGTTTACAGGTTTTGCTTTGAATGGTAATAAAATCATTGCTGGTAATGTTTAGGTCACATCTGTTCACCCACTCATTTTTTAATACAAAATCTCCACAGCAACACGGTTTCAAAAGCTTATATCATGACAACAGATGGTATATTTAATATTTGTCCATCAGAAAAAAAACTGCAGCATCAGAGTGACTTCACAGTTGAGGGGAAAAAAAAGAACTGATTGATAATCCTGGAACTAAATGTATGGTGCGACAGAGGCTAATGGGGTGAAGCAGGAGAAATGCAGGATGGAGGAGAATGAGCAATAGAAAATGATGAATCTTTGCAGAGGAGGAGGTTTCGGGAACTATTGCTGATATGAAGTCGGCTTGGATGTCATCCAGGAGAGCTGAGTGTTATTTATGACAGCAGTAGGAATCACTCACTCATCATCAGGTGGAGAAGAGTCTTCATGAGGCAGAATTAACTCAAGGCAAAAAGCTAGAGGGAATTAAAGTGGTGAAGCCTCATTAATTCCACATGGATGGTGCATTGAAAGCTATTCCTAAAATAAAACATACATACCTGTTTGATTGATTGATTGGTTGATTGATACTCACCAGGGTGCACCCCCACCAAAAAAAAATGATTTAGGATCATTTAAATGCATGTTTTTTTAAATGCTGTCTCCGCCTCAGCATTGTGTTTCTCTTATGGTGCAGCAGTGTCTACATCACAGTACATCTCAGAGACACTTTTCATGAATCAATCAATCAAAATGTTTACTAGATGAGATTTAAGTATTATTCTACAAACATGTTGCAAGGATCCATGATTAGATAAAAACAAACCCCTAAAATATTACAGTTTAAAAGATGTAATTAAAGTTTGCCTAATATTGTTGAATAACTTGCACCTACTGACATGTTCTCTATTTTAAAAAGCCAGTTCTAAAACAACAGGCAGGTGCCCAAATGACATGTTTACATGACTTTTTGCTGTTATTCCTTCTGCTCTTACTGACCATCATTTGAAGACTCCTTTATAATGGACGTTCAGTGTAAGTGATTAGGACACAATCCACAGCCCTGCATCTGTAAAAGGTGTATTTAAACACTTATTTAATGCTGTAGAATCTCCAGCTTGACAAATTAATCATTTAGTTCAACATCTTTTGCCAACTTTCCTCTTTTTGTTAACTAACCTTTCAAGATTTTAACAGTGGAACTATATTGGATTAGCTATTTAAACATTTAAAGATTTCCACTTTGTAGTAAGTGAGATTTTAATGGATTTTTTTTATTATAACAAGATCTAGGGGAAACAAATAATAATGTTTCAATATACTCAATCCACAGAAAAACGCACACAGTCTAGATTCAGAAACTGTTCCTTAAAACAAGCCGCCAGGACTTTCATGAGGTTGTGATGTCATCGCCCCAAACCCCCCATTCACAGCCATTCAACTCAGACAATCAGTGGGGAGACACATGAATATTAATGAGAGCAACACAAAACGACCTGTTCTTTCTAGAGCTCCAGAGAGAAGCTTGAGGGAGCATTATATCACTTCTTTGTCTCATCTTATTTTATACTTATGTGAATGTTGTAACTGGGTGATAGCTGGCATGTGTCGCAGTTTCACACACGTGTAAGAAAAGAAGCATGTGTGAAACTGCAACATGTTTTACTCATTTTAACTTGATGCATATTATCTTTATTTTTTTTATAATCTGCAAATTCATTTTTAAGAAGTCTAAGCATGTTTTGATCAATATGTGGTTATTTGGTTTGTAGATTATTAGAAAAGTAAACAAAAAATGTTCAATGTGCTTGTATGGGGATGTCATGTGACATAAATGTCACAGTGTGTTTTAGGGGTGGATGTGGGAGGTCGCTAACACTAACCTGCTAATTCTGGAGGGGGGGTCGCTGCTCTAAAAGGTTAAGAACCATTCTGTTATATTACAGTAATCCCTGAACACTCTCAGACAGACAATTTATGAGCAATCAATGTTTTCACATGGGGATGTTGTGAGTGAAATGTGAATGTGTCCCGGTGCTATTGATTAAAATACTATAAATGCCATTATAGGTGGAAAAAAAAACAGAATTAATCATTTAAACATGGCTCAACTTTTTTTCTTCAATTTTAACAGATTTTAAAATAAGCTTCTATCACATTAGTGGCCATTCTGAGCTAAATATTAGTGCCAACTGAGGTGTAATTTGATTATTCATGAAACACAATGCTGCCACCACTTTGCAATGTGTGTAAGCAATATTTGCAAATAGCTTGTGTAAAAATGGTTCGAAGTGTGCCCGGATTCTCTGGAGCTCTCGGATGCTTGTGAGCAGCTCCGCCCTCTGCCTGATTTCCAGGCTAAAAGCATTACAACAACTTATTTCTATTTGCGGCTGCGTGATTGTTCGCCTGTCTCTGCCTAACTACAGCCAGTGTAGACGAGATGGTGTCCACTGATAACTGTGGTGACACACCAAACATTAAACTGAAGGAATTGGATTAGCCGGCCAGTGAGTGATGGTCCTGCAGATTTATGAGTCTGGCGCCCTCTATTAGGGACCTGTAACACGATCTTGAGAATTACTAATACACATGGGAGTTTTTCCAGCAAGCTTTGTCTTATTTTATACCATTAGATTTTGAAAGTAGTCCCTGTCTTGTGATATCTTTACTGGTGAGGGAGATAATTGTCTTGGCAGAAATGACACGTTTAATCCACCTCCTCAGTTTTCCACATAGCCTGTATAAAAATAATGGATGCAGCCTCTGCAATCACCCACTGGTTTGTGGACTCCACTTTTGAAGCTTTGGCCATTTTTACTGTCACCATGTTTTTTTCTTTGAGGCCAGATGTAGCAGATTTGGCTGCAGGTGTCGATCTGGGGTTTTTTGTCACTCTCGGATGAGCTTCATTTTTTTTCAGTTGTGGATGTGCTGCCTTTTTTTTTTTTCATCATGTTTGCACTTCTCACTGGACCACTGGGATGTTTGCAGCTGAACTGGTGTCTTTTTTAGCCTTTGAAAAAAAAGAATAAATCTTTGAAGTCATATTTAGGCGGATGTTTGGGGATTTTTACTGTTACTTATAATACATATCTAAAAAGAAAATCTAACATGGCTTTAGAAAGGATTCTGTGTCAGCAAGTGATTCATCATGCTTCTATTATTTTTGCTATTACACCCCAAAAACAGGCGATCACAGCCTCTGTGCCTGTTGTGACAAACAAGGATAACTCATTTATCTCATTTGTGTGCTTCGCTGTGAAAGATCAGAGTCATTAAAGTAAAAAGTGTGGCCTTCCCAGTTTCATGTTTTTGTAATTGCAGTAGCAATACGTTATATAGTTATATATGTAATATGTAAGCACTAATAACAGTGTAATTCATTTTTAAATATATATATATATATATATATATATATATATATATATATATATATATATATATATAATGTTTATTATATAGAGTTCTATATAAGATGTTCTATTCGATCATATAACTTAGTGCTTCCCTCTATAGGTTGTAAAATGAGCATTGTGCTCCAGGTAACTATTAATTCTCAAATGTTGATCATTTTTAAACTGTACTATCACAATGTAAAACAACAGGATATTTTACCATCATGTTTTGCCCAAAAAGCTGCATTTGAAGTTAAAGGCAGAGCACCATCTCCCCCATGTTTCATTTCTAAAGGTCGGTGGAATCCGGAGCTCCTCTGATGCCAAGTCATTGTTTTCTTCATTCTAAGCTTCACAGAATAGGAAAGGCCATTCTTGTCACTAGACAGGAGGTACAAGAATACACCTTTTTCAAGAGAGACTAAATAAAGAACAAGAGATGAGTCTTATAATGAAATGTTATCTCCTGACAACAGGTCGGTATGATGGGTTTGTGTTCTACTTATACCTTCCCACTAAAGTGTATAAAATACTGTATGTTTCTATAATATGTATAAATATATGATAATTATCTATAAATGCGTTCTACGATCAAGTGGCAGTTGAATTTCGACAAGCAAACAGAAAAGGTCTGTGAAAATATGAAGAAAAGAAGAAGAAAGATAATGATTCACACATGAAGACACACGAAGAGATCTCACAGATATCTTTTCCCTCGACAATATGTAACCTAACTTTGGAGTGTAATTTAATCTGCTTCCCAACATGCTGTCATTACATGGTTGGTACCAGTGGATGCATTAGTTTGTTTCATATGATACCAATATCTTCACTCTAGATTTAAAACTAAGCTACAGCCTCTGAAAAACAATTGTAACCGGTTGCTTATTGGGAACAGAATACTTAACTTCTAGTAAAAAAAATCACTGGATCTACAAATAGGAACGGATGCTGAATCATTAAAACCTCTCAGTTGCAAATTGCTCAAGAATTAATCATTGAAATGATTAGTAAATACTTTGGTTTCTGTCCTACAAAATCCAGCAGGAAGATTCACCGAATATGTAATTAGTTTCTGCCTTATTAAATTAGAAACACAATTATTAAAGTTGCACTGTTTAGTTTCTGGTGACATCTAGTGGTGAGGTTGCAGATTGCAACCAGCTGCATATGCGAACAATTAAGCAGAGCCTATGGTGCTTTTTAAAAGGCCATCTGGAGAGCCATGATTTGGTTTGTCCATTTTGTGCTACCATAGGGAATTTGGTAATGTTATATAGTGGACTGCACCATGAATGATTAAATTATATATAAATTAAATCATATGCTTATTATATTCCATTTCTGCCAGGTGTTCTGTGCTAGATGCTGATAATCACCATTAGATCCTACACCCTGTATCTTTAATTAAAAGATTAAAAATAAGCCGTTTGGGCAATAACTTGACTTGAGCATGATGCTAAAGTTCAGTAAAGTGAAATAGAACACTGAGTTATATGAAGGTGTGGATTTGTCTTAGGCTGAAATCCCAGTGTGGTTAACCAAAGTGGACTTAGTGCATAACGGTATCCAAGGAGACAAATCAAATGTCAAAGTATCAACTGGCACAGTCCTCCTGATTTTTTATATATATATATATATATATATATATATATATAAAGTTGGGGGAATGGGAGATGTATTAAAAGAACAGGATTCCCCAAGCAAGATATTGCCAGAGGTTGCCTCACATCTTTCCAAACCAGATCCTCACACCAGAGCTCGTTTTTTGAAAATAAAATGTGTCCAACAGAGTGTAGTTTTGCTCACCCTGTTGCTTCCTGGGAGAAGTTTCGGCAGCCTCGGGCGGTTTCTTACCTGATTATGCAGCGTCTCCCAAAAGACACCTCTCCACGCCTGACTCATTCAGGTCCACGGAGACGTCATTTACAGAGTTATAGCTTCATTCTGAGAATGTACCTTCTATCAGTGTCATCCCCGAGTGTGAGTCTCGTGGCTGTAAATCGGAGTAACCATATTTGTCACCTTAAGTGATTAATTGTGTCACTCGGGTGATGAATACGCTGGGCATCTAGAAGAAGGCTGTGCATCCTCTCCTGCTGCTCTACGACTTACTGTTGTACAGTAGCAAGACGTCGCTTTATTAGTCTTGCCTTGCTTAACTTAAGATCTGAATCAAGCCCAAGGTGTTAAAATGGCAGCTTAAAGATTTGGCACCTATAGGACCATATCTCATCCTGACACATTTTCCTTTATCCATTATTAAAACACATAAATAAATGTACAGACAGAAAATCATTTTATGATGAATAACCACAGTTAAGCTCTGTAGCATTTATGAACATTTACACAGTGTAAGAGCTCACGCTGGCCTGCCATTTCGGTGTAAATCCATTTATCTGTCTGACTGCTTACCAGGAACAATGGCTTTATTCATGTTTAGGTGCTGTTGGTACACACACAGCAGAAAACAGTGGCTAATACTATAAGGTACTGATGGTCAGTGAACTAATTTATATTTTATTGACCTATTTAATATTCATGCACAGTAAATTATTTGTTTTGAGGAACACTGTGTTTATGACTGTAATCAGTAATGAAACAAGGTGTTTAAAGTGTGAAAAAAATACTGTCTTTCTGTCAAGAAGATAAACAATGGAGATACTGTTGTGTGGCCTATGAATTTTAATGCTGCATTTCAGAGGTAAAGGTCAAGGGCTCATGTAGGGGGTTCTGGTTAGTGCTATTCTGGTGTGTCTGCGTGTGTGTGTGTGTGTGTGTGTGCGCTTTGAAATCATTGTTTTCTTTTTACTACCGCTTACCTTGATGATTCTGACCAGTTACCTGGTTGTGTGAAAAATGAGAGAACTCTTAAACGGATGTATCCAAATTTCAAAAGTAAATATATGTAAATCTGCAATACGCAATATTTTGCCTTCAGGCGGGAAATGTGCCGTTAGTCCTGCTTGATGGACGTAAATGTCAGCAATTTGTGTCTTAAGCGTCCAGTGATGCGTCCAACTCCTAGCAGCCACCTTACAACCCAATGGAAGGTGTGTGAGGACTTCATACATCTTTGACATAATAAATAAGTTTAATTTAAAAAGGAACTTGTCACTTCTCTATCAACGGTTGATGATACTTTTATTTAGATTTACTAATAATATATATATTTTTTTTAAATCATTGTGGGTGTTTCCTTACATTTGACTGCATTTTGAACTAAACTGAGCCTCTTAAGTGGTTTTGCGTTACGCATTAAGCCAGGCGTACACTGTGTGGATGTTGGCTCATTTTGACACGATTTTCCACTGGGGAATCAGGCCGAGTCTTAGCTCAATCATGTGTCATATACATCTTATAAGAGAAACAGGCTGCGCAATGTAAGAAACTGAAGCTAAGAATCATGAGTTGTTAACACCTGCTTTTCAAGACATCAGGCTTTGGAAATTCCTGCTGTTCTGGCCAAACCAACGGGCCGCTAACCTACTATACTGGAACAGAACGGTACAGCACTATGGAATATTTCCTGTTTCCTGCTGTGTTGCGCTGTGGTTATCTTCATTATTCAAGGATTTTATGACTTCAAGAACAGTTGTCGCCGCAGTCCAACACAGACGCCGTGGTACAGTGTGTCAAACATCTGCCCCATTTTTCCCTGAAGTACGTGTCCACCAAAATAGAGTGCAGAAGTCTGTCTTTCTGTTTTGCTCAAGGCGCATCATATCTGGGTACACATGGAATATACCCAAGGTTGCTTTAATTATCCCTTCCCTACTTCTCCATCTTATACCTTCATACATGCATGCAGCTAAATGCGCAGTGTTAAAACAGAAATGCTTTCTAAAGTTCAGCTGAAGCGTTTAGTCATAGACTCAAGCCTGAATTTCATTAGTGGTATTAAAACAATTACAAAGTCAGCGTGCTATCATCTGAAGAGTAAGAATTGAAGGTCTTGGCAGGATTCGGAAAAACATGTCCATGCTGTTATCCTAAGCAGGCCGGAGTAGTGTAGCAGTGTTTTTACAGGGCAATCAGTCAGCTGCAGGTGATCCAGAACGCTGCCCTGCTAAGACTAAGAAAAGTGGATCACATCACTCCAGTCCTGAGGTCCTCACGCTGGCTCGCTGTCTGTCAAAGAACTGACACAAAAAAAACATCCTGCTGTTGGTTTAGAAAGCTCTGAATGGCTCAGGGTCAAAGTATATTTCTGAGCCGCTGCTACATTATGAACCATCCGCGTCTCTCTGGTGGTCCGGTACAGGTCAGCTTTCCGTCCCCAGAGTGCAAACTAAACCTGGAGAAGCAGCATTGTTTTTTTTTTCATGCCCCAAATATCTGGAACAAATTCCCAGAAATCTGCAGGATAGCTGCAACTCTCGCTTCTTTTAAATCAATGATGAAGAAGTTTTATTAAACCGAATAATCGTCTATTTCTACTTCCAAAGTGCTTATATTGTTTTTCTCATACATTATTTGTCCTATTCCAATTTAGCTCAATTTTCATCTATTTTGCCTCTTTAATGACTGCTTAATTGCATTTGAATATCCGCTTATAATGTTTTGTTTTTTTGCACATTGCCTTGATGCGTTCAATGTTTTATGTAAAGCACTTTAAACTGCCTCATCGTAGAAATGTGCTGTAAAAATACGCTTGCCTCGCCTGGCCTTGCCTTGGGCATCATGCTTACCTTGCTCAGCAGTGGGACGCTTTCCGCTAGTTCCATGTAGGTTTGTTGACGGGACAAAACGCGAGCAATAAACCTAAACTGAACTGCCAGAAAAATAAGCCACTTTTATTGCTTAGACTGCTGAAGCCTCATATACGACAAGGACTCTGGATTTATCCCCCACTGCTGTGAAAAGGCACCGCTTTACAGTCAGTAGGCACCCTATAACTCATTTAATGCATATGCACGTGAGTCGGAAAACCATCATTAAATAAATAATGAATCCGTCGTGTTTCTACTGGCATCCGTGCTAAGACTTCCGCAGCCATGGGGAATTTTGACAGTCCTGAACATATTTGGCATTTATACTTGTAATTTCCCCTCGCGCTTTTCTCCCAACATTTTCAACACTTGTGTGTGAAATAGCAGATGACTGGCTCATGGCTGATGGAGAGCTGCTTCCTGCCCAGTGGTTACCATGGTAATTGTAGTTCTGGATTATTTTTTACATTGCTGGCGCAGACGGGTTTTTTTGACAGTATGCAAAATTTACAGACGTTCCTCTTCATTCTTGTGAATATGTATGCTCTATTCACGTAAAGCACAAAATTGGGTTTTCATTAGGGGAGAAACTTTTCTCAATTAGTATTGTCCATCCTGAGACAACACAAACTGCAGGTGTAGTTTACTCTGCTGTCCCCTTCCTTTTCTCCTTTAACTCTCTCTTATCACACCTGTTTCATTTGAATTAGATCATAAATATCTGGACTTTAACAGCTTGCTGCACATGTTCGTGATGTTTACGAATCATGTCCATCTCACCTATAAGCCTATGGACTATAATCACAACGCTGTGAGGAAGCCTGACCAGAACGGCTTGGAAGGTGATAGGCAGAGGCAGATGCAGACTCCCGTTGCATGCGTAAAAAGATTTATTCAGTCCAGTGTCACAACAGAAAGTGTCTCACGAAAATAAATGAATGCAAAGCGATCAAAGTCACCAGGCTCAACGTAAGATAATTGAGTGAACACATACGCACGGCTTCAGTCATCCTCTACATTCTGGTCCTCTCCCAAACCAACATTTCTCTCCCTTTTAATGGGTGCTACAATCTACTCGGAAGAAGCACATTTCCTACAGGGGCGACTCATCAAAAGCTGCCGAAAATACAGATTATATTACAAATTACAAATGCAGGCAGCATTACATTTAGATTAACAAGCACTTCCAAAATTAAGTAAAAATATTACCTACTGCCTACTGTGACATGGATTTGTAAAATAAAAGTAATCTTTTTCTATGTTTTTAATTGGGGGTAAAAACACATTTCTCCTAGATATTGAAAGAAACATTCTTTACCAATTTAATTGCAGTCTCGTAATGAAGGCTTTTAGTATTAGATATAATGCATTTTAACTCTAAAATTGGTCTGGGTTTTACCCATCTGTCATTGCACACGATTTCACTTGGCTCATGCATTTCAGTTTGGACACCAAGGACCCAATTTTCTCCACACCCAGGGAGCCGATCACAGAAAAGGTGCAAGGTGCAGCAAGATGATGACGAAACACACAAGTGTGGTTCTAACATGATGGCAGACAGTAATTTGCCTTTAGACGCAGCCTTAGAAAGTGTTATAAGCAATTTAGACTGCATTTATTATTAGTAACTGTCAGCACTAAACTATTTCAGTGCCAAAAAGGGGCTTTACATATGTCATCAGGTATGTTTGATATAATTGGCTATATACTACGCACAGATGGATTTGACAGACATCTGTAGCCTAATAAACTTCTTTGGCCTTTAATAAACTACACCTCCAATATGAATTAATGAACGGAAGCTTCACAGACTGAAAATCAATCATTGATATGAGGTCTGGTGTTAGCGGGGCTACTTTACAATAGTTCTGTCCTTTGTCTTGAGGAAGTCACTCATATTATACTTTATTATACTCCAAGCACAAGCCTAATATAAAATAATCCTGATGACACGACCAGGGTTATTTATTTTTAAGACTTTACCATGCTTCCTTCAGCCAGAGACAAGGACAAATATGCTTCATGAGGAGTAAACTAAGCTTGATGTGTGAAGTTTGTGGCGAGCTGCTTCACACATACACACACACACACACACACACACACACACACACACACACACACACACACACACACACACAGTGCCATTATAATCACAGAATTACAGTGCATATTGAACCATCAACAAGGCGTGTGTAGCATCTTGGACAACAGATCATTAGCTCATAGAAGCAGCTCATGTTAGGGTTACGATTACTTTTGATCAACTCCACTTCCTGTAAATCATCAGACCCTATTCACAATGAGATTCATATCCCTAATTACCGAGCCTTAGGACATCATTAATTAGCTAAATTCATCCCTGAAAAACAACCACCTGAAACTATTTTGAATTATGTATGATACATAAAAATGGTTCAGACTGCAATAGTTTGAATAAATCATCAAGGCTTAAACGGATATGTGAGGAAGGCGGAGTGTTCTGTTAAGAATCAAAGGAAACAAACTTTCCACTTACATTACATTATGTTAAACTGCCATATTCAATTTGAATGTAAATATGAATAGAGATATGCAGAGCAGGAAAAACATTATTTGTATAAGTATCTAACATAAATACCCCCCCCCCCCTATTGCATATGGTCTGTATTTATGTCTGCATTCAAATTGAATATTACCAAAACAGTTTGCTTTTCAATGCAGTTTTTTTAATCTTCTGTTGTGGATAAGTTTGGACATTTGGTTCTCTCAACATAAGTCTAAAGCAGAAAGTAAAGAAAAATAAGAAGTGATTTAGCTTGTTTAGTATAAACAGTGTCTGCCAACAATGGACTGACACTTCTCTGACATGACCTTTTCCATGTTCCATGTGAAAATGATTAAGGAATCGGCATACTGTGATTTAACATTTGAGCCGGCATGCACTTTATTGATCGTGTCTTCACATCTGAAATCATTAGTGAGCACAGACTTCTTGCTATATATTTGATTCTCTTTAAATCACTTCCCATTCGTCAGTGTACATTGCTTTGTTGCAGTTATTGCCAAGATGTGTGAAACATCGTCTGAAGTGTTTAATTGGTCCGCATGCAGCATGTATATGTCATTCCCTGACAGAGCTATGGTCGTGGATTCATTATGGGAACTCTCTTAATACATTTTGACTATGGCCAAAGGTATAAAACACAAGTGATGTAACTTGATGACATTTCTTCTTCTTCTTCTTCTTCTTTTTTTATTCCTCCTCTTCACAACACTCAATGACACTTTGAGTCACCAGGCGTTCATCTTGCAAAACATTTATGCAGGAATTACACCTTAAGGGTTGCTGTTATATGCGGAGAGAGGCTTCATTGACGAATTCACATCCACCTTTAGATCAGAACAAAGCCTCCAGCCTTGAAGTGTAAGTTTACAGACATATATTAGCATTTTAGCTTCTTTTCTTTTCTCATGTTTTTTATTTTTTCTTTCTGTAACTGTGGCTCTCCATCCTCTGTACTGACTATTAAAGTCTAGGATTTCTTCCCTATCTCGGTTCAGATGCAGCGATAGGGCGAGGAGCCTGAAATACAATTGCTGCTTCATCACTTAAAAATGAGCCTGCTGAGGTGATTTGGGCACATGATTAGGATGTCTCCTGGCTCCTCCAGACACACGGAGCAGGAAGGAGCCGGTGGGGCACGTTGGAGGTATATTATATCCTGGATTACAGGGTCTGGGAATGCAGAAATCTCCTTAGGAGAAGCTGGGGAATATCGAACAGGGACGAGGATGCTCAGGCCTAATCTGCTGCCACCACCACATGTCCTGGATAAGTGGAATAAAACAAATAGATGAAAAGATGTCACATTTGTCTCTACATGAAAGATTTTACACCGTCATGTCATCAAAAGGTTTCTCCTGTTGAAACACCCCCTGATGTCACGCTGGCGCCTGTGTTTCAATGTGCCGGATGGTAAGAGTCGTGTACTCTCGGTGCTTCCTCATGTTGTTTGTCTGGAGGTTTTTGTTTTTCGGTTCAGACATCAAAGAGCGAAGGTCTCGCCTCTGAGAAATAGTTTTACTTCTTTACTGTAATTGCACATATTTGTCTTAAACATCCATGAATTATAAATATACGATTAATTATTCATCGCCTTGCTTGCTATGCTAATGTGAACAAAGTGACCTTATTCTTCATCTGCTTTCAGTGTGGCTCACGCACCGGCTATGACATTGCAGAGCAACCATGCAATCCTTTATAACCACGAAGTATGACCAAATAATACACATTCATAAGCATCATGGAGGAAAACTTTTGTCTCACTTTTTCCATTAACACAGTGAAACTGGGTTTTTGTTTTTGATGACTGAATTGACTTGTATTGATTTTTATATGACAGAAACAATGTCAAGTAAAGTATTTGAAATGATCAAACATACATATGTTTTTTTTTTTTTTATCAGGACAATTAATTAGATGTGCTGTATCATGTGCACCTCAGATAATTAGAATATCATGACAAATATTTTTTTTTTCGTACATCATTTTAGAAAGTGAAACTCATACAGTACTATATAGGTTTATTACACATAGAGTGAAATATTTCAAGCTTTTATATCTTATTTTCATTATGGCTTTTTTTATAATAGTAATAATAGAAATAGTAATTTAATGAGATACATAAATATATATATATATATATATATAGAGAGAGAGAGAGAGATAGATTGGTGATAGATGGGTATAGGTATACAGTAGATAGTAATTATTTGTTATGATCTTGACTGGCCAAGACAAATTTCCCCTAAAGAAGACAAGAAGGTAAATAAACTGTATTTAGCAGCAAAATAATATTAATACGTATGTTTTAATTAGTGTTATACATTAGTATTGGAGAGCAGGTGCAATTCAAAATACAGTATGTCTGTCACAGCAGACAGTAAATATAAGTACTTATTTACGCATACTGATAAAATTAATCACTCCAACATCATTGCAAGAAATAACAAAACAGGTTTTGATGAATGAAAAGTTATAATCGCATTGACCATAGATGATCTTCAGAGAGGCACAATATCATCGGTTGTGGGTGTGTTTCCATTGATCGTTTAAAAAGCTTCTTTTCCTAACTCTAAGCATCTATAGATTCCATGAGAAGGTTGTGTGTAAGGGATTGTCCTCTGCTGTGTGTGTGTCTGCGTGTGTGTGTTCTTTGTTCTTTGTGGCTTCGTGTGTAACTCCTCTATCTATTGATCTGGATCAATCCTTCAATCTATCTATAGGCTTGATATCTGTATCGACCTGTCTGGCTCGCTACAGAATTGGTCAAAGTTAAATTATAACATCGCAGCATTAATATCCCATGGAAAGGTGAAATCAAATTTCTGATCATTAGCACTGTTTTGGGAAGCAGGAGGCCCGGGTACTGAAAGCTCAGTTTCCCTTGCGGTGGATGAGTCATGATGAACCCGGTGCTGACTCCCCGTGGTGAGCTATCGATCCACAACCGGGATCACCTTCTGGCCATCATCTCTAGGCCTCATTAGCAAGGGCTTATTAGCTGACTGGGGCTATTACAGTGCAGTGCAGATGAAACCAGTGGTAAAGAGGCACACACATTTGATCTCAGACTTTCATGCCTGACTGTCTTTCCCTACTTAAGTAGAATACATAGAATATGTAAATGACCGAGCCGACAGAAACACTGAAAGAGCAAAACCACAGTGGGATCATTTGAATTGATAATGATAATTCACAAAAAAAAGTATAATACTGGATTTTGGTGCCTGGAAAAACAGAAAGTCTCAAATATCCCAAAAACCTGCCAAGAACAACCGAAGCTACAGCTCGTCTGACATCAACTAGCGATCGAACATTGTGGTAAAAGGATTTTTTTTTGTATTCTGGGGATTCTGTTGCATGCCATGTAATTTAATTGGTGCTGTTTGGTTATGATCCCTTTTTAGGAAATTGTATCAAACACCGAACATAGTTAAATATTAAAATAGGGAAACTTCCCAAATGGAGAAAACGTAGAAATCAATGTAGTTCCAGTTATTCACCTTCACTAAATAATCACAGTATGTTTCATTTCCAGGCAGTTGTTCATTGCGACCCCCCACTGGAAAAAAAAAAAATCCTTTATAATGTTATTAAACAAACAAAGGCTTTGTATCAAAATTAATATGAGGCATAATTAATTCCATTTTCCATTTTGTTTAAATCACACAAATGACTGAGTCCATCTTCCTCAGCAGCACTGAAAAAATAATAATAATTCCAGATTTGACAGTCAGTTTCCCACAGTGGTCTTTTGTTCTTGGATGATGTTACATACATTTGTTGATTTTTATTCTGAAATAACATTAAATAGATATTTTGTTTTATTTCCTTCACGTTACAGCCAATATTCTATAAAATACATGCATGTATTACTTTGTTTTATGCAGTCATTTATAGTCCTTACTTGGATTTTTGTACACATTTATTATAAATAGTTCTCTTTGAACTTCATGTACACCTCACAAATAGGGTCATGAGTAAATATTAATATACTGATTGTGGCAACACGATTTAAACGCAGTCCTGACGAAATCCTTCAAGACACGCTTTTAAATAATACATTCACAATCGCGCTGTAAGTGAGAAACCACAAGTAATACTGCCACCAGTAGCAGATGAGCTCTCTAGTACATAATAAAAGATGCAGCAGTAGGAAGATGTAGTGGTAGTTAGCGGGAGAAACACAGAGGCAGGAAGGAGAAACTTTGGCCTTTCATACTGTATTTATATTCAGTAAAAGTCATCATCGTGCTCTAAAAGTATTTTGATGACAGCGTGAAAAATATTGCAGTATATTAAGTAAGCTTATTGAATAAATAAATACAGTTCACAGCACTGGATTTCTCCACTGAACAGCATATCACAACACAAACCCAAAGACCATTAACAGCATAATTCATTTGGAAAATCGCAGCGGAGTGTTGTTTTCATTTTTCAAACCTATCAGCTGCATTAGTCCTCCGCTGAAGTTAGTTTTACTCAATTCCACAAGACCATTGTCTTACGCCGCATGTTCAAATCATGCTGCTGCCTAGTTTGTCTACAAAAAAATCACAAGGGCAAAATGTTAACCTCCTAAAGGCAAATTTTCCACTTTCCACCCATTGTCTTCTTCATCATTGTCCTCCTTGTATCTTTTAACGCTGACCTGTTGTGGTGCCAGTTCCAAACTACTGGAACTGGCTGGTTAAGCAGCACCTCGACCAACGATGTGTGGAACGACACACGAGAAGCCCAGATTCATTTCTGTGGCCCTGTTTGCTGCTGGGTAGGAACCGAATAAAAAATTATATCTCAGCACATCTGTTATCTAGCTTGTTTAGCAAGTTTTTGGTTTTTTTTCTCACAATAGATGTGCCATAAAAGTGCGTGTGCATATGTGTGTGTGTGTGTGTGTGTGTGTGTGTGTGTGTGTATGGCTCTTTGCTTTTCTTTAAAATAACTCTGATGACAGCCATTGATGTAAATGGAGCTGCTGCATGTGTCAGCAGAGACCAGCCGATCAATACTGAACTTTAGGCTAACTTCAACTCAGTGTAGATTTTATTGGCTAAATTCTGCCTGATGATTGACTGGCAGCTCCGGGAGACTATTAAGGGCGGCTGGGAAAAAAAGGGGGAAATTTTCATTTTTCATTCGCACCCAGACAGAATAAAGTTATTCTGAGAGTGAAGTCAGAACTCTGTCTTTTTTCTGTCTCAGAATTCTGACTTTTTTTCTAGAATGAATAAAAAAAGGCCCCTTTAAAGTTTTATTTTCAGTGACTATAGCCCTCAATTGTATAGCCTTGCCATATGGCAAATTCTTGGATATCCCATCTCTTTCAAATTTTCTTATGTTTTAAAATGTAGCTAATCACAGTTCAATTCCATTTTCTGCCTTCTTCCTACATATACACCTTCAGCTTCTGAAACAAAGTCTAATTTGCTAATTTTTAACACATGATGCACGATTCTTGAGAAAACTGGAGTAGAGGATTTCAATGTCCTGGACAAATGCAAAAGAAAATGTTTAAATATTATCTGTGTCCTTTGACATTGACATTATACCTTACATTATAACATTAGTCTCTACGTGTTCATCTGTAGAACAGGTCACAGAGTCTGCGATACGCGTTTATTTTTTTTAATCCTACTTCTTTTTTGTGACATTTGTTGAAACTGGGACTCGTGGGTTGTTACCTGCTCCCACACGAAGATTTGCTGCTGTTATTTTCATCGTAGCTGTCAGTTTCCCTCCTGAGAATAAGTTTCGGGGGTTTGTTTTGCCGGTTTGTGTGTTTTTGGGAATTCTGTGTTGTCGTGGAGGGATATTCCTCCCTTGGCGTGTGGGTGGAGGGAGGGGTTATCAGTCGCTCTAATCAATAAATACCCGTCCTGTGTGAGGCTGATGCAGGAGCGTGCTTTGCCCCAACCAGACCGCACCAAGCCCGTCAGAAAGAAGCTGCAAGCGTTGTCGGGCATCGCTGCTCCGTTTGGTTTTGGTTTGGAGGTGATAGATTACATTTTTTTCCACTGGACATTATAACTGGAGAGTGTTGATTTGCTGCACTTTTTCATTGGGTTGTCAGACCTTAACCTTCCATGTGTTTTTTTTGTTTTTGTTTGGGGAAGGTTGTGACACACTTTGATTTATCATTGTAAAATAAACCATCAGATCAAGGCCGGATTTATTTTTTTCTATAACAAAGTATGTTGTCCTTGTTCTGCTCTATTTCTCTGAAGTGTTAATTTTTCCAACCACTTCCATGTTGCGGAACATGCAAAGTTTTTGGAGACAGCTCCTGTGCTGGAAGGGGGGGGGGTCCTCCAAATGTCATTCGTCTAGCTGACTGCACTCCACCTGACAGTGACTAACTAAGGTTTCAGCCACATTACACCTCCATCCTGTGTCTTCCATTCAATTTAACTTATTCCGAGCTGTTGTAATGTGAAATTCAATTTCCCTGTTTCAGTGCAACCTCTCGGCCTTGGCTTCCGCTGATTCCCAGGTCAGAATTTTTAAAATGAACTAGTTATTGCATTATTACATCTCACACACTTTTTTTTTTTTTTTAAGATTTGTTGTTGCTATGGTATTATTGGTTATGTAGTTTCTCCAGATGATTTATTGCTAGATATAACAAGAACACATAATATAAAGAGAACATTTTCACTTTAAGGCAACATCCACTTTGTATTAATAATGAAAAAACCCTCTTGTTATAGTGAGACACCGGGGCGTCCTGGGGGCTCAGGGGTCAAAGATATAATTGCAACGTCCTCGGTTTGATTGCAGACAGGGACCTTTGTTGCATATCATCTCCTCTCTTCTTCTCCACTTATTTCCTGTCACGACTCTACTGTCTGCTATCTAATAAAGGGGAAAATGTCAAATGCTTATCATGAGATATTGAGAATTTCTTCTTTTTCCTTACCATTGCAGATACTGTAGGTCTCTCATGTTGTGAACGGCTCCTTTCTTGGATATTGAAGAGGCAGCATCATGTCCACAAACTCACCATCCCAACTACTATACATTATATAAATGTATATGTATCTCTATAAATATATATATTCTTTACCATAATCTGTTCTAGCCTGGTAAAACTACTTTGTTTCTTTACATTTCAGAAACCCGAAATTACAGCTAATTGCATTTTTTACAAAGCATTTTTTTGTTGATTTTCACAAACCAGCTGTAGACTGCAGCTTCCAAAACACAGTGAGAGTATTTGCAGGATATTACATTTCAGCCTCTGGAGGAAATCTTTGAATTCATGAGACAATTTTCTTAAATTTCTGCATCATGACAAGGAAATACAATAGTTCCTTCTTCAGCAGAGTTTTCTCACTCTAACAAGACATATATGCTTTTAAGTAATGACACATGTCAGTGTCATGTAGGCTAATAAACTGTTCTGTGCTGCAGTGTTTGTGGCTGTTAAGTTAAACTAGGCAAGATTACCTTTATAAATGTAAGCAGTGGAGGATCCAGACTTATTATTTTTTTTAAATACGGTGTGACCCACACATAGCAATTTAAAAGCAAGTTCCTGCACTTCTACACAACCAAACCTCATGGATCATGTCAAGTCAACAGCAATCATTTTTAATAATTAAGAATGGGGGTAGAATGGTTTGGGTCATACGGCAGCTTGGAGCTGCCACCTAAGTAAAAATATTTTGGCTCAGTATTATGTTATAGCGTGAAGCTTTTCATGTTATAACGTGGTATGTATTATGTTATAACGTGATATATGTTATGTTATTACGTGATAGGAAACTATAATGTTATTTCGTGATATGATATTATCATGTTTTAACGTGAAAATATCATTTTATTTCATGATAAGAAAGTATTAGGTTATTACCAGATATCAATCTATCACATTATTTTACTACATAAATTTAACATGTTATTTCATTATATTTTAACATTATAACATAAACATCAAATACGGTACAATACCAGCGCGCTTCCCCTTCACGTCCCCTCGCAGCAGTGCTTACACTTATTGTATGAGGAATTATAGCTGACAACGTGCATTCTCCACTATCAAGACTTGTCCGATGTCGGTGTCTACCAGATGACTGCCTCCTTCGAATAGAGCAAGATCATGTAAGTAAATTTACTGTAGCATAATGTTCTCAAATTGTAGATAGGCATTCTAAACAGTAGTGATAAACAGTATTTTATTTTCAGAAGGATTTTCATTCATTGTATATTGTATCATATTTACATTTGCAGATGGACTTGCATGCTGGCCTGGTGCACACACCTGTGGCCCGATTCTGGAAATGCTAGTTTCCAGCATCAGGCCAGAATTGAAGAAGCCTACTGGAATGGAAGGTGAAACGTCTTCAAGCTACAAGAAAGAGTCCAGTTGCTTACAAGTAACTACTTTGACACTACAATGACCTGGATGAGTGAGAATTTACACAGACATCCTGCTGGACATATGCCTCCTATCCCAAACACTGCATTTGACAACATACTGATTATTATTACTTCTTATATATTATCATTGTGTAAATTTACCATGATATAGTCACCTCATCTGATAGTAGCAAAAGCAGAGTATTATGTATGTTTGAACGTCTGAACAAAAATGAATTAAAAGTTCTATCAGCATAGCACTGTGGCAATGTAATGCTTATATGTGTTTCTACAAAATAAATTGGACTTGCACCTCAGGCCTATGTCTTTTTTCATTGATTAAAACACAAAAATTAACCCTCATGTTTTGTTGGTATATGCCCCCTTGTTTTGGCATATAACCACTCCTTGATTCTAATATTACCATGTTAAAATGCACTACCTCTTAGATATATTTCATTTACCAGTGTTACATGAGGTGAACTTATTTCCTATAGATATTCCTCAAAAGGCCATAGCACTGCGGCGGTGGGTGAGTTTAAAAAGTTCTCTGCCGTTATAAGGCAACACATGTCAAACACTGTTTCATCACAGGGATATGGCCCTCTCTGTTGGCATTCTTCCTTGCAAGCCTCCACTGCTTGCTGGGAGAGCTGTTTCAGGTAATCTTGCCCTCCAAAAAGATAAGGCAGGGTGTACATGAGAATCTGGCATCCTCTTGGAGCAATTGCATTCCTGCTCTTTCAGACAACATGGGTATTCCACAACTGAATGCCTACATATCACGAAATAACATGATGAGGGCTTATCATGAAAAAATGTTATAGTTGCATATCTTGAAATAACGTGATGATTATGTAGCATGAAATAACATGATAGTTTCTTGTCATTTTATAACGTGATCATTTCACATCACCAAATAACATTATAGGTTCACGTTATAACATGATAAGTATCACATTATAACATGATAAGTATCACGTTATAACATGATAAGTATCACGTTATAACATGATAAGTATCACATTATAACATGATAAGTATCACATTATAACATGATAAGTATCACATTATAACATGATAAGTATCACATTATAACATGATAAGTATCACGTTATAACATGATAAGTATCACGTTATAACATGATACTGAGCCAAATATTTTTTAGGCATTGGCAGCTCTGAGCTTCCGTAGGGTCATGACGCTGCAGTCATGTGAACATTTCTGGAGGCTAAGCTCATTATACCGCATCAGTGTGGTGAAAGTTACATGAGTGCTTATGGTGTTTGATTGTTTAGTTATCATCACTGTCTTCTATACCCAAGAGCCTTTGGGGAAAAGAAAAAAAAATCAGTTGTGCTGCAAAATATTCCAGAAGCCTTTTGGCATGGAAGACAGTGATGGTAACTTAACAATGACAATTGTGTTATTTTGTTGTTGCCCGTGGCACCAGAAGTAGCCTGGAATGCTCGTGAACACCTCTGCCCTATTTAAACATCATGGCTTGAGAGAATACTGGGGTTTGCAGTGATACGCAAACACAGGATTCATATTGTCAAGTAATATGACCTAAAAGAATGGCATAAGTTGAAATTTAGGCAAAATGACACATACATTATAAAGGTGAAAAAAAAAAGATCCTCTGTGTGTGTGCGTGTGTGTGTGTGTGTGTGTGTGTGTACACCTGCGTGCGCCCAACATGCTACATCCTATCACCTCTAATGGGTCACTGTCATCAGAAAACAGTCGAAGGTTCCGCGAGGAGACCGACGAGGAGCGGCAACGCCGCGCCGCTCCGCCGCTTCGCTCCGCTGCCGCGTGCGGCCCCCCGTGCGCCAACCAACATGTGTCCGCGGTGGCGCGTCAGCAAGGATGCGCACGGGCGGGAGGACAGTGCGCGCCCCTGGATGCGAGCCGCCGAAGTCAGCAGCAACTCCACTCCGCGTTTTGCCCTGCCCTCGTGCGCTCTGCTCGCCGTGCGGCGCGTCTCCGTCTCATTCCGCTCTCTGCTCGCGCCGACACATCACAACAGGAGCCGCTGCCGCGTGTGCGGGAGAAGTTGTTGGCACGGAGCGCCAGGTAGCGAACCGCCTCTTCAAACGGATTTCTTCAAAGCCGGGAGCGATCGGACTCACCGGGATCCTCTTCTTTTTCTATTCTATCAGAAGGGAAAAAAGACAAAGCTTTTTCTTCTTCTTTTTTTGCAATGAGGTGGATGTACCAGAATTGAAAGTGAGGAGCGATCTTTTTTTTTCTTTTTTCTTATTCTTGTTTTTTCTTTTCTTCAATGAACATCTGGCGTCCCGTTCACTGGTGAAATCTTTCGATCAGCATTTCTTATCTTTCTTTCTTTTTTTTCTTTTTTTTTGGGGGAGCTCCTGTTTCCACCCCCCTTACCCACACCCACCCCCCAGCCTCCGTGAAACATTACCGAGGATTCTCACTGATGTGTGCGATGTGGAGACTGCAAGTCGCCTTATGTACTCTGTCGGTGCTGTCCCTGTCGTTCGGTGGTGAAAGCAAGGCGCGGAGCTGTAGCGAGGTTAGACAAGCGTACACCGCTAAAGGATTCAGCCTTGTCAATGTGCCTCATCAGGAAATATCAGGTAGGGAACACACACACACAGGGAAACATCATGTCTTGTTTTCCCCTTCCCCCCCTCACTGCAAAAAAAAAAAACATCTGGCCGATCCCATCACCTGAAGTATGTTATCCAGCATCTGCTCCATTCAGCCTCCCTGCAGCCTGTTAGTGCGCTGTGCTCTATGTGGTAGACTTTGTCTCAACTAAATCTTCATTCAGTCTGTGTCTGTGCGTTTTCAATGTGGTTCCAATTGCCAATTAAAGGCTGTTTCCCTCCTTCTTCCCCCCCCCCCCCTCCCCTACATAATGCTGCCTAATTTTGAGCCACATGGAGCTGCCTTTCATTGAGTGGTCGCACACCAAACCCTGGATTTTATACCTAGAATACAAATATCCACATGATCCATCTGTGCAAACAGCCATGTTGCACTATAAGCAGCCTGTCTGTCCCAAGTGGCTGCACCCTCAATCTTCTTTACATTTTAGAAGCCACACTGACAGCATGCTGTAAAACTGAGTAATAGCCTAATCCTCCACTTCTCAGCACTGTCGCCTCCGAAGACGGCCGTCCACCTACAGAGAGGGGGCACTTTGACTACGTTGTAAATATTAAAGACAAACCATTTAACAGAAGCAACACAGCACCACATGAGAGGCTCCAGCGTGTCATTGTCTTGCAGCCATGTCAAATCTTTTGCAGACAGAGGTGCCGGAACTGCAGCGGTCAAACGTTGGGAAACTGGCAGCAAAACCTGTTGCTCACATTCAACAGAAGATCATGGAGCTTGTTGTGTTGTATTTGTCTAAATAGTGAGTACTGTTTACCAGTAGGGGGCTGTATGTACTCAGCACGAAATACTCCTTTTTGCTGTGGGTTTTTTTTATTTGTTATTCCTCAAGGCTAAAGCTTAGGTTTTAATTCATGCTCTTTGGTACAGCAGAGATATGGGGTTTTATTATCTCCTGTGTGGTGGTAATCACATTTATGGTCAAAGCAGGGAATGAGATTAGTCAGTAAACATAGTCCACTTCATGAGAGGGAAGAAGGGAACCACAGATGCCTAAAGTTAATCCTTCTATTGCCTCTTAAAGACAAAATGAAGATACTGTGCTGGTAATTAGCGGTGCCAGCCAGTAATGATCATTGAGTCGCCTTATTCGGTGTTAACATTGTTTTTTTTTTTGGCTGGCAATTTCATTGTTTAGTTGCTTGTGAACCTTCAAGCAAATCTGTGTGTTTGCGTGAATCATAATACAACATATTATACCAATTTTACCCAGGAGAGTAAAATAAATGTGTTCAATTTTAAAGTTAATGCCCTTATTGGCAATTCACATTTTTTTTTCAATGCACCAATTAATGACTGGCTAGACCACAGGCACAAATAACATAATTAGTCTGCTTTGAAATGCAGAAGGTAAGACCACCAGGAAAATTGGCTCCATTAGCTGTAGTGAAAATGTATAAAAAAAAAAGAGCTCTAGATCTAGAACAATGAATACATTAATACAAAGATTTCTTTTCTATTTTATTTTCATTAACATGACCTTTTTAAAAATAAACTCATGAAATGTGACAAAGCACATGCGGAAAACCTTGCGAAGAGATTGTTTGCAAGTGATAATAGCTTTGTTCAATGAATGTGAAATTGCGCTATTTTATATATATATATATATATATATATA
The DNA here is from genome assembly GCA_036785175.1 of Eupleurogrammus muticus. NCBI lineage: Eukaryota > Metazoa > Chordata > Actinopteri > Scombriformes > Trichiuridae > Eupleurogrammus > Eupleurogrammus muticus. Next base: position 11,498,470 of record JAYKQN010000002.1, on the reverse strand, counting down.
TATATATATATATATATATATATATATATAATTAAAATATAAAATAGAGCAATCATTTATAACAAATGGTGATACAGAGTCTGCCTACTGAAGTACCAAACACATACTTTGTTCATTTCATGTTATTCATTAGCAAGTTTATATTTTAGCAAATTTATATTTGATTATTTAGTGTGTGGTGGGACGGTATCTTGGCCTGTGCATGTTTTCATTCCATCCAACAGTTTTTATATTGAGTGAAAATCAAGCAGATTTCCCGGATTCATCCACAGAGTTGTTGTTGGCCTCACCCCGCCTGGAGGACTGGACGGGCTCCCGTTTCCACAACAAGAACAGATTGTGTTGGATAACTTTCTATGAATGATTTTGGCAAAGTTTGCTTGAAGTTTATTAGATTACAAAAAAATAATAATTTTGGAGCCTATTTTTCTGTGTCATGTGCCATCTACTTTCAGACTTTCAAGTATTTCAAGCCTAGACTGTCGTATTTTTAATGTCTGATACTGTTCTGTAGGCTGCATCATACATCAAGATGTTTTCAGGCCTGCCTGTGATCGAATCCTAATAACAGTCCATGTAGTGCATGTACACTATGTGTAATAGGATATTGTTGTCTCTAAATAACCTTTGCATTACTAAAATGGAGGTTAGATATAGGGCCCTCCGGAGATGTTATAGCAGAAAGCCTTGATTACGCCTAATTAGATATGTTAATACAAACGTGTGGTAAGCCGCATGAGCAGTATTAGTGTTCATCTCTCTATTTGTTATGTCATACTCCTGCTTTGCCTCTATATGCATACACACACAGGTTTAGTACTTCTGCAGAGGTGGCTACTTCAGGTTTTAATCTCCAATTTGCATAAGCTAATTATTTTTGACAGCCCTCTGCCACCGACGAGCTCAGCGACATTATTTAAGAGGCGACAAATAAAACACCTGTTCATACAGATGTTAGTTTGCATATGGAAATAGAACAGGCAAATAAACTTAGATAATCAAACTTAGATATTATGCATGTTTAATATTTAATGAATTCAAAAGGTTTTTTTTTCTTAAATGAAAGGTAGGAAAAATAAATCTGTGTGTTTTGATCATGGAATTGAAGCAGCGTTTTTCCATTCCTTTGTCGGACCTTTTTTTTTCTTAATAAGCACATTTACACAGCTGCTATCTAACTTCTGCAGGCCATCTATTATTATTACAGCAGTGTCTGAATGAGTCTCGTGGGTTCTGGAGTCATAAAACTCATCCAGAACATAAAGAACCTGGTAAACCGTCAGAGCAGAAACCCCCATATTGATGGTTCAAGGACTACACCGGGAGGCTCAGTCATTTCTTTATAACTTTTGCTATTCTTTGTCTAATCTGTAAGGACTGTATGTCTAGCATCAAAGACACACTACTGCATGTTCACCACGCTTCTTTTAACAGCAGCTAAATTGGCATGAAATAGTAGGTAAACACCAATGATACTAATTAAGGTTCCAATCAGGTCAAACAGTCAGGGTGCTGCTATTGTGCACGTTGGCTCTGCTACACTAAATGGAATGGAACCTTAATTAACTTAATTGATTAAATGTGTTTACCTGCTATTTCATGTCAATAAAGCTGCTGTGGAAAAAAGGGTCTATTGGCAGAGTTGGGAGACTTGGATAAAGGTCACATCATTGATTAAAAGAGTGCTACTTTTCTGTTAAGGGCTCCTGAGCTGGCCTTGGTGAGGGTGGAAGGTAGAGGCCAGCGAGGACAAAAAGATCACAGCGTTCACACAGCAAGGGGTCTCTCGGAAGCCAGATAGTGCTCTGTGCAGAAGAGCAGGTGGGGTAGGACGTAACGGCGGTGCTGAAATACCCAGCGCTGTAGACAGGAGGAAGGGATCGGAAAAATGTCTGAAACTATCCGCTGGACAGCTTCATTAGACTACTCCACTTTGAGCTGCTGATTCCCCCTGCTCCCGTGTCCATGTTGTCAGCGCACCGCCGCCTGGTGTGTTCCACAGCAGTCAGCCAGCGGCACAGTGAGGCCTGCCTGCCAGGGATCGCCCGTGTGTGTGTGCATGTGTCAGACATTAGTTATGGTGTCACGCTCGCAGTGCTGCGTGATTGTCAGCTCTTTGTTCCTAAACGCATCGGCTCCTGAACGCTTCAGTCAGGTCCTGCCATGGAGCTCTTGCTCCGAGGCTTTGCTGTTAATATCAACATCTCACACGGAGCGGTTGGGGATTCTCATGGGTGGACCCAGCTCTTTGCTATGGCTTTGAAACAAAACCACTTGATGTGCTGCAGCTCCTATTAATGCAGTGCCAGAGTCTTATACCTTTCTCAAGAATAACAATTACCTTTGGGGTTCGTCCGTGCAACTTTAAAGAACAATGTTTGATTTCTCTTAACAGAAGCGTTATTAGCTTTTATACAGTACAGACCTTTTTTTCCTCATGTGGATATCTGAAGTTGCATCTCTCTCTCTCTCTCTCTCCTACTTCTCTCTCTCTCTCTGCAGTTGGCTGATTGCAGGTTGTGATTTGCATGCAGTTCCCTAATTCCCTTAAACGCAATCCCGTTATCAGAGCTTTTTGTGGTGTAGGCCTACTTAAATTAACGTGAGGACCCTTATGAAACTCTAGTATACCACACAGCTCCTATTGTCAATATTTGAGCTTACCCGACACTCAACATTAAGAATGCTTCGCACATCTAATTTAGGAGGCAGGTGCGTAACAAGGTGCAAAGAAGTGGCAGCACACAAACACTTAGTGCAATGTGTTAGTCTTAGACCTCCTTCAGGCGAATATCTTATCTTATAGGAGTGTCTGTAAAACCACAACCCACCACATTGAACCCTTGTGAAACTGGAATAGCATGGAAAATGTCCATGTTAGTTAATATAAATATATATAATAAAACATAATACTGATGATGATAAATAAATGTACCCCATAGAAAAAAACTATGTATAGGGAAATTACTATTAGAAGTATTTTTCTTTCAAGGCCACAAAGGCTAGATTAGATTATTTATATAACTGTAACAGGTTACAGTTTATAATAGATAACAGCATCAATAGTGGAATAAAATAAATAAAGAGACATTTTGTCATAACTTGGCTTGAAGGAATCATCATCCCCTTGTCAAGCTGACTCCACGCTAACATCACTTAAAATAACACACCTTACAACACACATTAACACACATTAATGAATTAATACAAAATACTGCATTACTATTTTCGAAGTAGGGTAAATAGGTAGTAGTTTGTCATTCATTGTTGAATTTAGTTTCCCATGTAATGTTTCTCGTGGCTCGTGCGTTGCTTGTGACTATGAGAGATTAATAATTGTAATATAATGACAGTGAGGCAAAGTTAACTTTAAGGACCTTCATACGCCTGGTTAGATGTAAGGCTGCATTCCCACTGAATGCAGCAATGTGGAAACAAACAGAAAATAAAGCTCCCGCCATTCCCTCTGTTCATTCACACTCTGGCTCGCTCGACTACTGCTGCTTATAGCCGAGTGATTTGGCCTAAATATAAAATCTCAATTCCTTTTTTAAAAGGGTTTGGTATTCTTATCCAAGGTATTCTTGGCCTATATGAACAAATCAAGTGTTTAATAATAATAAAAAAAAAAAAAAAAAAAAAAAAAACGAAATAAAACAACATAACCTCTTGGGTCTTATTTTTTGTAAAATGATTTCTTTTAAATCATATTTTTTTTTAACAATCAACTACCTTTTACAACTTTTAATGAACCGGTGGTAATTATTGAATTACTCAGGGGTTCATAATAACGAGCATTCAGAGAGTAAGAGAAATATCTTCTTGCTGATGTTATTGTTTGCTGCTGGAGGTCATATAGAGGCATCGGAGATGCTTTCACAACCTGTTAAAATTGCCTTTTAAGCTCATATTGTTTTTTGACATGATTCAAGGTGATGACACTGTTTATTCATTATTAAAGTTGTAAATACGGTTAATCGGTGTAGTGTTACCTTAAGATTCCATTGCAGGAATCAGCATTTCAGGGTTTCAAGCGATTAAGCAATATCCTGTACCAGCGCATACTGTCTGTCTCATCATTTCTGTCAGGAATGACACAATATACTGGAGCACAGAAGATGAGGAGAGACATTAATGGTTAATCTTTTAATGTCTGATTTCTGCATACCATCACAAAGGGATGCAAACAATTCAGTTTCAATGATAAATTCTGATTGCATTTCATATAATAATAATATTCACAAATAATCACTCCTGCAAATTACACTAGAAATCTACTATATATTTGTGTGTGTGTGTGTGTGTGTGTGTATGTGTGTGTGTGTGTGTGTATGTGTGTTTGTGATAATGAGTTCAGCTCTGCGGAACGGTCATATAACAGCGGTAACGTGGTCATCACTGCAGCCGGCAGGTATGCAAAATAAATTTAAGGAATCTTTGATGTATTCTCAGCCAGATGCGTAATCACTAAATAATAGAATGACACGGGACCTTTAGTGAATGTGTGGGAATACCACTCTAAAAGCTCCAGCTTTGCCAATATCCATATAAAAATTCTGTGGGGCATTTTTTTTTTCCTGAAACCCATTAAGATGCTCTTGGCTCTGCCAAATTGGAAATAAGTCTCTTGCCAGCCTGTATACATCTTCAGAGAGAACAGTTAATGAGATGTGAGGGAGATTAGAGTATGTGTGCGTACGTGCGTGCATGTGCATGTGTGTGTGTATGTGCATGTGTGTGTGTATGTGCATGCGTGTGTGCATGTTTGTGTGTGTGTGTGCGTGCATATGTGTGTGGCAGTTTAGCCTCACTTTCTGGGTCTTTCTCTTGCTTTGCATCTATATTGTGCTAGAAAATGATGAAAGCATTATGTTTTTCAGCGGACGAGGCAGGTTACCTGCGTGCCACATGATGAAATTCAGTTTGATTGTGAGTCCTCCAGCTGTGTTTTTTTCCCTCCTCAGTCTGACAGTCATCCTGACAGGAAGAATGTGTAATGTGCCTGAAATGCATACGGTCCGCAAGCTTCGTGGACGTCATCCTCTGCATCCTGCCTCCTATATATGCTGTTTTCTGAGTAGTGTGAAAAGCCCCCCGATTGCATAGGAGACTGCTACAGCACTTTTCTCAGCTTTACCCAAGCCTTGAGACGAACTAGAAAATAACAGCAATAAGTTAAAGGAAGGATGTGATACAGGGATTAGCGTGGAGAGGTGTGGAGTGTTAGGAGAGCACAGGAAATAAGCCTGAAAATAAACACATTTTGTCCAGTTGAAGTAGGACATGTAGAGTATCCTTGACTAACCGTCTGGTGAAATCACAACCTGTGTGCTAACTACGCTGGATGAGGGGGGGCGCTAGGGTCTGTGGAAGGGGTCAGGTAGGATGTAGTCCATCTGCATTGGACATAACAGGGATCTAAATTTGCCGCTCGCATTGCTGCTACGCGACGCTGCTTGCTTGTTTCTATAAATGCATCAGGGAAAGGGGAAAAAAAAAAGAACTGCCACAGGAGGCGACAGAAGGAAAAGTCACATGTGGTCATCCTCGCTGGGAAAAAGGTTTTCCTGAAGGATTTCTGTGTTGGTGGGTGAGGGTGGTTTGGGGCTGTTCTAGGGGGAGTTGGGCACTAACGACTAACGACTCCATTGTAGTCTGCCGACTAATGTCTATGCAGAGGAGACCCGGAGGTATTGACCTGAAGCCATATAACATAATGTTTACTACTCAGACAGCACTAATCACTTCTTCTATTTTCACCCTCTGGCCAAGAGGGTGCTTGTTTTCCTACCATTATTCATTATGTGTGTTACACAACCAAGACATTCTGTTTTGTTTATGGTCGGCCCTTTTTTGCCCATAGAGCCCTTTTCGCCTCTAGAGTCTGGAGGGTAGTCTCTAAATAGAAGTCCCAGGCTTGACACCAATGATAAGGCTCAGAGAGATGAGAGCCACGGCGTGCTGAGGGAAAACCCACATGGGTATATCATATCGAGGTGTCAAGGATGCAAATACACTTCACACCGGGGACTTTTTATTTTTGTTTTTCCCGACACAGACAAGTACACATGGCTGAGGTGATTTTCTAAATAAGCCTCCCCTCGGAGATTCGGAAGTAAACAAGCATTAAACGGAGAGAAACACGATGTGCCAAAAATTGTCATGGAAACATCAAGATGCCGCCGACAAATGCAGACGACGGCGGTGGCACCGGCGTCGCAGACTTGACAAGGGCGCTGTTGTTGTTGTTGGTGTGTTAAAAGAAGCAGATTGTTTCTCTGAAAGGGCTCCGCGGTGGTTTCGGTGCAGTGAAACCATGGGTGGGAGGGAGGTTGGGGGGGGGTTTGATGTATAAAAATCAATAGTCCAGATTCCAGATGCTCCATCATGTAGACATTACTTTGTCAGAGCTCATCAATGACTAACTTTAGGACTTGTGAACATCAGTCTAGTGCCTAAATATAGAGATGCCTTTTGTCACAAGATTATTGAAGCGGAAAAAATAATAATAATAATAATAATAATAATATTTAAACACCATCATGATTTTAACTTGATTTAACCAGTTCAAATTTTAAAAAAGCAATAAATAGAAACTCCCATAAGGTAGTTTGGCATAAATATGAAGGTTAAGATTCTATCTGTAGTTTTGTTAACAAATCCCATTACAAAATAAACAAAAGTATTTCAGTATGTCTGTCTGTGCACTCATTTGAAGACATGAATATTTAAGATGAGTCACAGGGCAACTGTGGCTGTGGTAGCCGACTGGTAAAGATGCAGTACCACAGGGTCAGCAGTTTGATTCCAGCTGTGGACGTGCAATACCGCTCTCTAATCCTTTTTACTGTGTCTCTGCACTCAAAACTGTCACATGAATGCCAAAGTATAATCTTCAGTAATCCATTTCAATAATATCCCAAAACAGCTGGCCACTGTAATTTTTTTTTTTACCAAATGTCACTTGAGTTGGTGCACTATTGAGTAGCTTTCAATCTCTTTGGTTCAGTTTAATGAAACACATGTGCTGTGTTGAGCTCTGCGTTTGGATCAGTGGAAAGCTGTCAATCAAATTCCAGGCAACTGTACCAGGATCAAGAGAAACTAGTGTTGAGAAAGCAGATCTCCTGATCTGTATGCTGCAAAAAATGATATATATTTATATATATATATGATAAAAAGTCAGTTTAATCATGTATTTGAAAGGATTAATTAGAATACAGATTAATTTGTTTTTTGTTTGATGTTTTGTAGGATTTTTTTTACTATATGTCTATATGTATATAAAAAGCATGTGCTTTACTGGAAATTGGGATTTTCCCAGATCAATCAAAAAATAAAAGTGAGCATAACCAGAGGTGTGTTTGACCTTATCTCCCTCCCTCAGCTCTCTGACAGCTCATCATTAAAGTGACTGAAACTATTGAAACCGTAAACTTCACCGTGCCTGTCCTCTGATTATATTACGGTACAAACAGACAGTTCTTTGGCGCATTTCGCTGTCAGCTTTGAGAGGTGTTTGTGCATGTTTGCCCTGGGATGGGAGAGGGATGAACTGCTGAGAAAAGAAAGGCTGTGTCTGCCAAGTTGGTTGCTGCTTCCACTGCTTCCTTTTCTAATAAATGAGCTATCCGTCATATACAATTGTTCACAATAGGACAACAAGAAAAAAAAACAGTTTAGCTGATGTTCTGCAGCAGAATGGCGCAGCGCTAACCTAAATTGTGCAATCATTAAACAGTCTTCAGGTTCAATCATTATTTTCATGTCAGTAGCTTTGCAGCAGCTTTCAAATGCATGACTGCATCTGTCAAGTGAATAGATTATAATGGCTCAGCAATTAACAAGATGATAGCCAGTTGTGAATTGGGTTTTTAAAGGCAAGCGGTTGTTAACTTGGACATGCAAGAAAAACATGTTGTTACAGTAAGAAATTAGTAAATTGATACCAATTATACGAGCTCATGACCCAGTTTTAGCATGATCTCGTTTGCGGCTTTGGGGTGGAGAGACTAATTGAAGATCGTTATTATTTTTATGTTAATGGTAAAATGTAGAGGGCCAATATTAACCCTAGGTCAGATTTCTTGCTTTAATTATAACATTGAATAATAGGCTTTGCTGTGAAATTCCATAGGGTATAATGACACTCCTGAATGTCTCAGGGGTCTGCCCTATGTTTCCTCTCTCTCTGGGCCTGGGTTAGGCACTGTTGTTGCTTCCCCTCAGTGATCTGTGAGATTCAAAATTATACTGGTGTATGTCGAATTTTTGATGAGTTATTCCTGCAAAATTCTTAACGTCTGCATTAACTTTATGAGAAGAAGAGAAGAGTACAAAAGCTTTGCAAGAAAGAAAGTTAAAAATACTGCTTTATCCGCTTGAAAAATTGTTGCCATATTTTACTACGGTGGATAGCCCAATGTATTTTGCATATGATGCTGGGTATTGAACTCAGTGAAATTGGTGTGTAATGGAGCATGTTGGGCGTACAACTTGCAAAGTGCTGCAAAGTGACATCAGAATTCATCTGGAACTAAAAAAGTACGGCAGGGGTGAGCCAACAGTTCATTTAAATCACCTATGCTTGTGTTTGATGAGAGTGTTGAGCAGTCTTGCAGGAAAAGAGATCTGGGCTCACTGGACTCATGCTACTGATTTAAATGGGGCCACATATTGTATCTCCGGGGAGCCTTGCCACTATGACAAATGTGACAAGCTCATATAACCTTAATGTCATGAACGGACCAGTTTGAAGACTCGCCATCGTGAGAATGTTGATGAGGCTTGAGAAAGAATATCTCCGGCCTCAGTACTTTCAGTTTCATTAATTCGAGACCCATAGGAAAGGAGCTGCAAACATTTTTGGAAATGTTCATAGAGATTAATGACAAGCATATCCAGTGCTTACATCTCTTACATCCGTGAATTTCCCTGCGTGTCAAACAAAGCATCTGACATTGTGATATTTCTTGGCACATGCGTGTTTTTTGGCTCCAGGAGGGTGCTGGAAACTGAAAAGGAGCCAGCCTGCTCTCCGGCTCCCAGAGCCCTGCTGTTTCCTGTCTCGTGTGTAAGCTACCGGTAAACGAGTGGGCTGGTCATCTCGTACCCCGGGGCTCTACCTCGGGCTTTTCAGACCACCAGCTGGTGTGTTTAGGATTGAGTCATGCCAGGTTAGCTTGAAGAATCCAGAGCATAACTGCAAGGCTTTGACCCCACTTTAAGTCAGTGCCTCTTTCTGGATGGACGTTTCTCTTCCTTTTCTGGCCTCTAAGGCTGCAACCACACAATTTTTTTTATATTCACTGTTCTTATCCAATTCAGCCTTCAAACCACACCAACAGAGCACTTATGCAGAGGTTTGTCAAACTGGATAGACACGTGGAGACATTCAGAAATATCATATTGTGTTGAGCACACATGCACATTCTGTTTAAAACAACAATGATGGCGGACATATCTCAGGTTATGTCTTTGCATTTGATACTTTTGGTGTCAAAGCCAAAGTCAATTTTACTGTCAATTTCTTCACATGTACTTGACATACAAAGGAATGGAATTTGCATTTCTCACTATCCTATGTGTTTTACATGTACAACAACATTGAAGTGTAGGTGTGCTAGACGAGACAATCCTAAACTACAATGGCAAAGTGCAGTATCTTAAGGCTACTTTTGCCTAGTATTGCTAAACTAAGAACGAAAACCAGGTATGACAAGACAAGAGATGAGTAACCCAAGACAAGACATAAGTAGCAGGGTATGAAAAGACAAATCCAACAAGACAAGACAAAACAAGACAACACTGATTGTCCCAGCTGTGCGCATTTTTAAGGGTTTTTGTTGTTGTAATGTAATGGCTAGTGCAATAACAATATCAGTATAAATATAGCAGCAGCAAGTGTGTGCAATTTTTGCATGTGCATGTACAGAGTGTCAATGTCATTTTGAGCTTTACAGCTGAATTTAAGATTACTACAGGAAGTTCAAGTAGATCTAAGCTAAGTAGATCATATAAGCTGCATAGATCCGCCTGTGTGCATTGCACATGTTAACATTCTTTCACACAGGCTGTTTAAAATTTTGCTTATCGGCCACCACTGGCCTGATATGGTATTACTAATGTAATGTAGCTGGGGCATGATAATAAGATGTGATGCTATTTGTCATAAGTAAAATAGCTGACTAATATTAGCTGATTCCTTTTTGTAGGGGGTTTTGGGGTTTTTACTTGTGTCATTACAGTAGTGTTGTTGCGCTGCTTAATTTTTAGTTTAACTTTACTCAGGTGATAGATTAAAAAAAAACAGCTATTCATCAGTTCACTGTGGCTAATTGCACTTTTGTCATTCCTCTGCCAAATGATTCCTTGTTATGATTACTAAAGACGTTTTGTTTTGTTTTGTTTTTTTATTGTTATGAAATTCCAGTGTGATCCATTGTTTTGTAAAAACATGATTAGAGTTTATTTCTAGGCCTCTTTTCACTGTTATAACAATGTGCAAGACTTTAAGTGCTTTATATCATCTCGTCTGATCAGAAACATCAGTTGCAAATAATTATATATGTACCCCTTTTATTGTTTTTTATTTTTTTATTTATTTTACCTTAAGTTAACCATGCATTGGATAACAACAAAAGCAAGAGAAAGAGCATGGTGAACAATTTAATTTTCAAAAAACAAATTTATTGTTAGTTATTTTACAGAACCAGTGATCTGTTTCCATCTCACTCCGACCGTCACTACAATCTGACTTCATTCTGCATGCTCTCCAGAACCTATGCAAACACAGTCATGCCCATGACCCTGCAGGCGGAACCTCCTACACTATAAAAGTGGGGACAACATCTGACTCGACCTCTTTGTCTTTCTCGCCTCAAAGACCAGGTCCATCAATTTCTATTTGTTTTAACCAATTCAATCCATTACCCGGGGACACAAGACACCTGCCTTGAATTCGAATTGTTTTTGCACCATGTTTGCTGCTTTTATTGCAACATGCTACATGATAGTGATAATCTGAGCTGGAATGTTTGTAGCCTGAAGCTAAAAGCTACCAATGTTAACGTAGGCTCCATTTGTGTGTGTCATGCTGAACCTTTCATGGAACCTGCAAAAAAAAATCCCACGTGCCGTCATGTTGTCGTGTGGACGGAACCTTAGTAGGCCTCTTTTCAATGGATATTATCCTCCAGTGTAATGGCCCTGTTGTAGCGGAATTGTGGAGAAACATGGACAAATTCTGTCGTGTCGAGGACTGACTCTACCACGCTACTGGGGTTCACGGCTCTGTACCGAGTGCAGAACATCATTCAGACCGGCCTGGTCGAAAGAGCTCTTGCAAGCACTCATGTAACCCTCACCCAGAGGCCCCACTGCTAAACTGCTATTAGAAATATTGAGGTGTCACCTAGAAAACCCTCCCAAATTCAGCTTCTCCTCTAACAGGAAATGGCTTGTTGCTGCCGTCTTCCTGCCTGTTCTTGACTATCAACATAATAATTATATAAACCCCTTCGCTGGATGCTATCTATCACAGAGCACTAGGGGCACTTTCACCCCACTACATTGAGTATTTGGTCCACACTGGGCAATAACATTTTTACTATGAAGCAGATGGACTCCAGCGTGGCTTTCACACTTTCAAACAAACCTAAACTGGTCCGATTGACATTTCACCAATGTTTATATTCAAATAAACAGGAAATGAAATCATTAGTATCCCCTCCCATTGTGGCGATACTTGAGTAGATTGTTTTGACCATTTACATTGCCACTAGAGGAGTCAAGCGGACTGAAACAACCTCTTTTAGAAGGTCTTGGTCTGCTTGATACAGTGTGCAACAAGCTGTAGACACCTCATCTAGGCAAAAGAGCATTTTCCCCAATCGCCCCCACAACCTGGAACAAGCTGCAGTAGAATCTGAAGCTGAAAGTCCTCATTCCACCTAGGGAATTTTAACGAGAGCCACAAGAGAAATCGTCTTTTAGATCTTGTACTTAGCATCAGTATTTGAATTTGTTCATCTCCTGTTTTGCACACTGATTTAATTTGTTTCATATATTGTACTGATGAACCTGTCTGTAATAGTGTTGTATTATTCTATCTTTCTACAGTATGTTGTCTGTCTTTTCCATGTTCTTATGTTTATCCAGGACAGGTTTTTCTTGAGAATGAGACTTGGTCTCTCAATAAGATTACCTGTAGAAATAATAGTTAAATCAACTTTTTAAAACAATGAACAGAATGTATATGCATGAGCTTGACTGTTAAATAGACAATGCCAGTTATACAATGTGAATCTGCAAGTTCATCACTAACACAAGAATGAATTGTAAAATTATATTATAGAGAGCCAGTTGGGTATTTACAAAATAGATCAATGTGACAGTTTACTATGATTGTGATTGTGCTTGAACCTTTTCAACGAAATATACAGGTAGGGTAAAAACAAGCTGTAAGCAGGCAGTAATTCAGAAACACATTACAGGGCTATACTGTATGGGCCACCATTTCCCATGGGTGTGATTTGGAAATTTGTGTGCTTTTATGTTCTTATTTCCACATACACTGTTCATCCCACACTCGGGTATAAATTATAGTTGAAAAAGTGGTCACAGGCATTACCCATAGCCGAGGCACGAGGCTGTACAGTATATTGCAGGTCTGCTTTAATAGACTGCATGCATGACTGGAGCGGGTGGCCATAAGCTCCACTCAAGTGCTCGACTTGTATGATGGCTTACCTTTGACATTTACCACAGGCATATTGTCTTCAGATACCACAGGCCGGCAAATAGTCAAATAACTGCAGGGATGCTCATTAAAGCATTATTATTTAGGACTAATGAGTTAGAATTAGTCAAGTTGCAGAATTAAACTGCCAGACATGGCTTTTTATAAACTGTAGTTTATAAAAAGCTCCATCCTGTAAATCAGATGGAGTGTGTATAACGTGTCATATGCTCATCAGCTTTCAAGATGCCTGACTACACTGTTATTGGGACCGGATTTAGACGAAAAGAAATACATAAAAAAGGCTATTTGGAAAAGACTGAATATTTAATATGCGTCCTAAATGATATGAATGGTATGATCTGTATTCAGAAAAATGTGAAGTGTGACATTATCTGCTAACAGTGTAATTTTGGCATGTTATCGTAATAACAGGTTTCCGTCTTGTAAATAGTGTTTGCTTGAACATCATTCGCATTTGGAAAGAGGTAACTTTTGAAAGCTTGTCAGCCCAGTCTTCCGTTCAGGATAATTGACAGGCAGCAAATAGTAAACATGGGAATCATTCTCACCTCTACAATCCCCCTCTTTCTTATCACACAGACTGTCTCTCATTTCTGGTGAATTTCCTGCTATGGTAATTTCAATCCGTTTTTTCCTCATGTTGATGAATATTATTTGCATATAGCTAAGGTATGTATTGATAAAGGTGTCCTCCTCTCAAAAATGATTTTATATATGATTTACTGTGCAGAGTGTGACACTCTAAGGCAGATTCTCACACAGAATCTGGTGCCTTGTGCTCCAGTATCAGACAGGACAAAGCGGCACTATTTGACACCCAGTGATGAAAAAGGATAGTAAATATTAATAATAGGCTAAATGTCATCATTTCAAGGAGAATATGAATATTCAAAATGAAAAGCAAAAAGAAATGCAATTCTAATGAGATTATGGATAAAGATCGAGGACCCAAATATGCACAAACACTGGGACTTCAGAGTGATGTAGGAGACATCTTGCATCCAGCAGTTAAACTTGTGAAATAAGAAATAATTGAATATTTATAGGATTGTTTAATGAGGAGTATCTTTTTGAGTTTTTTTACTTGTTTTTTGTAAAAAAAAACATATTGGACATAATGCACTCTTTTCTTGGCATTCTGTATTGCAGTTGTGCTTGACAATAGCATGTGATATGGTATAAGCTTTTCCTTGCCCACATCTTGACTCATGGTCTGAGATTCATGCCCGTTGCCTCCAATTTGAGATATTGCCATTTTATATTTCACACTCAGTAATAACATCTCATTTAGGCAGACGGGTCTGCACTACAGAACTTGGCCTGTGCAGTTCTGTCATTGTGCAAAATTGAATGCCTCCAGCACTCATACTCTTTGCAGAAATTCAGAAAACGTTATTTGCAGGAAAAGGAGGAAAAACAACTACTTTTTTCCCCTATGGGAATTCTGCCTAGGCAATGTGGGTTATGCAGCATCTTCTCTACGTAGGCAGGTAGCAAAAATACCTCTTTGACATGCACAATCAAAGAGCACACAATAAATGTGAACAATACTTTGAATGCTTTGATTATCTACCTAACCATGCTGTCAACATTGATGGAACTCAGAGGTGATAATTGCAGACAAAACTAGACATTCTGAGACATGCAACAAGCATTTATTAACACCTACACTGCCGTCATTTCTGAAGTACTCAGGCTGTTCATCAGACTAAATGGAGGCTGATAACACTCCATAAAATCATGATCTTCAGTAAATGTATGATTTTAGTCAAGTCATTAAGCCCTACCTCACTGATTCACACCACACTCCGAACCATATATTTATCTTCCCATTACTGTCACACAATTTTTGAACTCTGGAAGTTATTTGAAAGTTAAAAAAAAAAAAAAAAAAATCCTTTAGCAGTTTCCAAGTGTGGCAACATATGGTCTGGGCGATTATCTGTGTCATCTTGTTTGGACATATTCAATTTGGGTCTCAAGCCACAGTGGAAATAGTTGAAAGTGGGGGATTTGGGTGATGGAGTGGAGATCCAGATGGCACAGCAGCAGTAAGATCAATCAACCTTGATGCATTTTAAACATGCAACATGCAGACAGATGTGATTTAACATAGTAATTGGGTTTACTTGCGGTTCGTGGATATCTGTTGACAAGCAGTAACACCTTTAGAACGCTTGCACATCTTGTATTATTTCATCCTGCCAATCAAATATCGTCTTCTCAGGTTTATAAGGCATCTTGAGGGGGTTCACTAGATAAAACAGGAAAAATCTCTCCTGTGTTGTCTTTAGAGTACCACCAGATCCTCAATACTCAATCAATATCAAGATTAGTAAAGACAATTATTTAAGAAATTGGTGAAGCTGACTCCTTTGGCAACACTTTTTAATGCCCCTTTACCCCTTTAGTGTTTTTATTCAATGGCTTAGGCTTGTGTACGGGTCACGGTATATCACAAGCATATCACATCTTTTTCTTGTCTTTGCATTTCTCATACCTACTACAATGACTCGTCTTACCAAAGCTTTGCTTTTTTCTGTTTTGTTTTCACCCTGGTGAAATGTCAGGAAGGCATGAAAAGAAATAGATACCATTGAAACCCGGAACCTCACAAATACTTGTGATAGAAGGCAACACATACAACAGATACCACAAATTTTCTTGACGTTTATCCTTCAATACTTCAACATGCTTCCAAAAGTGCCTTACTTTTTACAACTAGTTAACAGAATTTATAAAAATGAACACTTTTATAATGATGCAATCATTTATTTGAGGTTCTTATTTTTTTTT
Organism: Eupleurogrammus muticus; assembly: GCA_036785175.1. NCBI lineage: Eukaryota > Metazoa > Chordata > Actinopteri > Scombriformes > Trichiuridae > Eupleurogrammus > Eupleurogrammus muticus. The sequence continues at coordinate 11,482,911 of JAYKQN010000002.1, read as the reverse complement.
AATACATGCGTAAATGCATTGCAATAGGTTGTACATGCATTGCAAGATGTTATAAAATATGTTGTGTGTTTCATCACAAGCAGGAATCATCTGACAGTAAGTAGCCTATTTTTACTTTGAATTTTAAATACAACTTAGATGTTTTTAGAGCCAGGAGATGTCCCACTATATCCAGATGCCTTTGTTTATAGAAAACCATTATGCTGAAGTTAACCTTTAAAGGAGAACATATCATTTGGAGTATTAAGCTGACATCAGCTATGTTTCCCTTTCGTATAACATTATAGGGTATTCATAGTGTATTCCATCATTCAACAACTCCTAATTCTATTTGTGAGTGTGATTGAGCTCCCTTTTGCCCTCTAATCTAGACCTTGTCAGCTGAATAAAAGGCCCCTTATGTGCTGCAGCCCAAATAAAGAAAGGACAGTCCAAGCCCAGTGTGAGGGGCCTAAGATGTACCTGAGTCAATAGATCTCAAAGATAGAGGTGTCAACCTTGCTCAGGGAGCTGCAGCTCAGCCTGCCTTTAAGGTGAACTTGGCTGAACCGTTTCATCCAAAGAGAGTAAAAGAGGGAGAGAGAGAGAGCGAGAGAGAGAGCAGAAAGACAAGAAGCAGCAGTACCAGGAGCTTCCTTTTTAGAGAAATTCTCCGCTTTGACTTGTCAAATTCAAAAATTGCAATAATTCCTGTAAACGGACAAATGTGTTAGGCACAGATAGTAAATTACTTTGTTATGATTGTTACTGTGCTGACAGAATGCAATTGGAGGTATGTGCAGTAAATCTCTATAAAACGAGTGATGGATTTTGAATGGAATCAATGCTAAAAACGGAGGAACGAAGTCACAAATAAATTTAATTATGGATATCGTTGGAGACTTGGCTCAGGTAAACTCAATAGTCGAATTGAAATGTCAAGAGCCTGTACGTGTTTCTGCAGCCCTGTGCCCTCATTTGAAGGCAATGAGTCTTTGTGCACACGGGTGCCCGGTGGCAGCTCAACTATAAGAGCAGAGAAGAGGTAATATTCCAGAGAGTTGGAATCTGCTGCTAGATCAATGTTAATAAATGTGATTCATTCAAGATGGGGCTTATTGAGCTTGGCTCTGTGGTGTTGAAAACCCCACTAACAGGCAGCAATCAAACTTATCCTAGAACCTAATAAAAACCTATTTCATTAGATTTTAATCAACATGTAGGTTAGGTTATACCTGCACACATTACACATAAACACAGTGTTCTAGTCTCTTTTTAGTAGTTCTTTGCAGCAGGGATAAACCCCGTCAGCTTAGTACAATATATGATTCTGCACGGCAGCAATTAATTTCATTTACAGCATGAGTACACCTCTTCTTCAGCATGGGTGAATAACACATTTTTCTCTCTTGACTTCCTGATCTGTTGGCTTGTTTAGCATTAAGCTTTGGCGAGAATGTCCTCACTTTATAAATGCTGGCAAGAGTGGTCAAGGGATGTACCAGATGGCATGGTCCGTATGCAGTTTGCCCTTTATCCAGGTAGACTAATGAATCCTTTTGGGAGTGAATCACACTGTCTGGCATCCGACCCTCTGTGGGCATAGAACCCACCCTTTTCCCACAGCTGCCCTGAAATATTTTGGAGCTTTCACATTTCCCTGCAACATATGTTTCATGTGGAAGAAAAAAAGGGGGAAAAAGTCTGTTTAGCAATTCAAATCTCCCAAGTAGAGAATGATGGAGGAGCCATGTCACTGTATGCATCTGTAGATGTCTTAATTTTTTTATCAAGCTGTTATGGAAAACTCTAGTCCAGTTTCCATTAAACGTGCCTATATAGAATGGTTTTAATGGGTTTGTTGTTGAGAACCCACCAAGAGCAATAGGGCAAGATAATTCAGTTTCCTTAAGGTGTATATCTATATTCTGCTAATACTTGTTTACCGGTTTAATGGCTCTAAAGTGGTTGCTGCTGGTTAATGGAATGTTAATAGTTGAATTAAATGCTGACAGAACTCTGCCCTGGTGTTTCAGCTTGCCAACACCCTAATAGTTTTGGAAATGCAGCCATGCATATTAGTGTGGTGCACATTTGCACGTCAGGTAGAAGACAAACGATGGCTCTTGCTAAAGTTATGTGCACCGAATGTCCTTCAAGTCATTACTTTTTAACGTTTGGTCACTAGTATACGTATATGAGAACTATCATAGCAGGTCTGACATCGTATAGCTGTGTGTTTGTGTTCTGTTACATTTATTTTTTGGGAAATAACACATCATCATATACACTAATTTTATACATGTTAATTTGCTCAAAGGATCCATATTAACTCAAATATCCTCCTGAGATCCTGAGAGTTTTTTTTTCCCTGTTTTTTTAACCAGGAAAAAATTCTGTCAAAATATCACCTCCACAAATGTCACATCATTAAAAAGCCCAGGATATCCTTTGTAAGGCCCAACAGAATTAACACAATCGCATGTATAGTTCCAGAGATACAGGCAAAAAACCAATGTCCACTACAGAGGGAAAAAATAATTGCTGGGTCTCAGGAGGATATTATATAATTATTTTTGTATATTGTTCTTTTAATCAATAGGCATGCGACTACCAAGTAGAAAGTCTGTGCTTTCAGAGAAAGGAGAAAAGAGAAAAACGACTCTAAACCATGACAAAGAAGGAAGTAAAATACAATGACAAAGGACATGAGTTTACACCCTTTATTTCTCATTTTGATGATTGCATTAAATCTTGACTTTACTAGATGGACCATGTTAAAGCCTTAGGATCTTAACTTTAGCTTTGAAGACTTTTTTTCTCAGCTTTTCCTTTGAAGCCTTATTGTGAAGTGGCAAAATGACTGAGACCAATCACCTCAGCACCCTGTGACCACTGAGGTCCCAAACCCTTTTAGCACAACAGCACAATACAGAGAACATCCTGCTGACAGCTATTTAGCAGATCAGGCGTAGTATTTCTTATGTAAACATAAGTTTAGGGGTCATCATGCCTGTGCATTCAATGATCCACTGTCCATCGCCATTTTTAGTTTCTTCTACAAGCAGAAAAAAATAAATCATTTTTCCATTATTGCCAAAAATTTCCATTTAGTCCTCTCAACTGTAATGCATAACAATGCATCAGAATTGTCTTTGGCAGAACACAAATTTATTTAGGGAAAAAAAAATGAAAATAACAAAATAGCCCTAACCCTAACTCCACACTTAATCTTGTATGCACCACACAGGTTCTTGCATATTGTGTTCATGATATTTTCGACATTAGACATATTGTGTTTAAAGGCATCTTTCTGCACAAACCTCTTGTATGTGTCTTTCTGTTTGATTTCTTTTCCACATAATAGCCAAAACTGTGAAGTCTGTTTCTTTCATAGCTACTTTCACAAATAAGGTGGGAGCCACATTTGATGTATTCCCCTTCTGTGGAAATCCACACAACTAAATGTAACCAATTAGCCTGCAGATAGCATGATAAAATAACAGCAGGGCTACAACTATGTACTGCCATCTTCTTTTATAACGGCTAACCCAGCTGCACCACCCGATTCCTGGTCTTTCCATTGGAGCCTTTTACTGTCGCTGCTCATGGCTCGTTAGCTCTGACTGCGATCGGTACCCTGTTATCCATGCTGTGCTGAGGGGTGGTCACATGTTATGTTCCCGGACGTATAAAATATACTTTCCCCCCAAGCAAAAGAATATAGAAATAACACAAGCAGGGAAACCTCAGTCCTCCACAAATGGCATCTGAAGAGCTTCTAAACGCAAAACTGTTGTCAGGAGTGCATCTGCCTCAGCTGTTGAGCTTTAACGTCACATCGCTGCCTAACAAACTGTAGTAGTCTCTGCCTGTTTTAATGAGCTACTAATAGAAATGAAGGGATAAGAAACGTGTCGTCCTTTACGTCTGCCCTTTAGACGTGATTGCAGCATATGCCTGCACATACGAAACCTCAAACGCGCGGCGTACATGGTTCTTTAACATCAAGGGATATGGAGCCAAGGGGAGCTGGGTCCAAACGCAAGGCGGCTGCAGAATAAAGCATAACATATGATGTTAGTTCTTCTTTAATCCCTGCATGATTGTACCTCCGGGTCCATCCACTCCCTTCCAATGACCTATATATCCCTGATGTTGTTATTTTGCAGATTAGAATGTCTGGTTGGTTCGAAATAGGCGCCACACTTTCATAATCTTTTAAAGTAACATATATAATGGCTCAGAAAACCGTCTCAGAGGCTGATAGCATGTGTTAAACAGGCTATTTTTCTCTCGCGATTTATAAGCATTGAGCCGGCCAATGCCTGCTAAACCGTTGTCAGCAATTTCATCTAATTACAATGGTATGCTTCGATTTCTTTTTTTTTTTTTTACAGCTCATAAAGATAGTGATCCAGGGGAGGCAAACACATCTGAGCATCAAAGAGACTGAACAAAACAACTAACATGTGATTGCATTTGTAAGGAGAACAATATTTCTTATGCCTCGCCTCCTTTTGATTAGGGAATATTTGAGCTAATGCCAGCGGAACATTTCACGGTGAAATCCCCAAAGACGATAACCATTTGTCCTTAATTATCTTGCCTTCTGTAATTACATACATTTGAATCTCTGATCAGCTCGTTCTGAAAGGGAAAGATGTGCAGCAGTGCCTTGTGACATCTGTGCTGGAGGCTGCTACAAGGACAGTGGCGCGTTAGAAGGGTTGGGTTAAACTTATGAGTGAAGCACTTTTTTTTCCTGCAAGATTGCATAACTATTTACTCATCAGTCATGGATAAACCCGTGGGTAAATGATGTATAATGTATGTGTGCACGCATATGATGTGGTTTGTGTTGATCCATGCATTTGTGATCAGGTTAGGAGTGGTATGAATCATGAATGTGTATAGAAATGCCTGAATTAATGTTTAAGATGAAGCTTTGTTGTTTCACATTGAACCAGAAGCGGATTTTGGCTCTGGGAAACACCTGATATAACACTTGGATCCTCTATAAATGAGAGTGGTACTTTTGTTTTGGGTTTCTGTTTTCACACACCAAATGGGTGCAACTCAAAACTGTAGACCCGCTTTAAAATAATATGAGTGGGGGTATCAGTGCTGATTTGGCACTTCAGTGCCCCTTTAACAGATGCCATGGATGTGCTCTGGGACTGTTACCAACTTCCCACTTGATTCTTTTCACCTGCCGCCATCGGTAAAGCTCACAACAAAAACATTTTTTCCCAACGGCTCTAAATCATTATTACAAAATGTGTCCACAACTGGTGCTACTGATTCTGCGTTCAGCAACAACAAGGCTCTTCTATTTAACACCAGCATATTTAAACTGATGGAAGTTAAATTTCCAGTACAGCCTCAACAAATGAGATTTTCTTGATAACTGATCACAATTGGAATGATGGTATTCACTGTAAATCCTTTACAGATAGGTTAAGATAGATGGGTAGATACAGTACATGATTTCATCCAGCTGATCACACTTTGTGCTCTTTTGTGGTCTTTGTTGCTAAGCATTTTCCATGTTGTGTTTGTGGATAATTTTTTGGGATGGATTTTAGCTTGGACCTGTCCGGATGTAATAGACAAGTTGGCATTTAATGTGAGGTATGAGAAAAAGACATTAAGCCCTAATTAGGCCTGAACAAGCTATCGTGTTAGATTTGAGGCAACACAATGTTGAGTCATAAAAAAAAAAATTCTGTTTACCTTACACAACTATTTTACACGTGTATGCAGCTTCACTGACCTTGCATTGCTTTAGGTTAAGGTACTTTTTGCTCCACTTTTAAGTTAAGACAAGTGACATGTTTGGTAAATGTTTTTTCCTTTCCATCGACACTCCTACAGGAATCTCTGGCTGCAGTGTGGACTGTATCCACATTCATGTCTTCATTTTTGTTGGTGCTGTTGGTATTGAGTCTTCTATGTTTAACTCAGCCTGACAGTCTGAGCACAACTGTGATCTCACAAGCGTGCAGTGTATTGACAGCTTGGTTTCAAGTTCCATCTTGGGACATATATGGTCTAGTGAGCCACAATGTCATCTAGATTTGGATAAGATCATTCCCATATTCTCTAAGGTGGTATTTGTTTGTTTTAGTTTCTTACAGAAAAACAGCTGAATTTAGTTTTTGTGCATGTGTAAAAATATTGAATAGCCTGTATGATCTTAGCTATTTATATGCTGCTATTTCTGTTGGTATCTGCATAATAGAAATAAAAAGCTACCAGAAAAGAGAAAGAATGATCATCATAAATCATAACATCCTAAACATGAAACATACCTAGTTCTATTTCACGGTGTATATGTCTGATTTATACAAAAAGACTGAAACATTAATAAGAGTGGTTCATAATTTATGGAAGTTCGAAAAGAAAAAGAAAAAAAAAAACACCAGGCTTTCCTTTCAGCTGTCATTTGCACTTAAGGACAGTTCTGTGTTTATTGATTTTTCTCTTTTTTAGACAACCTTTAGTGGCCTTCTTTGACAAGTTGCATCAACAAAAACTTCAAAATGAAATTGACTTACTTTAGAGTTTCAGGGCTCCCTGATGCAGTGAAAAAGTGTGTATATCTCTTAAGTTATCAATCATTATGACAGTAAACCTTATATTTGGACATTGTTTTGAATCCTGCAGGTGTAGATTTTGGGAAACAGGGTCTACAAGGCTGAAATGAGGGAGCTGTCTGACATTTGCCAACCAGCTGAAGCATGCCAGTAAAAGCTGACCCCAGGTCAGCCTTAACGATCCCACGACACCTTTCCACCTTTCCACCTTTCCACTAAAAACGAAATGGCATTGAGGATGTTGAGCTTTATCAATACTTTAATGGCAAGATATGCAAAACTGGTGTATTCAGAAAAAAAAAAAAACTGAAATAAGACAATGACAAAACCCATTAAGGAAATTGTACTAGTCGGTTACATTCACCTTGTGCTGTTTGCAGATATGTGGTGGACTGATCACAGCGTGGAGTTTTTCACAGTTTTTCACAGTGTAACTAATGTGACACTTGTGGAAGTGCAGCTCTATTGATAAAATATGACACGGTCTTAGCCATGCCACAGAAGAACCTTTAAGAATCACCAAATAGAAACCGAATTATGCATTTTCACTTATTTTGTTGTGCTAGAGTTTGGTGTCTGTGGCCAGAGGGATTGCGCATTACTCCGGAGACGATGGGTTTGTGTTGAACTTTTGATGGTGCACCTCATTACTGTAGCTTGGTGCCTCTCTGAGGACTGATTAAGGATTAAGCACATTTGAGAGTGCCAGCACGTACATACTGCATCCGCCTTGTTTTATTATCCATGCGGAGTTCCTTCATCTATAGCTGACTGTATATGCATGCAGAGCACCAGTGTGCATACCAGTGTGCGTACTACAATGCAGGCACTGGTATGCACACTGGTGCTCTGCATGCATATACAGTCAGCTATAGATGAAGGAACATCGCATGGATAATAAAACAAGGCAGATGCATACCAGTGTGCATACCAGTGCCTGCATTGTAGTACGATGCATCAAAAAGTCCCACGGTCTGACTCTATTCTGCGCCACACCCCCACTTGTGCAGCAAACCGCCATGTAATCTCTCTTTCTCAAATATACGCTGGGAAAAAAAAAAAAAAAAACTCTCGAAACTCAAATCTTTCATGCAACCACTGGCCAGGATTTTCTCCTTCAAATCTCCACTGATGTCTGATGCTCCCAGACGTAAAGCAGAGGAAGAGAGATACTGCAGCAGGTGCACAGAAAGCAGCACTTCACCACAAAATATATTTGTGGACGCAAGACTGGTAATAGTTTTGCACAACTTTTCCTTTCTTAGGCAACAACTTTGTCAGTGACGCAGATGCTGCTGCTCAGGAAGACAAATACTTGGAAATTCCACATTATGACCAGTGTTTTCTCAGCAACAACAACCTCAGTCTTTTGTTTGTTTGCTTTATTCCTGGTGGATCTCATCCTTCCAATAACAAATATTCTATGAAGGAGCCTCCAACTCTTCCCCATAATTCCAAGATTGCAAGAAAAATGGATGTGGAAAGTATTTTGGAGGGTTACGTTTTGTTTTATAAATTGAAAATTTTCTTTGACTCTCAGTCAGTTTGGATGCACATAGCTTTCAGTTTCTCATATTTCTAGCAATTGCACCTTTAGCAGTGTGTTTAAGGTGTAGAATTTTCTGTCTGAGCTCTTCAACTACATTTTCTAAGCTTCAAACGTACTTTGATGTTGTTGTTCAGTGAAAGAATGACCGACACAGACAAACCAAATGATACCCACAAATACACGTAGGAACGCAGGATCACCTACAACATCCATAATAGATCAAAGTGAAATGTTTATCAGTCAGAACAACATAAAACCTCAGTAGTCACTATTGTGTAGAGTATCACAGCCTTACAGCGACTGCTTTGTTGAATTTTTTTGTTAACGTCTTATATCTAAATTTAGCTACTTTCTAAAAATCTTTCCCTGCCGTTTGGTCAAATGTAGTTTGACAGTGGGGCAGTTAATGTCTGTGAAGATTCTCAGCAGGGGAGGTTAGACTTAGCCATGAAATCTTTCACACTGAAATCAATAGAAAATGCAATATCATTAGGTGCTATATGTAATTATTAGTTCAAACACTATGTATGTATATATATATATATATATATATATATATATATATATATATATATATATATATACATACATACATAGAGTGTTTGAATTACAATAATAATTATATTGCTTTTTCTATTGATTTGATTATTATGTTATTACCATGATGTGTGTTTATATATGTTTGAATCTCAGTTAAATATAACAGTCTATAAAATGACCTATATTAAAGGCCTCAGGTCAAGGAATGTGCACGCTCCCGTGTGCATTTCTGCTAATATACATTCAACAATTGATGCCAGCGTCCACCACAACAAACATCAAATTGCCCAGCGACAAACACCTTGCAGATATAGGCTCTCTGGCTAATGAGACGGCTAGTGCAACTAATACACACACACACACACACACACACACACACACACACACACGTCAATGCGTCATTTCACAACTGACCAACCATTCCTGCATGTTTTTGTTCTGTGTTTGTGTTTGAGTGTGAGCTACATCAGAGGAGTGTGACATGCTGCGTTTTGCCAAAACGCAGTGTGCAAAACAAAAAGTTAGAGACCTTTTGTATGATTATAAGAAATGCAAAGTGGAAAACACATCACCCACAATAACTTTAACTCGCACAAAATCGTCACCGCAGAGAAAGCATCTCTGAAGTTACAAATGGCCCATTTTTAAGGTGGTATATCTTATGTCTCAACATCAAATTTAAAATCAACAAAGTGATGGATTTCTCTCAGTCTTTGCAATCCAAAATCAAACTTGCTGGCTGATGCTGCCATCACCACACTCTAACGGTAGATATTGACTTACATACATTATGGGTGCTGTGCTGTGCATTATGGCTGTTAAATTTACTAAAATGTTCATATTCTCTTTCGCATTCATTACCTTCTCTGATCTCTAAGTACATCCCACATTTTTACAGAATTACACAGGGAATGAGACCAAGTCCCAGGAGAAACACCATTTTCGAAATCACTCAAAAAGACTCACAACAACAAAAGGACTCTGACACACAGCAAATCCTCTTTACAAAAGCAAGATAGTAGCTGAAGAAGTTGTATTTTCGGTTTCAAAAAATGTTCACTCATACTCTTGTTGAACCCTCAAAACCATTTCAATTATTTAATACTGGCCTGCAAATTCAATAGTTCAATAGACCATTCTTTGGTCAAGTTCATGCTCGAACAATAATATACAGTTCAACAGCATATTAAGTGCAAAGAGTCAAGGAGTGATGGTTCTGTAAAACATGGCGACCACAAGGTGAACACTGATTAAAGGGAAGTTTATTGCAATCACAACTACTGTACTTTTCCACAGACTGCCACTAGTTAACCACGCAGATAACATTTATTTGAAAATCTTCATCACTGATCACTCAACTAATCCTGCAATATAATATAATGCCTACTTTATAATGATAATATATTATATGATAATGCAGTAATAGTAGTATGTGTATATATGCACTATACTACACATGTATAAATACAGAGAAGTAAAATAGAAAAATAAAATAAATAAATAAAAATGTAAGATTTACACTGTGTACAGGTACAGTGAATAATAGGACAATATGTACAGGTTGTGGTTTATATACCCAGACTTAGAGTAAGTAGGTGTAGAGTACGATATTAGTAAGGCTGATATTATAAAAGTAAGAGCCAACTGGAGTACACGATACATAACATTCTGAAATTGAAATAAATCTTCTTAATAATCACTTTGACTCATATGGGAAGCCATTTCGCAAGTTGATTGGAGCTTTTTATGAAGGACCAAACTATGAAATTGGAGTAGTTTCATGTCAAGTAGAAGCAAGTATTGCTGCATTTATTCGAAAAAAATCTGATTTACCAACTGGTAGGTTGAGTAATGTAGGGAGTAGAAAAGTGAGTGCATACTGCTTAAGTGGGGAGGCACAGGACTAAACAATGCAGGTGTGTGTGTGGGAGAGAAGAGAAGAAAAAAAAAGAAAATTGTTAGGCCCGTGTGTGTGTGTCCAATGCTGCTAATCAGCCAGTTGAACAGAGCACAGCAGCAGCAAGCAAAGAGGAGGGGCTGTCACACCAGGAGCTGAAATATCGCTTCTGAGTTTTAATGCACTGAACTTTCTATTTCACACAACCTCAGTTGACCTACCGCTGTGCTTTGGACTGTGATATAAAAAAAAACATAATAAAAAGTCCTGCATAAGCTGTATGCACTGTTGTATCAAAGTTATACCCCGTTTCACATGATGGCAGGTTACCGACAAATATTATCCTTCCCCATTTGTTACAGTCTGTCCTTCTTTGATAGCTCCAAGTGAGGAGAGTTTCGAAATCATAGGAGAGTTTTGATCAAAGACTCAGCTCAGCCTTTTGGAAAAAATGAGAAAAAAAAAAAAGAAAAACGAGTCCTGTGGCAGTGATGTGTGTAAAAAAACAGCGCTGTGTGTCTCTGTCTCCTTCAGGTGAACACCTGCGTGTCTGTCCTCAGGGATACACGTGCTGCACATCCGAGATGGAGGACAAACTCAACCAGCAGAGCAAACTGGAGTTCGAGAATGTGGTCGAGGAGAGCAGCCACAATATGAGGGCGACGTTTATCTCCAGGCATAAAAAGTTTGATGGTAAGCCAGACGGTTTTGTTTCATCGGTCTGACACGCAGAGATTGAGATACGAGGGTTGTTTTTCCTGACACTGCCACGTGTAGTCGACGTATTCCAGATGAGCGCATGTCAAACAGACTACAGATGCCGCGATTAATAATTACTACGGCTGCTATTAATAAGATATGGGCAGATTGGTTTTGAAGATTGTTATGGCAGCCGCTGCTAAAACATTTGCCTCCATTTCAGAGATTTTTTTTTCAACAGTTAAACCTGGCCATGAGTCTGTTGACACATCACCACTTTTTTTCCACACTTGTACATGGAGCCAGACTTGCTGCGTTGCTGCATTGTGCTTAATAGTCAACTTCCTCACATAGCCTCCTCCATGTAGCCTTGTAGTGAAAAATGTTATCGGCTTTCTGAATGCTTGAATGCATATCTGTCTGTACTGGGCGCGCTGTACATCTGTTACTCTTTCTAGTTCTGCTGCGTCCTCATGTCCTAAAAATACTCTTAGTCAACATGTAGCCTGGTCTGTGACTGCTTCTTTATTATGAATCACTTACCCAATTTAAAATTCATGTTTTTTTCATGTCAACTTAAATTATCATATCACCGCAATGTTTTCCTTTGGAGGTAGACACCAAATTTTGGGCCTTGTGCAAGAGCATATTTTACATTTTTTATCCTAAAAGTCTCTCTTTCTATTTTATCTGTGAGGTTTGCTCTTATGAATGTGCAAAGTCGGACCCAACAAACTCACATAACTCCCTAAACCAGTCATAAATCGCTGGTTTCACCCTGATTAACGCCAAATGTTCATGAGTTGATTCATGTGATGTAATTATTTGCGTCATTAACACCCTTCCATGTTCCGCTTCATGTGCGGAGTAAGTTTCATTTGCAAATAAGTTCCCAAAGAGTGAAAACAAAACAGAGCTTCAGTTCCTTCTCTCAGATGTCAGTTGAAAAATCAACTATTTCAGGAGCATGTGTCATGAATAGATATTTTCTGCCATTCTTCACAGGTGAGAAACACTCTCTTGACTTTTGGAGACCCAAACCAAATAGAAAATATGAATCCAGCTGCCAACAACGTGTCATCAGAGCAGCTCTTCATTGCAAATACACAGGGAAGTTAGATGCTTAGTAACCGTTTTCTAAATCAAAGCGGCCCGTTATGGGAGGTGGCCAAGGGATTTGACAGTCACGGAGGTATTAGAGGAGAGAATATTGTAGCCTACAGGTGTTGTTTCACTGCCCGCTGCAACACAAGATGAGGGTGGACAGACACAGATGCAGCTGTGAGACCGAGAAGTTTCCTAGCAACTACTGAAATGTAGGAGCTGCTGCGCCGAAATAAGCTCTCATTAAATTGGCAGCCATGATCATGATGATAATATGCTAAGCAGAACGTTAATTTAACTATAATATTATTTGTTATTTAAAATCCAAATTAATTAAGATAAGGACATTATAATTGGAAGTCAAGCAAGTGTTTCTCGCCTGTGAATGAAAGGCGGAAAATATCTGGTTATGACACATACGACAGATTCGTACCGCAATTTTCAGTCAAATCTAAGAAACAGTTGTAATTATTAAAAAATGAAAACCTGAATGCCACGAACGTTCTTAAATCACTTCTACTTGTTTCAATTTTAATCTGTTCCTAGGAGCGGTTCTTGCATCAGATCCGATGTGTAAAAATGAGAAATGAATTGCTGGCCTGACCCCAAGTAACTGAAAAATCAATGAGCCTTTCCTATCAGACTTTTGCCATTCTGCAAATGTCTTTATGATGATTATGGTTTTAAGAAGTAACACAGAACTGAATCAGAATAGTACTTTTCTGTCTTTTGTATCTCCCAAAACATATTAAAAACAGTACTGGCCCCAGTAAAAGTTTAAAAATAGACATGAAAGGATCTGTTGAACAGTGACCTGGCAAAAATGTGTCATATAATTATTTTTTAATTTCACCACGGCCGAGTGTGAAGTGATCCATCTGTCAGGCTGGCAGGTAACTCAGGACAATATGTCACCAGCGCTGTAGAGGGTCTATTGTTTTATTTGCAAGATCACTTTATCAGTTTAATTCATGAAGAGAGATTGAATGGTTGCTCGGAGTAATCAATAGGTTTCTATATTCGAGCAACAATCATTGTGTAAATTTTATACCAGTATGTACTCCTATTTGTGCATTTACATAATTAAGTGTGTGTGTGTGTGTGTGTGTGTGTGTGTGTGTGTGTGTGTGTGTTTTATTCTTAGCAGTTGTATTTCTGGGGACCCTTGTAAGTCCCCTGTCAAATTTAGTGCAATTTAGAAACAAGTACTAATAAATTTGGGTAAACAAGCCATCATTGATATATTTCTTTAGTAGCAGCACAAGGGTCAAGTGCTGCCACTTCTCATTTTAATGAAGGTGGCTGTGTTAAAAAGATTTTTTTTCATTTTACAGACAAACAGCAGCCTACATATAACATGGTTCTGAAAACATTCAAAATCGTGATTTGCATATTGATCAGCATAGCTGTATACCTGTAAAGGTGGAGCTGGTTGAGCTCAAACTAAATACAGACAGCAGCACTCGGCCACTGCAACTCACACTGTGGTCGGAGGGGTGTTAAATCCAGAGTGATGACAAGTAAGATAGAGAATCGTCTCCACTATTCATGATCAAGACATACGCCAGGAGGGTTCCGGCCCTTTTTGGCACATTCACATATGAACAGGCACTGCAGTTCATCCAATTGACTTCAACTCGTCTCCCAAGATCCTCCCTGTGAGGCATTTATGGGGCACCATGCTATAAATGATATTAACAAATACCTGTTCTAAACAGCCATCTTTCAAATTTTGCATGAGTTCAAATAAAAGAACTTATGCAAAAAATGTTTTTTTTATTCATTCATTTTAATTTCATTTACAAATTTGTTGAAATCCGTCCTAGTGTATAATTGCATATGGAATTGCATAAGTCATTGGTGTGTCTAGTGTTATTACACAACCACATGGCTATAAGTGGTGCTACTGTATAATGTAGGAATACACCTCCAGCCTATACATTACTTTCATACGTCAAACCAGCTTACATTGCTTGCATAACAAATGGCTGCCAATTAAAAGTTTACATAAAGAGGGCCGAACCTGCTTTGTCTTGCAATTATTGTTTCTTCTACTCCCACATATTACATCTATTTCACAAAAAAGGTCACACACACTGAACAAACACAGTATGCAAACGCAACACTTGTTTTGCTCTCATTTTTCACGAGTTGAAATGAAAGATCTAAGATTTGTTTCATGCATACAAAATGCTTATTTCTCTCAATGAATTTGGTTCACAAATGTGTTGAGATTCATCTTCATGAGCACTTCACCTTTTGCTAAGATCATCCATCCACCTGACAGACGTGTCACATCAAAATGCTGATTAAACAGTGTGATTATCGCACAGGAGAAACTTGGGCTGGTCATGGTAAAAAGCTGCTTCAAAATCACACAACACGATGCCACAGCATTTAAAGAGAGCGTGCAATCGGCATGCTGATGCTGACGTTACCGGAGATGTTGCCTGTGAATTTGATTTTCGTTACAACACAATGGGCTGTCTCCTTTGTTCCCAAGAATTTGGCAGACCATGTGTAACCGCTCCAGCCAAAGACCTCCATATCCAGCAGTATCACCCGGACAGCTGCTGCAACAGTTGGTTTGCACAACCGGAGAATTTGAGCACACAAACTGTCAGAAACTGTCTCAGAGAAGCTCATTTGCACGCTCCTCATCCTCACCAGGGCCTCGACCTGACTGCAGATTATTTGAACCGACTTGAGTGTGCAAATGCTAACCTTCGATGACATCTGGCACTTCGGACAAGTGTGTTCTTCACGGGCGAATTTTCGGCGTACCGGGCATATGGCAGAGTGTATGGGTTGACATCCGCTATGGACAATGACACGGCTGCATTTTGTTGATGTTGATTTGAATGCACAGATACAGTGATGCGATTCTGAGGCCCGGTGTTGTTCCGTTCATCCGCCACCATTACCTCATGTTGCAGCATAATAATGCACACGCCTATGTTGCAAGGATCTGTACACCATTCCTGGAAGCTGAAAAACATACCGGTTCTTGCAGCGTTTTACTGTGAGCAGCCCAAGACTCACCTATGCTATAATCATGTAGTTTGTTCTGCATTGAGACAAGCCACAATAATTGCTTCTATGATAGATTTCAATGAGTTTGTGAAAGAATAGAGCCAAAAAAATGAGTGTTGTGTTCATGTATTTGTTCAGTGTGACCTTTTTTTGCAGAATAGGTGGAATATTAGAAGAGAGAAACAATTATTGCGGAATAAAGCAGATTCAGCCCTTTGACACAGCGTGTTAACCTTTAATCTGCAGCCATTGGTGATACAAGCATTGCCAGCTTTTTCAAAGTGCAGAGTGAAGTACTGTATAGGTTGGATTGTATTCCTGCAATAATACAGCAGCGCCATTTGAAAGACAACGCCTCCAGAATGATGTCCTTATAGCCAAATGGTTATGTAGTAACACTAGTCACACAAATCACTTAAGCAATTCCATAACCAACTACACACGCCTATACCGCCAGGCCACTCCACATCACATTCCTTTTCCCTGCGTTAAGCTCCCTCCACCTCGTGGGGTTTGAATCATCCCTCATCAATTTTACATGCCCTCATTTCTGTCCCCAGTTATTTATAGGGCCCTATTATGAAAACCTTAACTTACTTTTTGATTACTGACTGCCTCCCCTGGAGGTGTGTGGGTTTTGATGCATTATTGAGCATTCCTGAAGCCATAAATGACTGTTGCACACTAGAATTACAGTTTGGGCATTCTGAATGTCCAATCATCTGGCTGAGGAGTCTTTCCCTCCCATCTCTCAGTGGTCTTTATGTTCTCCCAGAGAGACTTGGAGTCCAGTCGTATTGCAGTCCAATTGATGCACTCTACGGAGAAAAAAGCCTCAAACTAACTTTGCGCCGCTGCAGCTCTGAATTTTTTGGGCTCAGTATGGTAACGCTCCCAACAGTTTTGTTTTAATAATCTCTGGAAACAAAGGCTGTGGCTCAGTAGGTGATCCAAGGTAACAAGATTTAAAGACACAAAATTAGATAAATATGTTTAATATGTGTGCATGTGTGAGGGAGAAAGAGAATAATACAAATATGGACAGAAAGAGGAGGATGGATTTACAGTATGAGAGAGGCAGGGAGTCGCATCACATCTGTTAAAGATTAATTGCAGTGAATGAACCATGATAAAAGGTGCCTCATGCTCAGTCAAGTGGTATTCTAATAAATGCCTGCAATATGGGTGGATGTGTGAGAGAAATTTGAAAAGACTAACAGAAAGACACCTAGACAGAAAGAGCAAGGATGGTTGTATGAAGAAGGCAGCGAGTTACATCACATCTGTTAAAGATTAATTGAGGTGGATGAACCATGATAAAAGGTGCCTCATGCTCAGTCAAGTGATCCAAGATTGAAACCACTGTACAGTGGAGAGTGGTTTGTGGCAACTGCTGCAAATCTGTCGTGGTTATAACATGCCTTTAATTTGTGATCTTTTTTTCATTTATTTAAAATGTAACTACTTCAGCCGGGAAACACACTCCAAAGCATTTTGACTAGTACCATTTGAAATTTGTAATGTTCATGTACATCAACTTCAATCTACCTCTATCCCAGAGGAGATTGGATTAATGAGGTTAAAATGTGAATAATCTTCAGATTTCCACCTTTGCCATTAATAGCTTCAAGGTGATTTGACAACTGAATTATTATTGTTGGTGACATTTGCTGCAGGATTTTCCATATTTGCATATCACAACAAATCAGTTTTAGCATATTAGAAATAATTCTTATATCATTAAAATTGATTTCAACCAAAACAAGCTGATAGTGAATTTTTTATATGGACAATTATAATTCTTATGTTCACATGTGAAATATCCATGAGCAAAATTTGTATGTTCTTTAAAAATTAAATCCACGGTTTTATGCCTAACTGTAAAAACATAGATTTTAAGAGTTAATTTCTTTGCATGGGGCAAACTGGTGCTGAGCAGCGAGTCATATGCAGAACCAAAAAAACCTCAGCTCCCCATAATGGCCACTTGAAACTGGCCCCAGAACAGAGTCAGTCAGCAGTGAGATTTTTTCATCATAACTCACGCACTCCCCATTTTGTTAAAGCTTTAAATTTTAAAGTAAGAGGAAATCCAGCTTTGAGTGGCAGGTGTTGTGGCGCTAGGCTGCTGCAGAATGTCATCTCCCTCCCAGCTCTACACTCTTCTCCAAATAAATTCACTGTAGAGACACTTTTGGCTATAAAAAGCAACACGAGACCACAAACCAACAGGTGACATCAAGGAGGCTATGTCTATTATTTATACAGTTAACGCTTGTAAGCTCAAATGTGTTTGTATGATGTTGTTAAAATGTACAGTTGTTAAGAAATCTGCATATGGATATCATGTATTTGTTCTCTAAGACACAAGAATAATAATAGAGACAACTCAGTGATTACTCTGCATATTTTGTGCAGGCTGTTTTTTTTTTGTTTTTGTCTGGTCTCCATCCACATAATCACCACCATCTTCCAACCATTGGGTCTTTGCTGCCGTCATCACCTTCATCCTCTCCTCCTCTGGATTACTCATCAGATTCAACTGCTTCATCATCCTCATCCTCCTGGGAGGCAGAATAGTGGTCCTTACCAAGGGTGGGACTGATTTCAGGTTCCCTTATTTCTATGAAAGCTATAGAAGCTCTCATTTTTATTTTCCTGTCAGGGCTGAAAATACTATTCCATTTATAGGGGGGGAGGGGCAATAAACTATACATTTTAAAATAATAATTCCTGGAGGGGACATGCAAAAAAAATGCCATACTACGAGAATATTCTGGCTCTATCTTCTTCGATCTCATTCCTTAACACTCATTTGCTAGGTGTGAGCACCCAGCATGTTAAAAAAATATTTTTTCAACAATTAGGAAATGTATTGTATCTTATTTAGCATTGCTTGGTTGTCAACTTATTTACCATCCCTTAAATATTCAAATTTATTTATTTGTGTTTTTGAGGGGGGCAACTTTGTGTGTGTGTGTGTGTGTGTGTGTGTGTGTGTGTGTGTGTGTGTGTTGGGGGGGTGTCCCCTATGACCCCCAGGAGTGTGTGTTATTTATTCCATGCCCAAGGTGTGTACAACCTATTGATTCTTGATTAGAAATTAAACAATGATAGACCACAGTTAAGGGTATTTGGTTGTTGTTGGGTTATTAAGGGAAAGATTGTGAAAAAAAAAACACTTTTCAGTGCCTGTGTGTAAATATTGGTACTGGTAATCCTGCTGACACACAAACTGTGAAATAAAACGGCCCACGCATTCTGTTGTGGCCTGGCCTCCTCTGTAGCGCTGCTGAAACCTGGCTGAACAGAAGCCACTTAGAAGTGGTTACAATTAACCAGTGCAAGTCAATCATAATCACCCTTCTGTCCATCTACCCCCCCCTTCTTTCTGGCGTGCATGCACTTGACTTTTTATTTTTTCCAACTGACCCCAGCTCTCTGAGGGACATCGAAATTCCAACAGCGCTAGTGCTATCACAACAGTGTGGGCTTTTGGAAGGGTGGGGAGGGGGAGTAAGTGTGAGAAGATAGATCACATTTCTGCTACAGGTTTAACTAGTTGCTTTTGGACCATAAAAGCATTCTTATTTTAAAAAATATAAAAGGTGAAAAAAACAAAAATAGCAATATAGAACACCTTTTAGTAATATCATTCTGTACTTCACTGCTCCCTCCTACATCAGTCCCCTTTTAGACACTCAGATATACCTGTGAAACTTGGCGACACACTTGTAAGTGGGTTGCATATGGTAGATGCTCATTAGATTCAGTTTGGCTGATGCCTTCTTGCCTTTCTGTCCTCTCACGGGACCGAGGCGAGAGATTAGCGTGTGTGGTTGGTTGACTAAAGTCTGGGTTGAGCAGCAATCCTTGGTTGACTGGCTTCTTTGATCCTGCCCCAGTAGAGCTTCTCCGCTCAACGATGAGTGCTGCAGTGCCCCTCATTCGCTTCAACAATCCCTTATTCACACCCGACTTAAACCGAGACTGACTCGAACACAACACCCCAGTCTCTGTAATCTGTGGTTTCTGTGAATTCCCGAGCTTCTTGTGGACCGTGTAAGCCAACACACACGAGAACAAACAGCGCACCAGCATTGCATTTCGTACCATTCAGTCAGCATATTTTGTTATATTGGGCTTTTTTATGGCAAATTAAAGATTTAATAGTATTTTCTATCACATAGACAAGCAGAACAACTGACACCATTTTCGTGGCTCCTAATTAGATTGTAGCTTGATGATTTTTACGTAAATTGTTTACCACGTCAGTGGTGTTTACGAAACTACCACAGTGCAGTGCAAATCGATTTTTGAAGAAGCATCGAGGACAACTTTTCCATTCAAGAGCAGAATACGGGGCTAAAAATAATTTAATCGTCAATTTTACTCAGCATTTTGATTCTGTGAATGACAGGCTGGCTTTTTTAAGCTATAAGATGAAAAGAAAATCTTTGGTAAATTGGAGAGTAATGAATCACAGTCAACACTACACTTAAAAACTGAGCCCAAAAACAGTGAAGAATGAGGATCTGTTCTCTTTCTGTTACCTCAACAGTTATACTAATCTCAGATAACACCTCTGTAATATTGCATGTTTCCCTTTAATTTAGACACATTTTCTTTTCATGTATCCAAAGCCAAAATGCTCTCCTTTGCTTTATGTTCTTGCATTGTTGTATTATCATTTCAATAACACACGTTTATTCAACTTTGTGTCTGTGTAGCTTCTGCTGATTTGTGCAGTGGTAATATCACTGGTTTTATTTCAAGCCAGGGTCTCTTTAAATAAGAGTTAATAAAGCATGAAAAATGCACCAAATATCTTCCATTAAGTGTAAATTGATAGGCAATGAGGCATAGCCAATCAGTTTGCATCAGTTGCTTGCGATACTGTACGCTTCACACTCATTGGCTCATTCACAGCTGTGTGTCTGATAACTTCCAATCAGATCTATGCAGCTGCAGCATAGTAAATTATGACTGCTGCACTCATAGTGCCGGATGTCTGAATATCATCTTTATGTGGTATTAAATATTGTTGATTTAACTAAGATTCATGTTTGTGCATGTTAATTAGGGGAGATTAGCTCTCATTGGAATCCTCATTGCTTCTCAGATTCTTTGAGAGCTCCCTCAATAGAGCACAGCATTCACTGCCCGTTTTAATTGTTTAACTTTCTGCTATTGTATACAGTTTAATCCAATTTATTCTGTTGTTTAAACAAGGCTTACTAAAACATTACATCTAATTGTTGTTACCAAACTCTAATTACCAACATATCATCAACCTTCAGACGATTGATTGTTAAACTGGCAATCGTCTTGTCCATTTATCACTGTTCTATAAATGTGGAGGTTTACTGAAAAAAAAAAAAAAAAAAAAAAAAAAAAAAAAAACTCTTCACTGGATGGATCAGCTCGTCTTTCACAATAAAACCTCTGTGGGTCCTTCATGAAGAAAACCTTTCACTCTGCTTCAAAGAGAGACGGTGGTGCGGCCGTTCAGTGCTATGGGTTTTTGTTAAAGGAATGTCGTTTCCCAAATCAGGATCCATTCAATGCTGAATGTTAACAGCAAGACATTTTTTTTTCTTTCGAGTTTCATCAAATTCAAGCTTGTAGTTTCATGCAGGGTGACAGTGAATAAGCAATACAAGCTTCTCACATCTAAAATACTAAATTAAAAGTCAGCAAATTCTAAGCCAGCGCTGTTCTTACAATCTATGGTAATATGCTAACTCCAACATCACCGACTCACAAAGTCTTTACATGTATTATTCATATTTGAAGTTCATTGAAGTACTCACCAAGTAAAAATTTTGAAAATGCCAACAATCTATCGCTGACATCAAATGGCTATATCAAAACTGAGTCTCAGTGGTCCTCATTATATCATACTTGCCCTAGTTCATTCAAGTCAAGAACTGGAATAATAATTACCCATTTTGTCATAATGAGTATTATGATACTTTAATAAAGCAAACAATTAGTTCTCTCTTTGATTGTTCACCCTTAATGTCTTGGATATAACAAGTTATTCCTGTTTTGCTTCTACAAACTTGAATGATTGCTACAGATTTAATTACGCCATGAACAAACGCCACTATTTCTTAGGTTGTGGACTGATTTATAGGTCCCATTATCCTTTGCACATAATATAATAGCTGCATTATTAATTTATACTATGAATAAATTGAATAAAGAGGTTGCACTTGATATACAATGAAAGATTCTGATGAGATCCGGCCCCTATAAGGCATTACACACTTATTTCTTTGATTGTGGTTATCTCTTTGGTTGTCACGGCCAGCTGGACACATCCTAAAAATTACAGGCTTTTTTTGTGGACACTTATCGGAGATACTTATTAGCTAACAGAGAATCTCTTGGTATGTAGTTATACTCATAAATTGATTTATCAGATAACTATCAATCATGGTATTTCCAATATGTATTCTTTCCATTATGTTTTTTCAGTAACTGAGGTAAAAATGTTAAATTTGTTGAAACATCCCCTGTGAGAGATAATCAATGTGGTTTAATCCTTTGGCTACATTAGTCACAATCTTCCTCCCAATTAAAAAAAAGGTTTTGCTTGCAAAGTTTACATTTTGTCTTTGAGACATACCAGAAGGAAACCATCGTGGGGTAGCCAAACTGGAATTAGGCTATAATCTGGGGAATAGGGTTGAATATTGAAAACTGAGATCCCGGACGTTCCAGCGATACTTTGGTCCAGTTTCCTGAAAAGAAGAATACTCGTGGGATCTCTGGACCTTGAAAAGATGTTCTTTAGCAACACAGCTGGATCAACATTTGACCTCCAATTACTTTCGTGCTGAATTGGCAGTTTCGGCTTAAGCTTTGTGGCAACATAGAGTACTGGAGTACAGAAGCTGTAAGTCATGCAGATGGTGGAACATTTCCTCAATCAGATACGCAGACTTTAAGCCCAAATCAGTCGGATTTGCAGTCGACCTTCAACATATAGCTCATGATTGTGTTGCCTCAGTTCCTTTTTTTATTCAATGATACTCTTATGGATTGCTTTATTTATATATTACTTTTGTGGTGTACTGTTTTGGAAATAGATGTGGGATGGTGATAGATCGGAACCCCATTTTTGGATTTTATTGTGTGAAGCAAATGCATATATGGTCATGAGAGCGTACAGTGCTAACATCATTGGTAACAGAGCTAACAGCAGATACCACATATAAGTGTGTAGCACTCATGAATGAAGCCCATGCTGGGCAGAGATAGGAAGCAAGGAGGCCTCCTGCTTGGTGAAGCTTACATCGCTAGTCTGGCTATGTTACTAGGCTAACATCAGAAACATCCTATGTAATGTTAATGCTCTGAATAAATGGAGGCCAAGTAATATTTTCATCCTTTGCAAGCAATAAAATACGGATACAGGTACTATCTTCTGTGGAGGGAACCAGATGTGACCATGCGGTCCTTTGGGCTCTTCATGTGCTCGGCTATAAGGAGCCCAGACAGCATTATCCAACCAAACATGTTTATCATTGAGCAACAGCCTTTTTATCCTTAACCTGCATTGAATTGTACCTGGTTGTTTCATGCATGGTGCATTTTTTATATATCTTGTTACCTTATCTAGCATAAATAAAACCATGACTATATGGAACGTAGTCAGAGGATATTGTGACAACAATGTATTCTGTATGGTTGACAACATGTTTTTTTTTTTTTTTTTTTTTCCACTTCAGATATAGAAAGATGTGGATAATTAATGTTTTTCTAAAGTATATACAGTATAGCTGGTAGATGGGAGATACTTTTTTTTAATGCATAATATTATATTTGAATATAACCATTGTTTCCTTTTTAGTTACACAGATATTACACAGTGTTCTGTACTGTGGATAAATTATTTTGATCTCGTCGGCATGGTGTCTTATTTGTTGAGTTTCATGAACTCCGAGGTGATGCAGTGTTCCTTGCTATAATACAACTTTTTCTCTGTGCCAAATACAGCATTAATTCCTTGATACATTTCAGCCGAAAGCAAGGATAAACCTACTTGTGACATATGACACACACACACACACACACAAAAAGCCAATCAAATAACTTTGCTTTCCTAAAAACATACATGACACCTAACCAGACACCCTTGGGTACAGGACATAGAACAAACATACAGGACATGAAGGACAGGGCATGGTAACCGCCTAACGATGCAAAACCTTCATTACACAGGAGATGCCACTAAATTACACTGGGGCAGGACACTGGTGAGGACAGGGCATGCATTGATTTAACCCCCATAGTCCAGTAATGAAGCTGAAACCTCTGTGACAGTCCCATGTCCATTTCTAATGAAATCTAAAACCATGTGGACGTACAGTTCCTGGAAGTGCTCATAAATAAATAACCTCTGTTTTGGTGTCCCTGTGTTATCTGAAGTGTATGACAGGAAGGCTGTAATTCTCTGAGGGAAGCGGGAATGGGGTCTGTCCAGCGGTACTTTATCTGAGGGTTGGTGGCAGCCTCCATCATCTGGCACAGACTGCAGCCCTGTGTCACTTTCGCACTTCAGGATGGATGGCTCTGCATGGCCTGCACACTGTTAACTGTCCCACTGGTGAGCTTCAAGGAGAGGCTATAAGAGGTATACCTTTCCATGAGCCGCTGTAGCAAAAACAAGGAGGAAATCCAAGGGCCCGGTGCAATGTGATACTTCTCTTTCGATATATTTATTCGATTTAAACTTTGTGTCAGATATTGAAACATATACACTGTGAAAACTCACTTACGGAAAATCCCATCCTGGGGATATTGAGTTTGCTCAGGCTACAGCTGGGATCATGCTGTCGATTGAGACTGATGAAAAATGCCCCCCTCCCTCCTACAAAGATGGCGATATGCTACCCTCATACAGCAGATCCCCGCTGCCCCATTGTTTGTTTGATTTCCATGCATCATTTAAAATTGAATGAATGTGTTGGTCATGAGGTCGGCATAATTTTTAGTTTAGCATTCACTTGAGATGTGACAGTGAGTAATTGTCATGTCATGCCTGGCATATAAATTGCAGCGGGAGGGATTTGACATCAGGAGGCCTTAGAGGAAGGCCAGTGATTGTTCTTGCATTACTGATTTTCTCTGCATGAAATGCTTTATGCTTCAAGGTGTGCTTGTCTTTTCTGCCGTCGTATCATTAATTTGTCATGAAATTTTCCAGTTTTTTTTATTGTGATGAATATGTACATTTTAAAGCCAGATAATGAAATATGGCAGGGAAGCTTGACATCCAGCCTAATGTGTTTGGTCTTATCGATGCAGAATTGAACACCTTGAGTAGCTCTAAAATACCTGTATATCCCAAAGAGCCATGAATGCGTTGTCCTGGGTTGTCCTTTCTTCTGTATGTTAACCAGGTGAATAATTTGAAATTCAATGATGAACTTTTCAGAAAGGTTACTAACATAAATACAGATAATGAACATGTTTTTGGATATGTCCATTAAAACAAGAAACTGAATCATTTGAAATAAAAGACGGTTTTACACAATGCATGTGTTTAATCAAGCAGAGTTTGCTTAGTACAATATTTTCACGACTATAAGGCGCACATTAAAGTCTTAGATTTTCTTCAAAATGTGTGGTGCGCCCTATGTATGTATGTAGGGGGGAGTGTGTACACACACTTGTGTGTTTGATTTATCCATGTGTTTTACCATGCGTGCGATGAATAAAAAATGTTAGTACTTTGTAATCAATTCTTGAATAAAGCACAACCAAACTAAGTTTTGCTCTCGCTCTATATTTGTATATATATCTATTTGTGTATATATCTATTTGTCGTTCTAAAACCTGCGCCTTATAGTTAGATGCACCTTGTGTGTGTGTGTGTGTGTGTGTGTGTGTGTGTGTTAAATACAGTAATGACACACATAACTGAGACTGCTCCTTTTAGTATGGTGCGCCTTATGATCATGAAAATACGGTAATACAATATTATAAGAAGGATAGCAACAAGCTATTGTTAAGAACAGGTCAATAAATTATGTTTAATTTAGAAAGTAATGTAATAACAAGTAATTTCCTAGCATGTACTAATTGTTGGTCTAGTTTAATGAGAAAAAAATGTGTGTGTATGTTCATGGCTTGTATAGCTCATTTCTATTTTAATTCAACAACATGGTACACTAAAAAAATAAGTTAAATAAAATCTCTGTGTAACGTTTAATGCATATTGTAAGCAAAACAATGTTTTTTTCATTGGCCAGCCTTAGTAAATGACAGATTTGTTCAAAGCACATTTTTTTGTTTAATAGTAGCCTTTTGAACATATATCTTAATCCATATAAAATTAAACTTTATATGAATGTTAGCGCTTCAGTCTGCAACCTAAACATTCATAAAGATTTATTTAGAGTCAAGTATTCTGAATACACTGCAACATAATTTACAGAGAAATACAGTCTTGTGAGACAAAGATTTTCAATTTAACTAATCTGCATCAATAGAAAAAAACACCACCTTGCCTTTAGGAATTTTCAGGTTGCAGACTGAAGCGCTAACATTCGCATATATCGACCTCACATCTGGAAGTGTGTGAATGAGTGAGTGACCAAAACTGCAGTGTCTGACCATGGTTGCTGCCCTGCTATTGACTATATCAACCTTTATTTACAAATGAAGCATTTGCAGGGGCTGAAATGAACAAATACAATTTGTGTTTTTTGTTCTGAACCTCTGTAACCTCTTTCAGACACAGAAAACCCTCTGCAGGATGGATTAGACCAACACCGCTCTGCATGGAGAGGCTTTCACGGGGAGAGCCACTTCAACAGCCAGGTTGAGACAAAGCTGCTTAAGCATGGGGTCACAGCAAAGTAATGTTGTGTGCGGCCAATTTGCTCCTTGCTATTCAGCAGCGTGACTATCATCCATGGGAAGAAATCACTTTGATTTTCTGGAGCCTTGCTAATTGACTTCTGCAATGCCTCTTAACTCTGAACTATGTGTCAGATCTTGGAAGACACAGGCTTGCTCTCAGCAAAAGTGGCTTTTGTCAATATAATTAACTGAACAGGCAAGATGAACTGTAAATTTGCCCCAAGTTTTGGTATAGAGCCAACTGTGAAATGTGTTAACTTGGTATTCAGTAATCTACTATAATTAATTAAATCACATACTTTCCATTAATAAGGGTTAACAACTCATGCATTGTCATTGGATTGCAAGCCTGATACATTTTGCCATTGGCAACACTGCTGGTGAGTTCTCATTGCTCAGTGTATCACAAAGTTAAAAATCAGTTTAAAAAAATTCTCCAAAACAAATAAAATAACAGTCCAAGAAATTCAACAGATGGAGAAGTACACATTCCTGGGTGTAAGAATCTCTTCCTCCTCCTCTTTTAAGTGAAAGGCTAATTCTTCAAAGGAACTGAACACGGCTCAGGCTGTTTTAAGATGGCTGACAGAGATTTTCATATCACAAAAAGGTATGATGCATATTAGCTTCACAAGAGAGGAAATGGCTGGACAAAGTGATGTGGGCTGTATTAAGAATCAAAGGCCACGGAGTTCCCATCATTTGCTGAATTTTACACCACCAGACTACAGAGGGAAATTTTAAAGGAGAACTCCCACTCAGCTAATCATCTTTTTTTTAATTTTCTCCCTTCTTTAAAATGACTTCAAAGTATTAACACCAGAACAAACCGATTCTGTAATAGCTGAGTATTACCACTACGTACTCACTTTAATATCCATCCATCCATCCATTGTCTATCCCGCTTATTCCCTTTCGGGGTCGCAGGGGTCTGCTGGAGCCTATCCCAGCGCGTTAAGGCGAGAGGCAGGGATACACCCCAGATGGTCGCCAGCCAATCGTGGGGCACACACACCATTCACACACCATTCACTCTCACACTCACACCTATGGGCAATTTAGAGTTTACCAATTAACCTGAGCATGTTTTTTGTATTGTGGGAGGAAACCGGAGTACCCGGTGAAAACCCACGCAGACACGGGGAGAACATGCAAACTCCACACAGAAAGGCCCCAGACCCAGGCCCAAGGCGGTCTTGAACCTGCGACCTTCTTGCTGTGAGGCAACAGTGCTACCCACCGCACCACCGTGTCGCCCCACTTTAATATTAAAAATGTAATTGTAGTTTTATAGTTTAGGACATTATTATGAATATTGGTAACTGGTTCTTTCATTCACCACCTGAATTGATGTATTTGACCTATATTCAATCTGGACTCACTGAGGTTACACTTGTCACCAGCCGTTGTCTGTGGGACCTACCAAAATGTTCTTTTTGGCACAAAGTTCATTCTCTCATGATAGGATTGATATATTTTACACCATATTCATTTATTTAACTGGAGGCCCTAATTAATTTATTCATCAAAAAAAATAAAAACATCTCTCTATTGGATAGGCAAGTCCTCTTTCTCCCCACATTACTATGTCCATGGTCTGGGAACCCGATGCATTAGAATGTTCATATCTTTTTTGCTCTGGCAGATGTCTCAGTCCGGTAAAACCATCCTGATGATGTGAATTCACATTCTGTTTTCCTCTACATAGAGATATGTCCTGAGAATGTGTCAGGAGGCATTTTGGTCTGTGCCGGTTTATAACGCCCCACATACAAATTAACAAAGAGGGTCTAGACATCTGAATTGATGTTACCTCTGGGCAATATCATTCAAAGTGTGGACCTGGTTTTCACACTATGATGTGATGCTTTTTAGTTCTATGTCTCCATGAGAAGTGACACCATCAACACAGCCGCTGTCCTTCTCAAAAGTTGCTTGACTCCCATCAAAGCATGGATGGAACAGAACTTACTCCAATTGTCTGGTGGAAAAACTGAATTTGTCCTTGTTGGCATCCAGGCCATTATTGGGAAGGCAACACACACCACTTGTTTTCTCTATTTTGTGGTGCAGGGAATCAGTCCCCCCTGAAAATCCATATTGAAGAAAAAAGTGTCTTGAAAATGGTCTTAGAGACCAAAATGTTTTTCAATAAATCAATAGATGGTGTCACAGCTGCCCACTCCTGCGAGGTCCACAACCTTGGGGTGATACTGGATAGTCAACTCTCTCTCTCTTTGTTCAAAGAACTTTACTGAGGTTTAATTTTTCCACATCAGGAATCTGGCAAAGTTCCAAGCTCTGCTTCCCTAACCTACTGCTGAACAACTCATCCATGTCTTTGTTTCAACCCACCTGAAATACCACAATGCCTTCTTGGTGGGGGGGATCCACAAAATGTATAAATCAGCTGCAACCTGACCAGATTTATGCTGCTTAGGTAGTGTGTGGCCAATTAAATGAGGGTTTTTATCATGCAATCAACACAAGAGTTTTGGGCAAACCAGAGAGGGGCTTAATTTTCACAGGAAAGTAAAATAAATAAGAAGGCAGATGAAATGTTAACCCCTAATTGATAATGTGCTAATAAAATTAGTTATCTTTTATATGGTGAATATTTTTACAAAAGAATCACTGCCATTGTTGTCCACTAGTCATGTATTACAATATAAATAGGTATTCTTAACTTGATATAAAGCGAATTACTTTATTACAGTAATTGTGCAATAATTTAATTGAAATACTTACACAAAGTAAAATCAAGCAGTTAATAAAACATCAGTTGGATTACTCTTGAAACTCTGGTGTTTAGTGTGCTCATGATGCTTGGTGGAGGATGCTGGCAGAGCTTTTTGTTGTGATATGTCCTGCTTGGTGTAACTGCAGTTTTGTAATTTCAGTGAGACTTATGGGACTTTACTATGTTTTACTGTTGTTTTAAAAGAAAGCAAGCAAAAGATTTTTCTCTCTAGACCTATAAATAGGCTAATCATACCATCAGAAAAAAATTATCAAATTATACTACATCTTAACATTTTTGTTAAATACATATCACAGATAAGAATGTTGTTTTCTAACAATTTCTTTGTGGTTGTATTTACCTATTCAGGTATATGCGTCTGCTGATTTGTCAGCTCTGTGAGTGTGTGATTAATTGGAGTTGGGTCTCTTTCTTGTAAATGAATTGGCTTTTTTAACAGTATGTTATCTCTTGGTTGACAGTTTGGTCTCATTTAGCTTGTTAGCTGAATGTTTAGTAAAGTAACAGAAATGGTCATTGATCCATGAAGCTCTAAGTATGTCAGTCGACTTCAGAATGTTCATCTCCCATACTGAATAACTGTTTGCCAATTTGTTGGCAAAATTATTGGAATACTAGTTTGAGTCAACTAGCCACCTTCTTAACATCAAAAGTCTGATGTCCTCTGATCTTATCTCACCACTGAAAGTTAACCACTGAAGCTCTCATTAAAGTTTTTAATGTCATAAACCTTTATTTAGATACAAGCCCATTGCCTTTGACACTGTTCATAATAGCTGGACTCAGATCATACTAAGACACAACTTTATCTCCACACACATGTCCTTGACCTGTGGTGTCCCCCAGGGGTCAATCTTAGGGCCTTTCATTACTTGTTGGGATTCATGAGTAAAATACCTATAATTATAGGGCCTAATATGCAACTGTTAAAGGGTATTTACATACATTATATTTATATATATATATATATATATATATATATATATATATATATATATATATATATATATATATATATATATATATATAATTTTTTCATAATTATTAATGTTCCTATTACTAAAACTAATAACAATATATATGTAAGTAAACTTTTCAAGCTTTCTCTCTCTCTTTCATCAGCTCTCATATTCTACACACTTACATATTTGACATATGTCTGCTAGCGACTTGTGCTTTATTAGTTTAATTAGATGTTTACCTTCTTTAATCTTTGTCTGCATTCTTTCTTTTCCACTTTGGTTTACCAATGTGTATGAATTGGGCTTACTAAACTTGCCTTGCCATACCGGGTTCTTTTTTTTTCTATTCCTTTTGTCTCTGTTCATTTACTACATCCACTTATCCTTATGTGGCAGACTGAAGACTATCTCAGAAAGCTTCGGACAAGAGTTTGGGGAAACCCTATATTAAGATTAAATGCCGATCTTAAATTTCTCTTGGCTTCATATTTCCGCCTTACAGCATTTATTTCAATATGCGCGCTGTCTAATTAAATCTGAAAGAAAGTACGACCTTGTGCAGAAACAGAACATTGTCCATTTTGCTGCAGAAGTGAGGTGTGAGAATGTGCTCTACTTTTCTCATTTCTAAAACTCTTCAAGCCTCATTAACTTCAAAAACATGCCAACATCGCTGCTGTGAATGGTTTGCAGCATTTGCTTGAGCCAAGAAAAAGGTCCGTACCTCGCAGAGGGAGACGGAGTCCCTCTCGGAGAAGGCAATCGCTGAGGCAGACGATAAGGAAGAGGTTCATCTTTTATATGGTGTCTCATGTGCTGAGTGGTAAGGATTATAGTTCTCGACAGTGTGTGCCGTGGGATATATGACGAGCAGATTCCTAGATCTGAGTTTATTTGTGAGTCAAAATGTTTTAAGTTTATTTTTAATCTCAACTTCTACAAGAAGAAATGCTCTCATGCTCGTTGCAGATTTGAGGCCATTGTTACCTACCTTATCTCTTGGATTCAGCGCTTCCTCCTTGGCTGCTGACAATGACTCAACTTCTCAAAATTGATAAACAAGTGCTGCTCTCTGGCAATCTTCTACACACAGACACATACCAAGCTCATAAAACATGTACCGCTCACCAGACGTCGCCACATTTGTCTTAAAGGTGCTTGCAAAAACATTTCCCCTACCTCCAAACAAGAAATTACTCATCCTTTAATGTTGAAAACAGAGTATCTGGGCGATGAACCTTCGAAAACATGCTAACAAAAGCATCCATCAGGAGTCGTCAGTGCCTTGCGCTGAGCCAAACCAAATGCCAGAATGCTTATCCCTCTTGTTCCCCCCGCGGAGTTAGCAGGCTTACATCATGTTTGCAGCTTGTATCCGAGTCTCACTCACTTTGAGCAATTTCCATCGCTTGTGGTTCTAACAAGCATGCAATTTCAACACAGTCCAGTTTTGCTCTTCTGCTGCTAAAAATCATCACTTCAATTGCTTCACATGTTTTTTTTCCCTTTTTTCTCTGCAGCTGAATTGATGCATTTGTGATATCTTGTGCAGGCAGGATCTTTGGGAGATTGGTGAGAAGTCATGAAAATAGTGTTTGGTGGTGTAGAGAATATGAAATGGGTCTGCATGGATAAGATGTAATGCGCAAGAAAAATGAAACTCACCAAAGGTTAAACAGGCCAAAGAAATGTCATCAAAATGCCACTTAAACATGATTTGGCCTTTCATCACATCATGCTTTGTGCCAGCACTGAGGCTTGAATATGAGTGAAAATGAATCATGGTCCTCTACAAAGGTCGATCAAGATCTGTTTCAGGGGGGGAAAAAAACATGGACTTTAAGATAAATTATAGAAGAATCATCAGCGGTGACTCTGGATCGACATGCATCAGGAGGCATGTCTGACCAGTAATACGTTTGAAGATTGAATAAATTACTTATTGATGCAATAAGACAGATGGAGGAAAACAAAATATAAAGATTCATACATTTTTTGCATTTAAAAGTCAAGTGAAGTCAATTTTATTCGTATAGCCCAGGGGGTCCCTCTTCCAGGATGGACAGACTTGCAATAAATGTGCGTATGGATGGAATCCAATACATTTCAACAGGGAAGAAAATATAGAACACAGCATTAAGAAGCACAACAGAATAGGATTTATATTATACAAAGAAGATTGTACCAACATCAGTGGGATATAAGTGTACAGATGGAATAGAAGAAAGGGAAGCTCAGAGTATGTCATGAGGTCCCTGGAAATCTAAACTAGCAACATAACTAGGTTGTTAACACATGGATGTGTAAACCAATTTGTTATTTATGATTTCTTTAAGAAGTTGTGTTGCATGTCTCATTGTAAATCTACTAAATCCTGTAAATTAATGATTAATACACACCATTAGAGGGATGATTTAAGGAAGCATGGGTCCTTCCATCAACTGAGGAGCAATGAAATGACATTTAATTAAGTGTTCATATAGTACATGGGATTATGCTGCCCACTCTCACTCACCACCTGGGCTTCTGCCCTATTTTCTGCACTTAATTTCAGGACCAGCTCAGAGCAGGGGAGGGGTTTATAAGTATACACTTACTGGAAATGTAATGCACTGTAAATTGCATGATAAGTGCTCTAGTCTTACTTAAATCTAATTAAGATAGTGATAGAGTGCTGGTCCTTTCTAAAAAAAAAAAAAATCTTTAATGAACAATGACAATGCGTTTGGCCTTATATTGGTTGGAGCTCCTTGGCTAACACACATGAAACTAGATTTTCTAATTGTTAATAAAGTATGATCAGAATTAAAGAGGGTAGTTTGACCTTGTTTATAGTTACATGTTTGCTGTATCTTTTTTTCTGACTTCTGGTCTCTAGTGGAACCATAATCTAATCTCTTCATTCATTCATTTATAAGATCTGGTCACAGTAACGTCTGGCAATGAATAGGGCAACCAAAGGGCATGTTTTTAGCCACTTACACAGGGAGTGTCCAAATCCACAATTCATCCAGTTTGGGGCCTCAGGCAGATTTTCTGCAGAGTTCTACTTTCCTAGACTTTGTTCAGAAAGTTAGCCAGAATCCACAGCAATATCAATGTCACATTGTAAGAGTAATCATAACTTGATAATATGTGCCCTATTTACTTTGAATGAAATTCCCCTTTTACATTTTGGTTACTAATCTATACTAATCTGCTCATCTAGATGGTTCAAATGATTTTTTTTTGTCATGCTACAATAGAGCTGTCCTCATTTGTGGATGTAATGTGAATACCACATGAATATTTCATGATGACATAAATTATGATCCCTGTTATAAACTTACTTAGTAGCGTCACCTGCGCCAGTGTTCTCTATTCAACACAGTACATGCTAATGAGTTTATGCCCGGTAGTCGTCCCGCGCCTGCAGCCAACTTGGCTACCGCTCCTTTATTTCCGCTCAGACACAAGACACAGCAGTAAGTGAAAGGGGGAGGATTTCACCCCTCCATCCTTGAGCCTCAGGCTGATGGGCCCTATTCACAACAAATACAGAGAATCAACCTGCAGTGGCAGTGGTTGCAGAGCAGTGACTCATATGGAAGAAAAGGGGGAGACAGGGGAAAGGGAATAGATACCACTTTTTTCCCCTGAGTGGAGTCAGAGTTTGTTGAAGCAGCTGGATTTGGATGGACGACTCATGCAGTTCAAACATTGCAAATCCTTATTTCCCATCTTCATGTTTCTGAAGTATCCTGGTGTGCATATTTATTTGAGTTGATAGGCAGGTGTGATTATATGAGGGTGCATCCTTTATAACACTAATGGTAGTCGGTGCAGTTATGTAGCAATTTAGTGGGACTGAAGCTTATCAGCCACAACATGTCTTGTTAATTTCAATATCAAACTGGCTTTAACTTTACTCACACTGATTGAATGTGATACTGAGTCTTAGAGTTCAACAGAGGCTTTAGAACACAGTGATGATGGAATTCTTTAATTGACTTCACAGTTACCTCAGGTATGTGAATTGTCTCATCCTTCATGATCTTATCTCAATCTTTGAAGTGTAATGCAATTAGCCATCACTGATTAATCCTCTCACATTAATCATTTTCATCATCGTGGAAACTGCTCCTTTGTTTTTCGAGTACTCAAAATAGGTGTGACCGAGATGATTTTATACTCCAATTTCACAGGATTTTTGATGTAAAATTGTTTTTTTTTTCTTTTTATTTGGAGAGGAAATGACAAACTCATGTGCATGTGTCAGTGCGTCCTTATAAACTCAACCGATTTGTTAGCCTGAAAAAAAAAAAGATGAGGGACAGCAGAAAGGATGACAGTGTTTCAAGCTTTCATTAACTCGAAAATCACTTTCCACACAGAGTGTGGCAGTGCACAAAGGTAATTAATTTCCTCAAGGACAATTATTTTAGTGCTTTGAGATAATGACAAGAACTCCTCAAAGTCCAATCTTGGTAGATACTGTAGGTGGGAAAATTATCCCCAAAGGTCCAATTCTGAGCAGGAATTGCACCATCTCTGGTGACAGTGAAGTTAATTCACCATGCAGGTTATATTTATCTGGGAGACTTCAGTGTACGTAGATTAAAAGTAATTTGTTTTACTACTTTAAGAGCAATTAAATAGTTTTTAGTACATATTAACTCACTTAGTTCTGGAATGTAGTGCATGGGGACAGTGTAAAACATCAAACACACTCAGAGACTGAGGATTAATAAGACCTACAGTACTGTTCACAATGCAAATGGGATGTTGTAGCACTTCAAAAAAATGTGTTGCATTGAATGATTGTTTAGTTTTAGTTTGTCGTATTGTTGTCCACTGACAGTCCAAGATGCTGTATAGAATTTAACATTTTAAATAGTTTCAACTTTCATTCTTGTATTCTTTTTTTTTCTTCTAATAGTATTCTTTAGTGAAGGATAGCTTTTTAGTGACATCGCTAGGATATCCTTTGTAATGCAAATGACAAATGGGACAAATAAGACCTTTTGAATCTTAAAAATTGTGCCATTATAGGTGATTGATTCTTAAAGGAACCTGCAGTTAAGACCCAGACACACCAAGAGGGGAGAATCACAATAATGCTGTAATATCGCATTCCCGCTGTGCAGGAGACGTTTTAATATCACAGAGTTCAGGTACACATTTGTGTGTTTAGTAAACACATTGTGATTACAGTTGTCCGTATCTGTATGAAAGTCATGTGGAGTTTGAAATTATTCAAATCATCTTGTTTTTTTAGACATTCTCAAACTTTCTGCCAAACGCCTGTCAGTGCCTCGTCTTTTGTTCTGATAAATCGTCTGCACATTATGTGAAGCACAGTCATGACAGACAGGATGTGGTGATTACAGCCGGTTGTTATTTCTCAGGGCATCTCACCTGTGGGCTGTACTGAGGAAGAATACATTATTGCTGGATGGGAGCATTGATCATAGTCCATCAAATCAGTTCTTCTAATTTCAGATGAAAAGTGGAGCCTCCCTCCTACCCTGCAGTGTGCCATCAGTTTTGTAACAGAGTGTAGAGTTAAGATTGGCTTCTCCCAAGAGAAAACAGATGTCCTTGCCTGGGAGGCTCAGAGTTGCAAGGCACAAATACTGGATTTGGCACCTTAGATTTGCCGCCAAGGGCACGCGATGTCCCATTTTAACTTGAATTTACTTTTTTCTGAAATCCTGTTCTCCCTGTGTAAACACGTGCCTTAGTTTGGAAGGCACTGGCTCATTTATTACACTCTTTACCGCAGTGACAGCGCCGCTACCTCAAATGCTTGAAATGAATTGTGTTTGCATTCACATGACTGACAACCTCTTGCATATATGACAGTCATGTGACTGTTTTCTCGCAGTAGCAGAGGAAGTTATATTGCTACAAAACACACTGGTAAGAAAGTTGTTGGTTTCTTTTAATTATTTATTATGTCAACATGAACCTTGTCAACTAACCCATAAACATATGGATGACAGATAAAGAGATGTGGACAAACTAGTCACATATAGACAATCTGTTAAAATAATGGCCTAAGTCTTTTTTTTTAAGTTTTTGGGAAAACAAAAAAAAAAAAAACTTTATCAAATGAAGAAGAATGTTAAGATATAAGAATATTATATTTATTAATCATTTATTTATATATTTATTAATCTTTCAATAAAAAAAGCCTGTGTGTTTCACCTTCTGTATGTGACATTAAAGAATAAAGAGACCCAGGCCATTTTTTTTATATTCCAGTGTAACTTAAGCAACTTTAAACCTGTATTAAACTGTCCTTTCATTCCAGAGTGCAAACTCAAAACTTACATTACCCAAAGTTAAATTAAACATGTCAGCTAAATCAATGTGGTCAAAACTTGGCAGTTCTCTTTTTCATCACTTTCCCAGGTCTTCTTTGCCTGTTTGAGTGAAAGTAACCTATTTAAATCCAGTTTTTACACCTTTTTGAAACCTTCTTCATCTTCTTCTTCATATTTGGCTACATATTCAATGAAGTTTTTGATGTACCACATTTTATATTAAATTCTTATTAAAGTACAACTTGTGGACTTTAGACTCTTTAATTACCATAAAACATTATAGCTTAAAGCATTCATAATAGTAAACCTCATCACCCACAAGTAGAAGTTGATTCAAAAATCATGTTTCGAGCTTTTTCTGCACTATAGATTCTCTTGAATTATGAAGCTGCTGCCATCATGAAAGCTTGTTAAATTGCAAAAAAAAAGTCAAGGAATTTTATTCTGACTTGGGCAAAAAACTTGGGCAGAAAAATACCTATGTTACCTTCTTCATTCAGGCCATTGTCCTGTATGATCCCTGATTTTACCAGATATGGCCAGCGGCATCAAGAGATGATTAAGGCCAAAACATGTATTAGGCCATCATTTTAATAGGGTGACAATATTAAAGAAGTACATTGTACACCTCATTCCGCAACACTTAGGCCTTCAGTTTATTTCAAAAATGCAAAAACAGATTGCTTTTAGGCAGCAGAAGCATATTGTGAACACAACACTAACATACAGTATCATCAATGTTCAAGTTGATACAGCAAACTTGTTAAAAAAAACTATGGAGAACATTATTATTTATTATTTATTATGAGTGCTGTTTGTGGCACCAGGGCCCTGTATCACACGCAGCAGGATTAAAGGGTTAGCCAGCTAACTTCAGGTGTAACCCTGGGTTTCCTGGTGTCACAGAGCTGTTCACTTCTTAACAGAGGAGGTCACTATGGCTGAAAACAAGTATCTGCTTTGGAGCAAGTTAGAGTCAAATGATAGCATCAAAATGTTTAGGCAGACCACCCAATAACCAACCAATTCATTGGAAAAAAAAAGAGTCATAATTTATACAGGATCCTGGCATAGACAATATGTCCTGAAGAAAAAAAAAACAAAACGGATTGCCTGCCTTCTATTTCCACTCTGGTTTTAAAACACATCTTCCATCAAACAAGAGATGGTTTATGCCACTAATCACATGATGCTGATTTTAGCTGCATTTTAACTGTGCAAATTTTGTTTTTATCTGACAGTGTGGACGATTTTACTCTGATTCACCGTAGCTCAGAATAATACGAGACAGCTGTGTGAAGATAATTGGAAATAAAAAGTAAAGCTGCTGTTGTCTTTTCTTAGAACGACCATCCACGCCGGTAATTGGCTCCCGTGATTATAAATGCAACATTTGGGTCAGATAGACCTCATCAATCATTAACTAATTTTCCTCTCTGTGCTTCAGCAGCATAAACAGCCAGACATTACTTTTAAGTTTGTTTGTTTTTTTATGTGCAGGGCACATTCAGATTAGTTTCTTCATTATCTTACTCAATAGCATAAAATACTTTCTATAAGTCGTATAATACTCACATGTATTTTAAGACCTATTTTCATATTACTGAACTATTTGTAGAGTCTCTACATCTTCTCCTTCTGTTACATGATTATTACATTTTACTTTGCGGAATAAGACTTTTTAATGTTCCTAAACATAATTGTTCCACCAGGAGGTTATGTGGTCTGATCATTTCATCTCAACCCCCGTGAGATACATCAGTCATGGCTCTGATGATGTCGCTTGTAATTAAACAAACCTCGCCTCCTTTCACTTGGATGCTGATAGCTGAACAGGGAAATCCTGGCTTCACAGAGCTAGTGGGTAACCAGTTTAGTGATGCCTGTTATCAGGGACTGCCAAATGTTAGGTTTGGTGCTGTCAGAAATCTCATGGATAGCAGGATTCACGGCACTGCGAAAAAGTGAAATCCTAACAGGTGAATATGTGTTGTTTTCAGTATAATTAGCCTGGTATTGAGTAGAATTTTCTTTTTTCACTGGCAGATAATTTCACTTGTTTCAAGCTTTTTTTTCCAGAATTGGGTCAATTTAGTCTTGTTTTGAGAAATCAAGACTAACACCAAAAACAAGATATTTTCACCTGGTAACGTTTCACTTTTTGCACTTTTTGAGGATTTGTGATACGGGCCCCAAGTGACCAAGAGTGCATCAATCAGTGTCTTTTAGGTTTGTTTTTGGCCTATAGCAAATGCTGAGTTTGGGTGATAATTCTATGTAAACAATAGTAGCTACACCGTTTGCTTTCATTTGTTGTTTCATTATAAAAATATCAATTATATGTGCTTCAGGATTTCCTTTAGGAGTCATATATTTACATTGTGAGGAACAGCAACAGGAAGTCTTCGGCTTATGTGGTAGAACTGAAGTATATCAGGACGAATTGCTTCTTTGTTTAAAGGCCTTACATGCCAGAGGAGCTTGGATTTCACATGTTAATTTTGACAAAGATTAGGGAGCGATCCACACTTGCACTCTCTGTAGGCTCGTCTCATCACAGCCGTCTGAATCACTTACATTCTTCATCCTCTTGTGTCAGCCATTGCTTTCTTGTTAATCACACCCATTTTCTGGCCATTAGTTGTGTGGCTCTGGCGATCTACTGGTCCCCTCTTTTTGCCTTTCTTGCCAGAAAATGTTGATGTTCTGGAAGGGAGATTGGATTGGGAAATTTTACAGCTGCTATTCCACCACAGAAAGGATGAAACTAATTATATGGATGATGCAGTGCTACAGTTTTACATGTTTTTTCAACATTAGTCTTTTTTTTTTTTTAACATTTTGCATTGAGAAAGTCTACTTCTAGTTTCCTATTTCTCCTCTTATTTCATTTATACGCCAAAAAACCAAAGCCCTTTGGCTTCAGTCCTCTTATATAATTCACCACCGTCCTTTATTTAAGAGGCAACTCCCTCCTGGTTCAAGCAATCATTCAGCAAGCCTAAACTATCATTGCCCTGTCTTTTACGCACTGGAGGCAATCACAAATCAGTGTTCTCTCTAAATGATTTAGATCCTCTTTTATCATGCTGCTTACCACTTCATATGCTGATGCCAAGTTCCCACATGCAATACAGAGAAGCAGTTGGGGAACACATTAGGAAACATGCTCTTTGGATCTGCTTATGAATTTACGAAAGTGAAGTTTGGAAAAACTAAGCCTTCATCTGGATCACTTATTTAGATCAATAATTTGAAGAGATGAAGTTAAAAAAAAGAAAAAGCAATACAGATTTTGAATACCAATGTATTATTTAACCTTCTGAATGGAACAAAAAAAAGTAGGACAGTAGTATTACAGTCTAATAACTTAGCGAAAATGATTTCATGAAAGTGGGGAAGCAGGTACAAACATCTCTTGACAGAGAACCAAAATCATCAAACTATGTATTCCCTGTGTCTCCATCTGAAAAATCTACTTCTGATGTAATAACTGTTTCCTGAGGGTCTGTGAACACATCTTGAAGTAAGATGCTGCAGCTAGTGTGTAGAGTGCTTCTCCTCTGAAAGAAGAAGAGGCCACAGCACCCCTCAACTTTCTTACATTGTTGGTTGTCTTGGTGGTAGCTATGGGACTAAAGTAGCAGTTAAACATTTTAGGAGATGTTACAGTACTATGCATGCAGGGATGCAGAGTCTTTTTTATTTTAAGAGCGATATAGGCAAACTAAATAAATGAGCTGCTGCAGTGGAGTGGGGGGTCCTGTTGGTGATGTGGGGGAAAAGCTAGAGAGTGAGCAGACCGCAACATCTTCCCCTTATTCACCTCATCCTTCAGAGTAAAAACTCTGTGTGCCATGTTTGTACTGTATATCTGGGATTGTGTGTATGCTGCAGTGTGTTACATCCTCAGATTAATACTTGCGAAATGAGTTCCCAATATCAGATTAGGAGATAATGGATTTACTTTTTTTTTGGACAGTGCTTCATTACTGATGAGTACAGTTTTCTGTAAAGTTACTACAGATAACATTGTTTTATTACAATTTATCGGATACAAATGATTTTGCAACAAACTTAGAAATATGTGGAAGAAGCTGGCATCAATATCCACTCATCCTTTATTTACAGAGCCAGATGGTAGGTTTGGACACCATCAAGTATCTTTTAATACAACAGATGCTGAATAGCGAAATTTCTCTGTTTTGGCTGGCTGGCTGTGTGCCATTATGTCTAAAAGCCCATCATCCAAGGCAAATGTGTTCAACCCCTCTCTGCTGTTATCAGAGAGCGTCACATACAGCTAAAGTTATTTCTTTGAGAGCGGAGAATGGGCGCCTTCTCAATTCAGTCTGTCAGCTCTCTGCATAAAAGTCCTCTGCACTCAACCTTTCTCCCCAAGATCTCAGCAGAGATTCTCTTAGCTGTCAGAAAACAATTGCTCTTTGTAAAAGGCAGCGGCTGCCGCAACTTTAATTTTAAAGATGTTTTAAATGAGCTGCCATTGTGTGATTGATGGGCTGTGAGAAACCTGCCTCCCGCTCCTCTATATCCTACCACTGGGGCCTTTAATTACAAGCGCCCTGTATTGATGTTGTCAGCTGCTCTGTGATATGCATCATGTATGTGAGGAGAATGGATTCGACCACCTGGTCCCAGGCTCTGTACAGTATCATTATGCTCAATGTCATCTGTTGAAATGCACTGTCATCAAAGTGGAGTGCATATATTTTGTTTGGATCAAGGCCTCTGGTATTCATGTATTCACTCATCTATTAACTCTCACTCATTGTATAAAGTGAATTTGATTATGATTGAGGTTGTGCGTGACCTGACCTTCTAAGTAATCAATATCTATTATATGTTTGTTTATTCTTCATGCAAACATTTGCTTTAAACCTACTTTTGCATTCTAAGAAAAAATATTTGCATTACGAAGGCAAATGTGAATAGCTTTCAAAGTTTGTATCCAATTAGTTCTAAAAGGAACGTGGGGACACTATACCTTAAGACAGTTTAATTTTTTAGGGTAGATTTGTTCTACATTTGGAATATAGATTATAACTTCCATTAGCTCCAACCATTAGCTTCCACAAAGTGGGTATTAGTCTTTCTGAGGTCCACATGTAAAAAAAAATTAAAAAGACAGTTTTAAAGTCACATGGTATCTTTGAGAGAAATTTAAGCCGAATATAAAAATAAGAATGTAAATCAATCTTTCTACAAATAAAACAAAAATAATAGTAGGCTATATCCTAATGGTAACATAAGCAATGTTAAACAAATTCTAAAACAGCAATAACACAACAACAGCTATATGTTATCCCTTCTTATTTCAGTGACTTTTTGAAAGAATATATATATATATACCAGTGTTTTGATCATAATTACAGTTTGCATAATTAACAGATGACTAGAATGTAATTTAGCATTAATGTTTAGCACTCCAAAATATTGGAATTAAGCAGGAAGTGAGACTCTGGCCTAGTCTTGCCAAAGACCCAATAATTTCAGGATGATTTTTTTGTCAGTCTGCTGGTATCCTCCATCTGTGGCTGTGTATTGTTTTACTGAGAAGTTGAAACAAATTCTGTAAGTATTTTCATCAGTTCTCTGAAATAATGTAATGCAAATTCAGCGTGTTTGATGTGGCTATTGTCTGCTGGTGCTCTGTGGGCTTTTAAGCAGCTCCCATTGTTGTATTTCTTGTATTTCCTTCAACTCTGTGATGGTTGACTTGATTATGAAAGTGGATGTTCTCCACTGACTAGTTTAATGTTTCGCATTCCCTGTCATTACGGTGATGATTAACATTCATTTATAATAATTACGGTCCTGTTAACATGTAATCCTTTAATGGGATACATCAACATCAACATAGACACTGTATGACTGTAAATGCATAATTCTCATTTCTCTTCCATCTAGTGAATTGGGTATGAATGTGAGGTTTTTTAAGAAAGTGCATTTAATAATAATGGACTATATCATATAAAAAGAAACAAAAACAATCATCTGTTTTGTATACAAAGTCTTGCAGTTATTTAAAGGTAAATTTACTTCCTGAAGTTTTTATCCCGTCAGCAACACTGCTGCTGTTTGTAGTTCTGTTTTTATCTTTTTAGCAGATTTCACACCACAGAGAAATAAGTAATTATACTTTTATTACAGATACACCAAAGCACCCTGTTTACCACCTTGTCTCGTAACCTCAAGAATTAATGAGCCAGTGCAATTTGCAGTAGACAGAGTTGGTTCAATACGAACAAATGAACAAAAATGTCTGGTTTATATGTGTCCAACAAGGGAGAAAAAAGTCAGACAGCAATAAGAAAACTTTTACTGTGTACTAGTAAATCTTCCCATTTGACATCCTGACCACACTATATGAACTTGAATACAATATAGTGGTTGAATTCATAAAAAAAAAAAACTTTTTTTGCAAAACATCACCATATTAAACATGTATCACATTGTTAACTTTGGTCATGGTTCTATTCCCAATACACAATCAATTATCCATGAATAGAAAAGGCACACCAAACTAAGACACATTTAAGGGTTTGTTTTTCTACTCTCCCAATCTGCTCAGGCTAACAAACTGAACAGAAACAATATCTGCATAATTGGCTGAAGACACAAACATACTCGGTTTTGTCTTTTGCAGGTAATGAATATCGGAGTGAACTATCCAATACAAACAATGCAGTCATTTCATGGATCTGTTGTACTATACAGACATGATGGTTTTCAATAGTGAATTACAATGAGAAATAAACGTTCCACAGTGTGGATACTGCTAGCATGTACTGGAGGCTAAAAAAACACAAAGGAAGGTATTTGTAAAAGGTGTGAAGACAAAGCGAAGAGGCATATGGCACACTGGCTACACACACTTTTGACGCATACTGCAAGTATTTGTCTATGTGAAACGTTGTCAGCAATATGAAACATCAAAGTGATAAACGCCAGGTAATGGTGTCAGTCCCTTTCAATCCGAGGGAAGGGAAAGGGCTGGTTGCCAGCTTCCATTTTCTGCAACAGGGGTGACCTCATAGGCCGCGCCGCATCGTGGTCATATGGCGTCTGCCAATGACAGGTGCCACTTTTGTGCTTTCTCCACCATCACATAAAAGCCCACTTGAAAGTAAAAATCTTCAAAAACATCTTTAAAGGGGCCCCGTTTTGCCATTTTCTCAAGTTTAACATTATAATTTTCGTGGTCCGTTTATAAAAATGTGTGTGCTTTTTTCGGATCCAGGAGGGAGCCGCTATCAAACAGGA
The DNA here is from genome assembly GCA_036785175.1 of Eupleurogrammus muticus. Taxonomy (NCBI): domain Eukaryota; kingdom Metazoa; phylum Chordata; class Actinopteri; order Scombriformes; family Trichiuridae; genus Eupleurogrammus; species Eupleurogrammus muticus. The sequence continues at coordinate 11,439,318 of JAYKQN010000002.1, read as the reverse complement.
CCTATTTCAAAATGGCTTGTGTTCAGTCAGGTTTAAGCAACACTACCAGAAGGACCCACAACACAACCGAATATGTGAATAGTCTGGTTTCACAGTTTGTGTTTGGCCAGCATCAGAAGAGACACACAATTTTACACACAAGTAAAACACACAGAAACACACACACACACACACACACACACACACACACACACACACACACACACACACATTAGCCCTTATGATATATTTAATTACTAGTATTGTAAACAATGTATGAAAAAAAGATTAACAGTTATTCAGTGTCAAATAACTTTACTCTGTTTAACGTACTTACAATGAATGTAAGAGTGACTCCAACCTGTCTGTAACTGGATCTGGATCATAAAGGCTCACAAGGTCAGAGATGTGGTTTGGTGCTAGTCCAACACAATTTACTTGTCAGGCTTTAGTAAAGTGTCAGTAAATTCCTCCTATAAATAATACAGTACCAATAGATCTAATGAGATTCTTAATTGTTTTTTTGAGTCATGTGTTCAGGCAGAACACAAAGTGAATGCAGAGAAACAAATTCACCCAGGACAGCGTGGATAGATGAAAACACATCTGTTGGTGGGTTTTGAACAAATACTTAATCTTCAACAGGTGAGATTGGTGTTACCGCCATCTGGTAAAAACAAGATGGAGTCCACAGCCATGCTAGCAGCCCTTTGTGGCTGCGTTTATTTTTCAAAATGGCTTCTAGACTTTCCAAATATTTTCAAACCCATTGGATTAAAGGCTCATAGTGAAATGATCCATTTCATGGGGTTTATGGAGCTCATAAAAAATTATCTACAATTTTACAGCCGCTTCTTTCCCAATGATACCGGATGGGGAAAAAGCTTCCTGGGCCCAATAACAACACCATTATTGTAATTCCATTCTTTGGCCACTGTTATACATTTCGCTTCAAGACGCAGCTTTCAGGCATGGTTTTAAGTGGTCAGCAATGTTGATTGTTTGCATTTTGTGTCATGAGTTGTAGGATGCTCCTAACTCTGAAGTCTGAACTTTTCAATGTTAATCCGCTTTTTACTCACTTGGCTATATTGTGGATGTGCACTGAACTTGGCTTTCTGTTTACTACTGTCTGTCTGGGGTGCGGAAATCACCACACAAGTGGTAGCAGTTATTGCAATTTAAAAGCCACACTTTCTCAACAGTCCCTAAATACTTCAGTGGAGAGAAGCAGCTTAGACGCATACTTAAGCCTGTTAACATGCAGTTGAAGTGATTCAGTAAGTATAGCTGTTACAAGAGTTTACCATGTCCCACTCTGATGTAATCCCGCCTTTAACAAGAATCAGTGCTGTTGTCAGGTAGCAGTAGAGAAAGTATATATTGAATAGTTCAGGTCAATATCAAACGTAATGTTAACGAGATGATAACTTTAACCATAGTTTTATATAGGCTTTTAATTATGTATTATTATTAACATAGAGTGCTTAAGTGTTTACGCAAGTGTTTTCAGATTTGTCAATATTCCTAATGAACTAAAATCTGGATTATATGACAACAACATATTTATTTTGGCATGAATGTTTAATATTGTGTCGCAACTCTGTGTGCAGAGAAACAGTCAGATGTGTAACATTCTCTGGTCATTAGACAGACTCCATTTTGAAAATGCATTCGGCTAAAAGATATAAATTGTGATGTAATATCCATTTAGAGCTCTTATAGAGCTACTGCCCTCTGGTCATTTAAATCTGTTTGGCGTCCATGGCTTAAATTTGGAGACTAAGAAATATAAATTATATTCTTCAATCTAGCTTAGAAAGATGTGTTTTCAAATAGTGAAACGAAAGGGTGACTGCATGCAGCCCTTTTTTTTCTGTGGATGAAGTGTTATTACCAGAGCAGGAGAAAGGTCACCTTTATTAATTATAATAATTATTTACAGTAATTAGGCCAGATATCAAAGGAACAATTTGTACCGCTCTCAGAGAAAATTGATTCTCCACACTCAAAAATGACTTCAGGGGTTATAACATGTTGTATATTATGTATGTAATATGAAAATGAGTCCAACCTCAATTATTGCTGGCACTAATGCATTGTGTCACTTTACCACAGCTTTTTTACATTGAATATAATCAGTTTTATTCATTGTGCTTTTGCACATTGTTGAAAAAGCCTAAGTGTGTAAGCCTGAGATGATAAAATGAATTTATTCAATTTAAAATTTATTTGTACAGCACCATATAAAGGCTGTTCAAAGTGCTTTACATAATATAATAATACACATACATACAATTTAATTACAGTACATATACACCCTTTTCTTTAAGAAAATGCTTGACTGAATTGATTAATTTGCTGAAATGAACACAGTGTTTAAGAGAATATAATATCAGCAGGCAAACTGTTCCATAAATACTTGGAGAATTATAGGATCTGCTGGAATTCTATAATAATCATTAATATTATTTTTAGGCAGCTTAATGCAACATATGTTTCTGTGTACACCACAGAGTTTAATGATTATTTTTCATTACTGAAACTTCATAAGAAACATGTTCCCAAGTGACTATATGATTGGAGTTTTGTTAGGTTGTGATAGTTGTGATAGGTTTGCTGTTTTGTTAGACAAATGGGATCACAATATCTGCTGTAGCTTTTAGAGGAGCGACTTCACAAGTCAAGGTGGTTTGATAGAGTAAAAGTAAATTATTCTTTTTTTCCTTTAAAATGATTTTTTAGGAGAAAAACAATCTGACAGGAAAAATGTGAAATGTATTTTTGTTGTTTTTGTTTTTTTGATGAATGTGCTAATAAGTAAATACCTGGAGAAAAAGAAAGCATTGCATGATGTATCATTTAACCATCCATCAGAAATTGCCTTTCCTCACTTTCCTTTTCTGCTTCCAAAGACTGTACTGAACATAATGTCCAAGCCTTTGAGCAAATGAAATCTTTTGTCTGTAGGATTTTGTATGTTGCTGTGTTATTCATGTGTTTTCATTTTTTTTCCTTTTTTGTCTTTATATTTTTTTTTTCTACAACAGCTTATGTCCACAAAGATAATGCACTAATATTTGTTAGTGTTTAAATACAGTGGTCTCACACAAGTGAGTTTATTAAATTAAAAATCAATCAGGTTATTACACACACACACACACACACACACATATGCAATCATTTTTTTTCTACTTTATTTGCAGGCAAACAGAATGGTAGCTGAGTTACGTCCATATGGGTTTTTCCAACTCGTTGTCAAACCTTCATCACCAGAGTGATTTGGATATGAGACGATTCCTAAATGTATTGTGTCAGTAAGCATACACCCTTGTATCGTTGCGTTTCCAAGTATTTAGACCCTAAAGGCTGGATAGCTGAATGTTATCCAAGGTCAATAACTCTCACAGATAATTCCCTGGCCAAATATGTATTTTGGCCAGCAGAGAGCAATTCACTCTTCATGTGTTGGCAGGCTGTAGCTGCTATCTGAAAGTCGCAGTGCACTGTGATTAGTCTCGACTGATTACAATGGAAGGAGTCTCCGTCTGTCTGTTTATATGTATGTTTGTCCCTCCTTCTATTTTCTCAACAACCATTCATTCAATCGACTTTACACTTAGCGCGTGTATTGCTGAGGCTGGGTGAAGAGGAGTTGTTTGGATGAGCATTTCTCATAAAAGCCGCACTGGAGGTCAAGCAATCGGTCTGTTATCCAGCATATACTGCACCAGTCACATAAAAACTCAAAACACTTATTATTATCAAAAGTGCGCGCCAAGTAATTTCCCTCTTGACATTTCCCAACTTCAATTCAACAGGGCTGTTTTTTTTCCCTCCATTGTAAGCAATAAATTACACCCACACTCTAGGGTGTGTAAAAAAAAGTGTCTAAAAGTCCTTCAATCATCAACTACTTAGAAAGATCTTCTGTAAACTCACACATTGCATTGATTTATATCTTCTTACTCCTTTTATTTCTGTTTTGTGTTCTGCAAAGGCCTAAATAAAAGACGGCTACTGATAACAGGCATTTCATGTGATTTGGATGGAACAATCAAGAACTAAAATCAGAGGACATAACAAAACCATTACTCTGTTAGTCAGCCACATATAATCACTGGCAACCATTGACTTTATTCCTACCTGGATTATAAAAGTCACTCTACGGGTTATTTAACCTAATTATTTTCCATTAGCAGTGACATCTCTTCACCCCATTTCAGTCCAATTTTTTTTTTCTTTTGAGCACAATTTAATCAAATTTGGATCCAATAAAGAATAGTTTCAGCTCTCCTTTTTGTTTGAGTAGTTGAATTCTTAAGGGTATAATTGCAATGTACTTGAACACTCTATAACATTTGCAGACATTAAAACTGGCCCAGTATTTTTTGCAACCTATTTCAACCACAGTTGTGTGAGGGAGGACGTTTTTCTTAAAGTAAAGAGGATGTTCAATTATAAGGCAGGTTGAACAGGTCCTTTGTGGGAGTGTGCGGTTTGGTAATTTTTTATTTTCATTCCTCCACAGAGAGTAATTGTATTCTTGGTATTATAGCATAATAATGTTATGGATTTTTGATGACATTTTAAAAAAATGTAAAAACTTTGGCCATGTTGGACAAGATGGATTTCTAAATTATCCTATGAGAATAAAAAGAATAAAGAGCTGGAGCTTGGCTGATGAAAAAAGAGCATGATTTAAATTCTCAAGTAAAACTGATACAGATCAAAACCAATCAGCCTCAACTTTTTCAAAATATTCAGAAATATTTATATAAATATAAATATATATATTTATCTGTGTTGCTTTTGTACTGCCATAACTATTCTACCATCCTGAGCAGTTTAAATGGCAGCTCAGGTATAATATTGCATGCACAATACACAGGGGCTTACATGTCCTTGATTCAGATCTAATTGGAAAAAAAGGAGTAAAAAAAAAAAGGCCCTGCAGGCTTTCAATATTTAAACAAATGTAGGTGTAATGGCAGGTCATTCAGCTGCAAGAAACTAGAATATGAGACGAGGGACTGCTCTACCTGTTTTTATGTGTGACATAGTGGGCCACTTCAACGGGGTGATGGAGGGGTTCGACTGAACAAGTTGGTTAAAGAGCATGATTGGATACGAGCTGTAACTCCAACCACTCTTTCAGGTGCGATTTAAACGGTGGGGTAAGCAAACCTCTGGAATATTAGCATGTCAAACCAAAGGATATGCTGATACAGTATATATTACTCAAGCATTCACACCGGGGGTTTAGCCCACTTTGCAGAACAGTGGATTATCTTGCAGGGCCAGGATTAAAGTCAGAGTATTCCGATTTTGAATGTTCAGCAGCAGCAAACGGAGACTTCCTTTGTGACACTTTAAAGTCAATCACACCAAAATAACCAGTACAACATAAAATCCTCTTGAATTTTGCCTTTCAGTTTAAATGTTTGTATTTATTTTTGTTTACTCTGCAGTTACAAAGAATATTGTAATCACCTTTGTTTTTTGTTTTTCGAGAATATTAAATGCTTAAATGCCAACTTAAGTTATTTCAAGTTGTTGTTGCCAAAAATGTAAATTAATTTCACGGCATTTTGCACTCTTGATTCATGAATGTTTATTATTTAAATATAATTCACTCCCACCCACTGTTTAGTTTTTCAAATGGCCTCGAACCCTTATTATCAATGAATTAAATATGAAATGAAATCATCTTGATGCCAGTATTTATTCCTGTCATCTGAGATTTGACAGTTAGCACATGTTTTTTTTTTTTTAAACTAGGTTTCTTTCTATTTTTTCTAGATTAAAAGGCAGCATGCACGCGTACTAATTCATTCTCCCTCATGGTTTAGTCTCACAAATAATCACAGGAAGGGAAATGAATTATCAAACCTTGATGTGACCACTGTCTAAGGATGTGATAGCATCAACAATGCAAATAAATGTCACCAAGCTGGAAAACGCGACCAGGAGCAGAACCTTGAATGCTGTATTAGCGAGCATGACATGTGAAATGTCTGCAGCGTGCTTGTCTACAAAGAAGGACGGAGGGATATCTGACATTTGCGCACAAAGACATGTGTTCATGTGATCTTTCCAACATTTACATTTGTGCGTTGGAACATGGGGTCGTATTAGTTAGGCTTCAGTGAGACTCCCCAGGTAACGCTGCCTTTTTTGTCTCTCTATTTGCCTTGGTGGGCTGTGGTGATGAGCCTGAAATTAAGATCAGTGTTGGTGTTTCTCTTTCACTAAGAGCTGGATAGACTGGCTCCTATACTTCCACTAAACTTTTCCCACTGCTTCAGTACTTTGCCTGGCTTTTTCTGTATATTCGTGGGTGTTTTCCAGGCAAATCTTCAGTAATGGCAGGAAAGAAAAACATGAGCAAAGCCAAGCATTGTTATGAAATATCCAGAAGGTAAAGGGATAGTTCAACATTTTGAAAATTCACCTATTGTCATGATTATCTTGATTACCTTTTTCTGTCGATACAAGCTGTTTCCAGGCTAAAGGAGCAGAGCAGTGAGCTGCAAATGCTGGATTTTGTATTTGCTGAGTTTGATGAGGGAAACCAAAAAATCCCATTAGCAGTCTAGTAGTAGCTGAGCAGCTTGTGTCTCTGCTCTGCTGGTCTGGAAACAGCTTGTATCAACAAAAAAAGGCAAAATACCTATTGCTACGATGATGGGAATCATGCTAATGGGTGAATTTTCAAAAATGTCTAACTATAGATAGAATTTCTATCTTTAATTGTTCCAGCAAAATACACATTTAACCACACAAAAGGTCCTTTCAAACTTTGAATGTTGTAAATAGACAGATATTTAAATTGTAAAACCAACACAATGAGATTTTTTAATCATAATCATAATCATCATCATAAATAGCATAATTTTATTAGCAAGAAACTATTAGTCCAACGATATGTGGGCTGTAACAGTCTGATGTTCCATTGTATCACAGACGTTTAGACTTTCATAGACGTTTTCATGATGTAACAGACTTAGAGGTTCATGAAATGACCATAAGTCATTTGAGTGTAGTTTGATGGTCATAAAACGACAATACACATTAGCCTCAGCCAGTGTTGCTGAGGAGAAGAAGCCAATGAGAGGGAAAATCAGAATGATAGTAAATTAAAAACGCTGCAATTGTGAACAAAACGCAGCACCACAGTTGCTAAAATCCCTCACAACTGAACCAGAGCTCACCGATTTCCCATTTTATTGCTGTAAATGCACAGTGGGAGTTGCAGTCGGTGTTGACCTTTAAGAATTCATAGGGGACTCCATGTCTGACGCTTTATTACAAGTTTATTGCACAGTATCTTTAGTATCTTTGTAGGTTATATGTCCTTGAAAAATGAAGAATAATGCACTCAGTCAGTTTGACTAAATAATGTTAAAACACATTTGTTATTAGGGTTTGTTTTGGACTACTGTAGATATGGCATCAGAAAGAAAATAATGTGCATGTCTCATAGTAGAATCCAGTACCTCGCATTTAACATAGTCTTCAGATAATTTGATGTGAATGAAGCATCTTTCAACATATTGTAACACAATATTCAATTATAGGCTCATCGGCCAGCTGACTGGGTGGACAAATACATAGTTTCAGTGAGAAGCTAATGTGTCTGGGAATATAATGCTGGGAGCTCAGGATGATAATGTATACTAGTGTCTGTGTCTAAAATTTATGAATATTTTGTTACAGTATGCAATCAGAACCTTTACATTAATCATTCATAGTCCTTGTGGCCCATTATTTCTACTATTAAATTATTAATGCTTTGGACTGACTTTCCTCACATAATCAAGTAGCTATTGTTGGCTGCTATGCATTGCCCCTGTATACACAGACAGGGTCATAAAATAAGACCTTAAATCACAGTATAAATGACATTACTGTCACTATGTTACCTTGCTTTTGAAGCCTTGTGTCTGGTTTGTATTGTAAGGAAAGACATCTGATACTGCAAATCAAATATCTGACTAATGACCCGGCTGCTCGTCCTCTCTACCCCTCCCTCCCTCCCTCCTCTCCCAAATCCATCCATCCATCTAGAGTTTTTCTTGGAGCTGCTGGACAATTCTGAGAAGTCTCTCAACTTCATGTTCACGCGGACGTACGGGAAGCTGTATATGCAGAACTCAGAGGTTTTCCAGGACCTGTTCACTGAGCTAAAGCGCTACTACACGGGGGGCAACGTCAACCTGGAAGAGATGCTGAATGACTTCTGGGCCAGGCTGCTGGAGCGCATGTTCCAGCTGCTCAACTCCCAGTACCACTTCACAGACGACTACCTGGAGTGTGTCAGTAAATACACAGATCAGCTGAAGCCCTTTGGAGATGTGCCCAGGAAACTGAAGGCTCAGGTCACAAGGGCCTTCATTGCTGCACGGACGTTCGTCCAGGGGCTAATGGTGGGTCGGGAAGTCGCCAACAGGGTCGCCAAGGTGAGTTTAATCTTCTTCTTGGCGCCTTTTTTTTCCTGAGGTATTTGTGGCTGTTTGTGTGATTTTGTGCTGCTGAGCACACTCTTTTATGTCTACAATGCTCTGTTGTTTTCATAAAACCATAAATAATTCTACTCAATTATTCTGATTGAATAAGAGAAACATGTCATTATTCCTATGTATCAGTGCTACTTAATATTGAATATACAAAGTCCACGAAGTATAAAGTACAGCAGGTCTGTGTGATAAATTAGTGATGATCTACTCACATTACATTTTTTTTTTTTTGATTTACCTGTACTACTCATACATTTTCCTTTGTTCTGAAATGTTTGAAATGTCATCAGTGGACCTTACATCCGATTCCTTTAGAATTAGACTGCATTTGAATTATGTATCAAAAGCATAGGAATAAAGAACAAACATTTTGATTCCGTATGAGGATCTTTTTTTAGATGCACTTGATCTCTGGGTGTGTGGACCAGTGTGACACGTTCCCTTTTTTTTTGCCTCGTGTCTGGTCGAGTACACCACATGCAGCATGCCGTATGTTCCACATTTCAGTAGAGTCACCCACTGAGAGCAAAGCTTCGCTAACGAGAGAAGATTAAAGACCATTTTGACCTGAGTTTGTTCATGTGGTTTTCTTTGCAGGGTTTCTTTGCTCTTCTTCTTTTGTTACTTTCTTGACATTCTAAGGGAAATTTGTCACATTCTCCTTGCAGACTTGATTTGATGATAAAAATAAATGTGGATTTTGCTGTCAGATGTTGTTCATGGTTTGGTTTGGGGGATTGGTTGAGTCAATTCTGAAAACTAAATGCTTTTTAGACCATTAATCTCTGGTGATTAGAAGTGTGTTTTTAAGGCTCATGGTTATGTTTTCAAATTTCATGTTAAACAGAAAGTTATGCGACTGTTTTTTTTTTTTTTTCTATTAAAAATATTGAAATTACTTAACTGGTTTTGTCATGAACACTGTCAGGAATTATAATAATCTTCACAGTACTTATGTCCAATTTAAAAAATATGTATTGAAGATATGCTGAAGGAAAATCAACAAGTCCATAACACTTTGTATTTTAAGACAAAATATGTAGAATTCATAAGAAACAAACCTTTATTATAAGGTTTAAAATACATCACAATATAGCTGTTACTATTTATAGGTTTATTTATGTACAACAATATTGGTAGGAGATGGTTTATAAGAAAAACACACACACTTGTACTACTATTTCTACATACAAATATCTACCTAAAAGATATTATATTTGATGGGATTACCAATATATATTAATTAACGCTTTAAATTTCTTTATATCTGCTTATAAATACACTATAATGTATTATAAACCATTTTTTCACTGTGTGGTAGAAATTCCAATAGATGTTGATAATCTAAATTATAACTAGTATTTTTCAGCCCTTATTTATTAAAATTAATATTCTTCACCTGCAATTAGGACATGTATTATGTCAAAATGTAGTGGAAAAGTTTAAACAATCACTTTAAAGGGGAAAAAAGACTTTTAAAATGTCTGCAGGGATGTGGTCCTTTTTATCTGCTTTTTAGCTTGAAGCACAGTGTCCCTTTCTGTGGAACAGGGGAGACAAATTACTGAAAGAGGGAAGAAAAGAGAAAGCGAACGGGAGAGGGGGCAGAAAATAAATGAGACGTGCTTAGTTTGAGAAAGAACTTTAATGGTTCTTGTGTTGGAGGCTTACCCAGCTCACTATATTTAGCATTTAGACAGACAGATGGGTGAACATAACTGTGTGTAGGATATTAGGCCTACCTATTGGGATATAGCAAAATAAACTGTTTTTTTAACAATAGAAATATTTCCCATTTCATTAAAAAATTAAGCAATCAATTCAAAAATAATAATTATTTAATGTATATTGTTTAGGTTAAATTACATTATCCAGGTCTAGTAATTTAGGACTAGTTTTAAATTGAACTGTTGCTGATTTAAAAAATATTCACCCAAGTTTTGATGTAGTCTGTGTACACACAGTTGTCATTTATACTGCTATTTTGTTTTTGTTTTTGCAATTTTCACACAATTACCCAATCAATCTGTTGCAATCATACATGACTTGGAATAAAGGACATTTAAAAAGCCACGTTATATTTATACACAACTAAATGCTGCATTCAACTTAATTATCGGCTTCAATTATTTTTCCTCATTAGACCACATACTATGTTGTCATCTAATCATGGACCAACGTGTATGAAACTGAACCTTCAGTATTAACACCCTCCTCCTGTATCCAGTGTAGAAATTTATAGAGGAATGTTGGACTAGATATTAAAGCATTATATCTTCCCTGGTGTACCTTATTATATTGTATCATCTCTAAAGAGTCAGTAATTATTTATTATTGTCATTTAACTCGTTACGGAGCTAACTTTCTAGCAGAACTTCCTTAGAGGCGTAGCGATTTTCGATGACGAGTTCAAATGAGCACTTCTATACATTTGTCCTGGGCCTAAAAGTCCTCCTCACTCTAGATCAAATCCCATATTCCCTGCTTCCTCATCAATTATGAAGAGGAGCCAGGAAACACTGTGGCACTGCTGAAAGCTGTCAGCCTGGTTGAACAACCGTAGAACTCGAGAGAAAATTTGCTTGACGTGAAAGATCACCTTGACCTAAGAATCACCCCTGCTGCTTTGCTGCTTTCAGCGATACAAACCAACTCGCATCACCTTAAAATCCAGTCTCCATCTGTAATTTGTATTCTACACTTTTGAACTGTAAGCACTCTCTCTTCAATTTCATAACCAAAAGTGATGAGAATTTATAAGCTTTATGGTAGAATGTGGTATTTACTGTTGCATAAAAGAAAAAAAAAACATTAGGAATCAGTGTTATTCTGTGTATGGCCATTCAGCATTTTTTAAAGTACATTTTTTGAGCATTTTTGTGCCTTTATTTATTTGAAAGTAGAGACAACCTAAATGTGTGAGACAGTAAGGGAGCGAAATGCAGTAAAAGTCCAGAAGCCAGGATTTAAACTAGGGACTCAGTGCTCACAGCATGGCCAACTATAGAGTATTTGTCCTAACCACCTGCTCAGCAATTTGTTATATCATCCAAACCAATAAATATCAATCAATAAAAAATAAAAATCAATAAATATAATCAATGACAGGGGCGACACGGTGGTGCGGTGGGTAGCACTGTTGCCTCACAGCAAGAAGGTCGCAGGTTCAAGACCGCCTTGGGCCTGGGTCTGGGGCCTTTCTGTGTGGAGTTTGCATGTTCTCCCCGTGTCTGCGTGGGTTTTCACCGGGTACTCCGGTTTCCTCCCACAATACAAAAAACATGCTCAGGTTAATTGGTAAACTCTAAATTGCCCATAGGTGTGAGTGTGAGAGTGAATGGTGTGTGAATGGTGTGTGTGCCCCACGATTGGCTGGCGACCATCTGGGGTGTATCCCTGCCTCTCGCCTTAACGCGCTGGGATAGGCTCCAGCAGACCCCTGCGACCCCGAAAGGGAATAAGCGGGATAGACAATGGATGGATGGATGGATAATCAATGACATTGGCACAGCAGGAGTTTGCCCATTTGGTATTTTTTTCTGTTTTTCTGTATGCATTTCAAGATCATATCATAGATATTGTGTATGTATGTAACCAGTGGCACATATCATTTGACTCATCAAAAGAATGTGGAAGGTAAAATATTACTAGATAAGAAATTGCTGGCAAACAATAGTAATTTTTCACTCCTGAGGCTTCATCAAAGCTTTACTACTTGGTGGAGCTCCACTGAAGGTAGAATGGTGCATTAGGAATAACTGTGCAGGGATAGACTCATCAGAACCACAAGGAGAAATCCTGGTAGGACGGTCACCCTGTGAGCCGCTTGAGCAGTTATCTGGTTATACAAAAGACAGGAGGGAGAAATACTGGTCCACTCTGACCATGCAGCGGGCCGCATAATCAGAGCTTTCAGAGTGGGCTGCCGCATGATCTCAAGGCCTGCTTTAAATTGGTTATATTTATAAGAGAGTTTGGCGTGAGCCAGGCTGTTCAGCAGACGTTTTCAGCTTCTTCAGCAGACATGTCATAGATATAAAACAGTAGATATCTATGAGATAATCTATGCGTAAAAAAAAAAAGGTCCAAGGCCATTTCTGAGTCAGAGTCCAGCCCTGCTTGTGTCTGTACTTTTTTAGTAGTTTACACAGAAAAACACAATTTTGTTTCAACTCATCATGTGGTTGAGTTTGAAGTCCTCTTCAATTAGTTGTCCACATTGTTTGTACCATTCACTCCAGAACCAGGTATTGTACTGATTCCAAATGATCAACCGAAGCGTAATAATGCACTTTCCAAACACTGTTGAAGCTATTATCTTACAACAATGTGGTTAAGGTCTGGTTAGGAAACCTAGTTTTCTACTAGTTTTCTAAAAAAAAAAAGCATTTTAAGAAATGGACAGAGTGGTGTAGACAAATCCAGGGAGAACAAGCCAACCAAGAACAATGGCAGGGTAGCACATTTATATAGGGACATTTCAAGCCTGCGTTAATTAAACGCACATTCTTTATCACATAGAAAATAAATGAAGTGGAATAAGTAAAATTTTGCCTCAGGAATGCAGTCGCGTGGAATTCTCAAGGTGCGTAAAATGTATTCAAGAAAGTATGAATAGAAGCACAATAATTTCAAAACTCTTTTTTTATCAACACTGTGAGTATAATATTAATGCCCGTTACGTATGGTCACTCCTGCATTTTGTACTGTTTGACCGTTCATGGAGACACAGAGAATTTAGCATGAACTTGTACTAAGGCAGTTTAAAGCCAATTAATCTTATTATTCATGCATAGTCAAGGCACCTTTGTAGTACATTATTTCAAATTATCAGCTCCTCTTCCTCCTGTGTGACTGTGACTGCATTAAGAATCTACTATTGTATAATATTTGCTTGCTAATAGTGGGAGTTCAGGGGGTTGTGTATAAACACATTTTTTTATACATACTGTAGAATTTAAAATGAGAAAAAGCCCACTGGTATAAATCAGTGGCAAAAAGAATGATGCTGTTTTTGCCATAGGACATTAGTAGCTTACAAAATACATGTTGTCTTGCATAGTGTACATGGTGCCCTGGTGACTCCATCTAACAATTGTTAAAGCAAGGGTGTGCAAATCGTCTACGTGCATGTACACAGGGTCATGCAAAGTTTGGAGGCTGGGGGAGAGGGAAGGGGACAGAGTGACAGGGCTGCATGAATCAAAGGAGAGAGAGAGAGAGAAAAATAAGACAAGAATGTCAACAGAAAGCAGAATGAAAAGCAATGTGCCTTCATTGGACTATTGCTTGTAGTGCAGGGGAATGAATAGGGTGTAATTTTATCACCAACACCGGAGCGAGAGACTCACCGTGGAAGTTAACTCGGCTCCCAGAAGTGAAATGCAATACAACTCGAATTTTAGCAGGGAGACGTAATTTACAAAACCCAAAGGTTTTTAAAATGACATAACATGCCTTTTATATGTAATGCATGCTTATTGCTTTCAACCATCTGTCTGTTCAATTTCCCAAGTTTTTTTTTTTTTTTTTATATACAGATTTTTTTATACCGATGATGATGAGCCATACATAATTACTGCTTACAGACAGATCTGTATGCAGTGAAGTCAGAACAGGAGAGCTGTTGCGCCATAAAATCCGATTGCACTTGACTTTCTCTCTGAATAATTTTCCTGGACCTCGAGTCTGGATTAAGAGCAGAATCTCTTCGGATTATAGTTCATGATGACCATTAAGAGTTTTATCCTAGGGGTACTTAAAACACAGTCCATCCACATTTGTGTCCTCTTCAGAGAAGATTGCGGGGATTTTAGACCTTTTGAACGATTTAAAGTTTAGACATTTAGAGCACTTATCACTCACTCTGCATAAGCTTGGGAAATTGGCATAGGGCATGGTGGATATTTAGTCGTGATGTTGGGAGGAAGTAGGGTATTTTGTACCGAGGGATTTGTTTTTCCTGGTGGCTTATACTGTCATGTTGATCTCATTATACACTCATTTTCTACTACGAACTGTCAGATGATTTCACATTAAGCCTCGAGGCAGTTCCTAATCTGTATACAACATTTACCTTAGATTAATGCTCTGCCAGTTCACAGAGTCTTTGCTTGGTGAGAAGAATCAGAATCGGTTTCAGTGTGGTTTCCATATTTTTTTTTTTCTGTGCTCTTTTTTTCCCTGCAAGTTGTCCAACACATTGTCAGTAAGCTACAGTGCAGTCAACTCTCAACATGACAAGCTTAGACAACAGTGTCAGTGCTTTAAATTTACAAAAAATAAATGGGACCACCCTAGACAGCTAACACATCACTGTGTATTTCTTACTTATCTATAACTGAATGTGATTGAATGCGACCTTATTATTCACTGAAATAGAATACTGTAGGACAGTCTTGTAGTGTAATCGTAATTTGTATTCTATCATCCTGACAAAATTACCGTAAACATAAATATTGTCTGCTGTTTCACTATTACAAATTACATACTAATTATACACTTCATGTACTACATAGTAATTGTTTTTAGTATAAAATCTTTGCAGTGAGAATGTTATAACATCAACATATATATTTTATTTTTGAATTGACTCAAGTTGTTTTCTTGTGAGAGAAAAAGAATAAAATACACACAAGTGACATTTTAGGATGTCTGTTTAACTTGTGTAGATATGTTGGGTTATTTTCTGACATTGTGTATAGGACAGTAATTAAAATGATGGTTGGTTTTAGCCTGATGCTGTGGTATTGCCTTGGCTCATTTTCAGGAGTCTTCATTTTCTGGTTATTTCCTGCTTATTTTCCTGGTATTTGTTATTGCATTTTTTCATTTTAATATTATTATTTTTTATGCATATTTTAGTATATATATATATATATATATATAAATATATATACATATATATATTTTATAGTACAGTAGAAGTACTTCTGTTTACAGCATAGTCATTACTGTCAAAGAAATAGAAATAATTCTGTGATTTCAGTTGTATTTTCAGTAAGTAAGTAAGGCTTTTTCTACTGTGATGTGTTATTGCAAAATATGCAGCAATCTAGTGAAAAATCATTAACAGTAATGTTACAGTGTTTAATACAGCAAATAAGAGCGAGACTAGCTGGTCACTTTGGTGTCAGCTAATAAGGATCCCTTTAAGAAACAAATAAATAAATGTCCAACATGATTGGATACAGCTGATGCGTAGGCAGGCATCAATCAAAGTGTGAATGCCCATGTCAGGAAAACATATTTTACTTATCCTGCCACCTGCTTTATTTACATTTTTACAACTATAAAAAGCCTCTCTATTTTCTAGTGCAATGAAGTACATGCATAGCCTAATGGCTTTTTATGAAGACCTACATTCTTTTTCAGTGTGAACAAGTGCTGCAATGGAATAGAAATGAGATGAAATAGTGCCAGTCAAACTATAACAAACTAAATCTCCTTCACTAAGTATTACTGTTGTATTTACTACAATACTACATGACATGTACTGCAACACCAGTAGGAGGCTGTGGAGTAATAATGAGAAATGGTCAATTAGCACAGTGGTCACGTTCAGACACTGATTTATGGCTTGTAGCTCTTTAGTCATTTATTTTCTGGTCATCCTGTCACAGCCATTCAGCTGGAACAGTAGAATGAAGCAAAATAATTTTAAAAAAATGTTTCTTGGTTTGAATCATAGTTAGAAAAGAAGGAAAAAACTTTCTATGAATAAATCACACCGAACGAGCAAACGAGCTGCTGACCTTTTTTTTTTTTTTTTTTTTCGATATCAAGTCAAGAGACACAAAAACTAAATCCTCACCATTTAATCTACCGTAGGAGGTGAAATGTACAGTGTCCTCTTGACTACTACTTAGCATTTATTGTATTTCCATAATTGTATGTGCACCCTCATATCTGTGATGACAAGGATGAGGACAATCGGACAGCGGACCCTCCTTGGGACAGATTAAGCAGCCCTCAGCATAAGAGAGCGTGTTTCATCAGTGTTTTTCAGCTGCGGCCCACTTCTGCAGATACATCAGTCGAACTTGTCTCTCTCTCACTCTCTCTTCCTCTCTCTCTTCGACTGTCTGTCTGTCTCCTTCCCTCTCGCTGGCTCACGGCTCCCGCAGCTTGCCGGGGATAAGGCCTCAGCCACAGTGCTGTGACGGCAGATGGCAACTGGCTCAAAAAGGTTGGCACGTCATGGGGAAATGTGCTGCACCAAAGATGTCCTTTTTAATTAAAAGATTTTGATCTGTGGTGAACTGCAGAATGTTGGAGAAAACGAGAGACAGCATGTGGTCTGAAATACAAGGACATGATACGAAAGGTTAATAAAGAAATGTCGCTAATGCTTCTCTCTAGCCTGTCTGCTCTATTCCATTTTATATTGAAATGTCTAGTAGATATTGGACATACTCAGCCAGTCCGATATTGAGTGGGAAGCTGTCTCCAATGCACACAAAAAGGAGGAAAAGTTGACAAAATTAATAAACTATTTACCAAATTTTTACATGTTCAAGAAAAAAAAAAACCTTACTCATCTGTCAGCATGTCTCAAACCGACCGCAATAATCTGCATCACGCCACCGCTACATTTTTTCACCTTGATTTGAAGTGTAATGCACCACATCTTTATTTAACATGCACTTAGATCGGGTTGTCAGCGCTGATGTTGTGACATTCGTCCGGAGGTTTCCTGGCAGCCATGACAGATGCTGTGTGCTGCAGACCTCCAGAGTCAAATGGACACGGGGTGAGTGCCTTGGTTTGATCGGGGCGGCACCGAGGCAGATGGATAACAATATAGAGTATGTAGGTCTTGTACACCAGAGATGACGAATAGTTCACGGTGCGCTGTGCCGAGTCATCGCACGGCGCTGGCTCGGCTTTTAACATCTTTGCACTTGTCTTGGTGAATCAGAAAAACACTCCCAACCGCTGCTCCAGACATGCCACATAACATGGTAAATGTCAGGGCAAATCAACGGGCTATCCCATGCCTGCACCGAAGACAGACACTTGTGCTGACACGTGTGGGTTGTGGGGGCCCCCGCCGAGGTCCACCATGTCGCGTCATAGAGCCACAGCTGTTCACATGTGGATTATCCCGTCAGCCGCCGACGTTCATTGATTTGACAGCGAATGATTTTAGTGCGTCCTCTGTGGAATTGTCTCCGGTTCCGTCTTGCATTTAGCGTGCCGGGTAGTGGAGGACCTCCAAAGTTCACGGAGAAAGCACAGAAAGGAGAAGTGATTAGTCGAGAGTGGAGAGTGCTACAGACCGTGTTTTATTATCAATGACAACCTTCGTGCATACGCTGTCATATTGTGCCCAGTGTGCAACTGAATGCGCTGAAGAATTAATATTCATGTCGGCCATCTCTTTAATGTCCTCGTACAGCCCCACGGCAGAGTTTACATCTCCAGGCCAATCCCCGCTGTTGGCCCTGGAATGGTTTGTGTTAGCGACTGCTCAAACCTAACACCTGGCTCTTGTCTGCGTTCGACAACAGCGTGCGCTACACTTTTTTTTTCTTAGACAATTTTAATCTTTTCCCGGGAACTTGGACATCTTTTGGATGCAGATGGTGTCCATTTGAACAAGGCTGACACGCCGGTGCTTTCTGCCAAGCTGGCACACACTGTTTACCGTCCCCGTGCTCCCACGTCCACCTGCCCGTCACGTCACGACAACGTGCCCATCCGTCGGTCCAGAGCTGAGTGGCTACCGCATTGGTTTCACCCTATCCGCTGGTACTTATTCTACCGAGCTTGAACCATGTATTGACACGTTGACATCCATGTCAAGACCATTAGCAATCACTCATACCCCTGTTGGCCAGTTTGTTCTTTATGACAGGGCAGAGAGCATTTTTAGCAAACCAGTTTACACGGACTACGTAAACACTACTACCACAATATAGTGTGCAAAAGTGTGACATTTTGGATTTATGATACATGCCGATTAAATGAATAATTTACGGTCAAACATGTTTGGCCAGATAAGTAAGTCAAAATTTTAAAATTTTATTTTTTCTATTGTATTGTAAATGTTTGGCCTTTTTCAAATAAAACATTCACATGCCAAGATATTAATTTTCCAATAACCTGGATAGTATTCCATTAATAGAAGCCACATCTAATAACGACATCAGTCCAGGCCTTTTTGTTGCATTGCTACTGTTGCTTTATTGTAATTTATTGCAGTATCTCAACTTCTTGTCCTCTAGTAGAGCTTGAGAGATCACCTAGAAACCTCACGCTGCTCAACATAATTTAAAATGACTTAAGTCTGTATGGACTAGTAGGTGGAGCAAAATTCTGACTGCCATGTATCAACCGGGTCAGTAAATAGCACATCTCACACCCGGTTACTTTTATCCACCCAACGATTTTGGGCCTAGATCGCATAAAACAGAAAATCACAATAATAGCAACATGGCCCTATAGGGTTCTAGCAATGTTAAGGGGTGGCTGTTGCCCCCCTATAAGCTGTAAACAAGCTTTAAAATGAACTTCACCTTCAACTTTTGTTTTGCCTTCCCCCCCCCCCCCCCCCCCATTTTTTGCACTTCCATCATTCAGCCAGGCCTGCCACCGTAGCATGTAGTAATCTCATCAAGGCTGGGCTATTGCAACTCCTGCTACCTAATAATCTCTCAGGCTACCGCTTCTTGTATACAACTAATACTCCGTTGCCTCGTCTTCCCTCCCTCCTCCCACTGTTTGTTGTTCCCCGCATCTGAAGAGAGAAAAAGAGGCCCGAGGACATCAACAGGGCTTTTTCTGTAGCTTTCTCCTCGCCTCGGAATAGCCTGCCAGAGGCCATTAGACAGATAGAGTCTGTCAATGATTTTCAGATGCACCTCAAGACCCACTTTTGTTCTCTGTCTTTTATTGTGTTTAACCTTTTTTTCCTATTCTAATTTTGTTTTTTTGTTTTTTCCCACAACATTTTTTAGGAAATCATGCATGTGTGTGTACATATATAGGAATATCTGTTTTCGTGTACACTTTGTTGTAAAAGGTTTTGCTTTTATAAAGTGCTATAACCCATTTGCTTATCTGAACTAATCCCTTTAATCTCCTCCTGTAATGTCTTTCAACCATTGTGTTTGTGGTTTTGCAAAAGCAACTATATTTGTGTTTTTGTGGATATTCCAGTGAAATCCGTCCAACCAAGAAATACTTAATTGTAATGTTTCAGCTGGACTCCGATGATGCTGGTTTCCATATACAGTAATCCCTCGTTTATCGCGGGGGTTACGTTCCGAAAATGACCCGCGATAAGTGAAATCCGCGAAATAGAAAACTTTATTTTTTTTTACAATTAGCAACTATTACATGTATACAAATACAGTGACTCGCGTGTAGGCCGTTTCACTGCTCTTCAGACTGGGCCGCTGCATCCTGACTGCGCTCTGCAGTGTTTTCTTCTGAAGCCCGCGGTGCAGGTGTGTTTGTTCGGGAGAAGAACATTGTGATAGGCAGCTGTTGTCGCTCTTTTTTCTTCTTTGCAAACGAGACGACAAAATGATAGCACAATTCGTAGCATGTTTTGATACAAGAAGCGGGAGTGAGTTTTTAGCGAATCAGAATGCAGAACACAATGCACCAAAAAAAAAATGCATTATGAAAATCCGCGAAATAGCGAATCCGCGATAAGTGAACCGCGAAGTGGCGAGGGATCACTGTATCCAATGATAACTTGATGATACCATCAAGCCATCACTAAAATATGAATTAGTGCCTCAATGTAAAATGTGTTTCATCTGTATTTGTGTTTTAAAATGATTTTTTTAGGGTGGGGAGTATTTCAGCACCTGCCACAAGGACCCATGTGATCATTTTCTGCTCTGGTACCTCTGTGATTAAACTTTGGCTATGTTTAGGCAGCTAAAACTGTTTGGTTAAAGCAAAATCATCTTCAAGGTCAAATAGATTCTCCCAAACCCCCTTGTGTTGCTTTTCTTTTATCTCTTATCATCCAGTATTTCAATAGCTCAGTTTCCTAAGGCAATGACTTTTGGGTTGTATTATGTTTGTTTGTTAATTGCTTTTTTAAAACAATGCTTTCAATTACATATTAAAATTAGCTTCATTGTTGAGCCTACCAGTATTCTCCAAACTTCTGTTTTAATTAGACTGTTGCTATTAAGTGTCATGTTGAATGGTGAAGAAACTAAACTCTATTTTATCCTAAAACTGTTTGAATAATCACTTTTTTGCTTTGTCAAAGATGCCACAGTTTTGCTTTGGCCTCCTGTTTTTGTGGGATTATTTTTCTGGCGTATTATTTGATGTAATCTGACCCCGTAAGCAGGTGAGTAAAGGACAGAAATGCTGTCGTTAAACCCACTGGCCAAAATAGGCCTCATTTTCCACAGTATTGAAAATAATTTTCTCAAAGGTCGAAGGACAGCCGAAAAAGTTGTTTTTAATTTATTTTTTGGAAAATGTACATGAAAATGGATGAAAAATACAGTTTTTATACATGCTAAAAACCGTTATTTTTCACAATTCTAGGAAATAGTTCAAATTGACAGATACTTCACCAACGGGTAACATGAATTAGAATTTATACGAAAACATATTATCTACTGATTAAGCAGGATTCTGCTGGGAAATTCTATGGCGGACCCCAACACCCCTACAAGTACTGGCAGTTGAAATGTCTGCCCTGTAGTTTCTCTCTCTCTGGCTTATGCAGCTCTGTTTAATTTAACCAACCCCCCAATCATCACCACCACCAAAGTAGGACAGTTGACACCTTGTACAGAGATTATGTTGATGGACATAATCAGTGTCATTTCGTAGGTTATATACTGTATATAAATCAACAGTGAATAAAAAAAGCATGCCCTC
The DNA here is from genome assembly GCA_036785175.1 of Eupleurogrammus muticus. Classification (NCBI taxonomy): domain Eukaryota; kingdom Metazoa; phylum Chordata; class Actinopteri; order Scombriformes; family Trichiuridae; genus Eupleurogrammus; species Eupleurogrammus muticus. The sequence continues at coordinate 11,417,956 of JAYKQN010000002.1, read as the reverse complement.
TGACAGGCGACCAAATGAGATGCCCCACTATCTTGATTAGAATTATGGATTTCTCTGTGTTTGAAAATTGTTGTAAACATTGGGATAATATAGTACGCTACTAAATAAAATATATGGCACGGGTCTGGTGATTTGAGACAGTCTGCAGCCATGCTGCAGGAAGGCGGCAATTGGCCTTTTGATTTGTGCAGCCCCATATCTATCTTGCCCGCGGTATGTTTTAATCTCAGATTTTAGGGGAGTGCAAAGAAATCTTCTTGTTCAGTAGAGGAATGTGAGAGCAGGTCTCTAGTGACACATTTTGCACATAGATGTGGTCAAGGTAAGACATTTTAGGGGGACATAAACACACTTTTGAGTGGAGGTAGAGGTGGACTTTTAATATAAACCTTTTAGTTTGGTAAAAAACAAGAAGTGAAGTTTTCACAGAGGCATTTCATGCAGCCAGACACATGTTTCACTTGGCAGCAGATGGTCGCCTGATTTGCACGGCGACAGATCACTCATATCGCCACTGATGCTAATGGCTGCGGAATTGGGTGGGGACACTGGGGCAGCGGTGCAGTCTTACATCCATGTCCAATCAGTGTGAAGCAACACAATCTGACACGATAATTATGACAGAACTATTGAGATTGGCAACAATCTCGCTGTCCCACTAGTGTTCCCCTTGATTGGCCTTGGTAGCTTGCAAAGTCATTGTCATTTCTCACAACTTCATTACTTGGTGGCACAAAGCAATTTCCATCGACTGTGCTCTCCCCACTCTGTTACCCCTAAAGGGAGTTCACACCATATGTGCATGACAACACCCTGCTGGATAGACAAAGTGATGTCTTCGAAGAGCATCATTTAGAGTTATCTTTCATTATAAAAGTGAGGCTTGTCTTTTTTATTATGATTTGTATTCCAAGTTATCCGGGATATGTCTTATTGCTGATTTTGAATTCAGGTGAGCGCCATGACTCCCGACTGTGGGCCTTTTGTGTAATTGAATTAGACTAGACTTGCTATATTATTTATCATTGTTCAGTGCATAACCTTACATTTTTAATCCTCAATGAAGTCGATGCTCTCCTCAGGAGCGTGTCTTCACAGCTGACGACATTTTCAAACTACTCGCTTTAAAGACTGAGCAGGCTTATGCCTCACACCACTCTCATTGGAGTATTTCTACACACACAAACACACATATACAAACACGTGCACCCCGTGCGGTGTTATCATAGCACTTAAACATCAGATGAGTAGATTAGTGCGTTAATCTCACTCTGGATCCGAGGCGTCTCACTTCCTCGTCCTATACCCTCAGCCTGCTGTGAAATATCCCATCCATCCAACTGTAAATAAGTGCTAACAAGATTATCAGATTACCCCTCATCCTGGGCACACAGAGACTGCTGGGCACAGTAGCTGCAATGATTTAAAACTCCCTCTAAGATAATTATGTTAGGCACCCTTTAAATGCAAATATTTCCAAAGGTTCACAATGCTCAGGGGGAGCATAAAACACTTTTACGATTTGAGATATGAAGAATAACTCTTTGGTTGCCACTAAAAAGTCACGCTGAATATAATAAGAGTACAACTGGAACCGGGCTCCCAATGTTTCTTTGCATATTACTTAAATAGGGCATCCGGAAACTGGGCCAAGTTTAATTGAATTGACAGAAACTCAGTACGTGTTGAAATGATATAGTAGTCAGACGAAGGCTGTAATTTACTGTACACGTTGTAAGAAGAAGTATGATGGTTTTAAATTGTACAAATTGGCACTTGTAATGTTATGCTGATGTTAAATGATACGGTGTATTGTTTTCATTAGGTTCCTCTGTGATGCTGCCATTATTTATATGATAGCGTTGGCATAGTGAATTTATTAAGAGGGTGTATTTCAAAGTCACCCTGTCAACTGGCTTTTGTTTTACTGGTATGAACTGGATTTAATGTCTGTGCCCAGGTACCATGGCTGTGCCGGGCTGAGCCAGCAGAGGAAACAAGTGACTAGCTCTTCCTCCCTTTTTCCACAATAACAAATATATGTGTTATGCAGATTTGTGAAATAAAATGATTCAAATATTTTGATAGGAAAATATGATATTTACTCCATGGTGGTTTAACTCATTGAGGGGGAGAGAGAAAGCGATCACTGGGGATGCATGAGTGTAACCAAAAAACCTGTCTCATGAATTGCATGCAGCAGCCGGATTTGATTCATGGATTCATAATGCTGTCCTTTTTTCATGACTGAAAGTATAATAAAAGCACAGAATGGTTGGACAGATACCTAAAGGTTGTACCTGCATGTGGGATGCCAGTAGAAATAATAAATGCTGTACAAGTTGTGGAAGCAAGTCAACAAAAACCTTCATTTGATGGTATGCTTGTAAAGTAATTATGAGAAAAATATTACATGCATAAATCGTTACCATCAGTATGTATATTTACAATAAAAACATCCTTGTGATTTAAAAGCTGGCATCTCCATAGCAAATGAGTGTGATTGGCATTTCTTTTTCCGTCCAAATAGGCACCTGCCCTGTCCTTCTGTTTGTCTTGTCCAGTTTTCTCGTCATCTGTTTCATCTCTGCTCGTCTCTCTGTTCCCGTGGTGTTTGCTTCTGTGCGTCCTCGACAGTATCTTTGTCTTTCCATACAGCCTCTTTTTTCTGTTTGCTTTTTTCCTTCCTCTTCTTTACTTACTCCATAACTGACTTCCAGTCATAATGTGATAGTGAACTGCATGTTTTTTTTGTTTTATTTAGTTTCAGGCTTTTCAGTACCTATTTAATTCAAGCCATTCTCAGTTCATTTCAAATTAATGTCAAGTAAAAGCTGTTTGTGCGCATGCAAACACACACACATTCGCATTTTAGCGATGTTTTTAATCTTACTGAAAGAAAAAGTTAGACTTTCCATCCATCTAATTCATGTCCCTCATTAGATTATTTCGCCTGTTTCTGACATTACACCGAAGATATTGTGATTCCCGAAGTGATAAAAACATTTGCATGAATGCTTAGCATAACATAGAGGAATGGAAGTGACAGCCAGCAACCTCGTTTCAAGACTTTCTTACAAGACGTTGCGTGATGTCAGCGGCAGACTGCGAATGTCAAAGATGGTTCATTTGATTCTTGTTGCTGGCTCCGAAGCAGCGGTGGAAGTAAATGCACTAATAGTGTCGACGTCTCTCATCCTCTTTCTTCTTCCCCTCGTGACTTTTTGCTTCACATGCACCTACACATATGCACACACAGGTGGCCTGGTCATTGTGCCAAAATCAAAGGCGAACCGCAGTGAACAAAACAGACTGAATAGAAGAGTGAGGCTCGCTGTAGTGTCGCAGCACAGCCTCAGATGTTGCCATGGTGCCACAAAAGTGCACTGATGTGTCTCACTTTAATCTTCAGCTGTATTATATCACTGTGCTTTGTGCTGCCTATCTATACCCGTTTCTGTTTTCTGTTATCCAACTCTCCAGCTGTTATTAATAGGGCCGGGTGTTGAACTGCCATTCTTTTGTGGCACCAACCGAACTGCGTTGGTTATACTGGGTATCAAAGCAGTTCATCGTGTGGGGTTAATGCCGTGCTGCCAGTGAATCCCTATCTAATGTAATACATTATAGAACACTTTGCTAATAGACAAGCTCGATGTGTGTGTGTGTGCGCATGTGTGTTGTGAGAGGCTTGACAATGATGTGTGTCTCAGTTTAATTGGCAACCATGAGGGGACCCTGTCACGTTCATGGTCACCAGCAGAATTGGTGAGTTTACAGCAAAAATATACTGAAATAAACCATAACCATTAGCATAAAAAAATACCCAGCAAAAAAATACCGAAAGAATCTGGAACCGGTAGCCTAAAAAAAAATACCCGCTGAAACATAAAGCCATACACTGAAATAGACATCTCAATTTACACTAAACCACACGGTGGTTTGTATTGCTCTGTTATGACACTGCTTTAGGGCTTTGGGTATAGAGATTCTGCAAATTAATACTAAATATTTTTTTACTTTTTAACATTTTTTTATCATAGATTCGATAAAAAATATTGTTCAGGATCCAGTATCAAACTCATGGTATTGATATTACTACTGGTATTAAAAACAATATGATATTATCTCTTTTGTGTGTAATAATGCAACATAACTCATTAACAAAGGGATAGAGATGGTGCTTCATACAGCAAATAATGATCTTTTTCTTGATTATACGTTAAGAATAATTCATTAGTGCTTATACTTGATAACTTCCACATAATGACACCTTCCAGCATAAACAGTATAACCAGGAGGATGTAATGAGCAGTGGATAATGTTGTGGAGAACAACTCACCTCGATTGACAGGGGGATGTAACTACTGGTTGAAATTACTGGCAAAGTAGCTATACAACAAAACAATATGATAAGGTATGTGCTATATAAACTAACGTTTTGTTTAATTCAGAAGGAAAAAAAATATTTTCTTTTTGATATTTTCTTAGTTCGATTTTTTCTGTCGAGCTGAACCCTTTATATATAGACGACATGCTTCAGTTGTACGGTCCATCTTTTGAATACCACTGACCACTCTGCCAACCCCCCCGACACACACACACCACATACACACACACAACAGTCTCTGGAGTGTATGCTGGACAAAATCTAGCCAAGCATGAATACAGAGGCTGACAGGCCAATTATCAGATGTACTATTCGCTCTGCATCCCAACCTCTGAAGGGAAGCAGATGTGAGAATCTTGTCGCCTTCACTCACGCCCATACAATGACATAGCGCAACAACAAAGGCACAGCCTTCACAAAGCATCTACGTGGACGGGGTTTGTAAATCCCGTCTCGTCATACAGTCCTATCTGTGAGGTTTTCACATTTCCCCCTATTCGTAAGACGTGAAGTAAGGGCGGGGATGTTTGTCAGAAATATGTCAGACTCCCCCCACAACTTTCAACTTGACTTGCATTCCTTAACTATTGATCTGGGCTCCCCTTGTGGAACGCTGTGATTTCTATGGAAGCTTCATGATTTCTTGTGAAACGTGAAAACATGACTCATACTACTTCTTTCCATTTTAGGAATCAAAAAAAAAAAAAGTGATGAGCTCAAGAAGACTTGTAATAACTGAAGTATCTTCTTTGCTCCTCAGGTGAATGTAGTGCCAGCATGTGTCAGAGCCTTGACCAAGATGCTGTACTGTCCGTACTGTCGCAGCATGCCCGGGCTGAAACCCTGTCACAACTACTGTCACAACGTTATGAGAGGCTGTCTAGCCAACCAAGCAGACCTGGACGCTGAGTGGAATGTCTTCATTGGTAAGGAAAAAGACCCACATACTGAATTCTGACTGATATCGAGTGCCCTTGCTCCCACATCTCCTCTCGGTAACCCGAGGTGTGTGTGTGTGTGTGTGTGTGTGTGTGTGTGTGTGTGGCTGTCTATCTGTTTCTCTGCACTGTTGAGCTTGTACCTTTAAATCACCATTTTACACTGAGCAAAAATGTAGACAGACCTTTTTTTTCTAACAATCTAAAACTTCTATGCATACAAAAGGTTTTTTTTCTCTCAAGTGTTGCTCATGAATTAGTTTAAATCTTTGTGAGCACTTAGACAATCATTCCACCTGACACGTGTCATTTCAACATGTTCATTAAACAGCACGATTATTACACAGGTATGTGCAATAATTAGGCCGGTCATGCTGCGAGATTTGAGGTAGCGTACAATTGGCATGCCAACCGCAGGAACTTCCACCAGCCGCTGCCTCTAAATTTAATGTTCATTTCGCTCTCTAACGTCGTTTCCAGGAACTTGACAGTAAATCCAACTGGCCTCACAGACACAGGCCTCCTGTCTCAGGGAAGCTCATCTGTATGCTTTGGAAGAGTGTTTTCCTCACAGATACATCCCAGTTTTCACTGTACCGGGCAGTTGGCAGACAGCCCGTACGGCATCATGTGGGTGAGCAGGTCGCCGAGGTTTGCTTTGAGTGCCCCGTAGTGGTGGGGGAATTATGATATAAAAAAGAGCTACAGACAAATGACACAGGTGCATATCATTTTATTGGTGTTCTGATTTAGGCCTTTGGGCTGGGACCTTTCTGTGTGGCGTTTGCATGTTCTCCCCATGTTTCTGTGGGTTCTCTCTGGATTCTCCAGCTTCCTCCCACAATCCAAAAACATGCTTTGCAGACTCTAAATTGCCCGTAGGCTGGTGACCTGTCTGTGGTTTATCTCTGCCCCGGTCCTAAAATGTGCTGGGATTGATTCCAGCTGACCCCTGTGACCCTAGTGAGGAACACGCAGGTATATAAAAAGAATGACGGAATGATTTGAATGCACAGATACATGCAATTATAACTTGAATTAATTGGTGTGACGTTTATCCATTACCATCACCTCATGTTGCAAGGATTTGCACACAATTCCTTGATACTGAAAACAGACCGGTTCTTGCATGTTACCAGGCATGTCACCCAGCAGGCATGTTGTAGATCTGCGTGTATGACAGAATGTTCCGGTTCCTGCCAATATCCATACAATCATTTGAGAGGAGTGGACCAACGTTCTACAGGCCACAGTCAGCAAAAGGCAATGCGTTGCACTGCATGATACAAATGGTCACATCGTGACCCGATTGGTTTCCTGTGCAAAAAACTCCAAAGATTTTTTTAAAATAAAACTGCAAATTTTAATTGTCTTGGAAAAAGTTCTCCCAAAGGTGATTTACAACAATATTGTGAACAAATAAGCCTTTTGTATGCACTGGAAAAAAAAAAGAAAAAAACCCTCTTTGATCTTTTATTTCAACTCTTGAAAATGAGAGCAAAAAAAACGAAAGTGTTGCATTTATACTTTTTGTTCAAGCGTACTTTTCCGAGGCAGTGTCTTTGAATAGTCACCGTGGGACTTCAGTAGGATGTGTTGTGTTAGATTCGGCTCTAAAGGATTTACAGAGACAAAACTGAAATCTTATTTGTGCAACCATTCCCTCTTTTTTTTTTTTCTGCTTGAGATGTCGTTCACTATTGCTGGAACCCTGGCATAGTGCTTAAAGCCCTGGTCCCTGCTGTTTGCGATTGATAAAGGAGAGCAGATCCTAGGCAAACACATTTTCTATGTGTTTCCAGCTGAGCTTGGTGAGTAATATAGCACTTCAGTTAGGCTGTGAGTAGCTGGCTGCTATAAGCCCCCCTGTTAAATGGATACCAAGGAGCCGCATAGAGCGTTCCCTCTGGATCTTTTGTAGGCCAATGCGTTATTTGTTATGTACCCCAATTCCATCCCACCACCCACTCTAACCGATTTTTTTTTTTTTTTTATTTTAAATGGGGAGTCTGTCTTTATTTTTTATTTTTATTTTTTGAGACATCCCCGAAGACTGTCAGGCGAACTGCACTTCGTAGCTTTTGGCTGTTTTAAGCTGTCGTTTGAAAAACCATCAGATGATGTAGCGCATGTTCTCTTCAATGGCACATCGGAAGTCTCAGATCAACACGGGCCCCTATGCACTGAATGAGATGTCTCACAGCTTTATGACATGTGTAAAAAAGTTAGTGTTTTGTTCCATTGTGAGGAGGCATATCTATTGCCGCAAAGGGATGTTGGGCGTGACGGTAATGGGAAAAACTGTTGTTGCAACAAAATGATGAATCTAGTTTGACGAAAACACCCTTGAGGTGTGGGTTTTTAATTTTGAACCACTTTTCATGCAGAAATTGTTTTGTTGCGTTTTGTTTTGTTTGTTTTATTTTTTTTTTTTGTTGTGGAAAGACACAGTGCTGTTGAAGGTTTTATAATTAGACGTATAGAACCCTTGGGATGTTTATTTTCACCATGAAAGATTCATTTTTTGATGTCTGCTGACATTGAATATTCATTATCTCTTGCTAAAGAACTTCGATTTGCTTACTATGCAGCTTGCAAGAAATATTGATTTGGCTTTCAGAGACAACTTCTAAATGTATCACAGGTCAGTTCTCACCACTGGAGCACATCTCTGCATTATAGCAATTTATGGATCCAGCCTGTACACACTCTGTCAATGTAATCGCATCAAATCATCACTTATTAGAGAAGGGTAGATTAGAGGCATGGCCTTCAATTTTTTAAGAGTGACATTTATCTCTGGACTTTGTTCATGCTTTAAATGTCACCATCAATAGCATTGATTGGCAAGACCACAGGCAAAAAGAGAATCAGGCTGTTTTTTTCTTTTATTTTATTTTAACTTCAGCGTGAGAGAAGAGGGAGATGAGTTTTTTTTTTACTACTCATATATATAAATCTGAATTCATCCGAATTAGGTATTGAATGAATACAAAAAATGAATTAAAACTTTTTTATTAAAACAGCCCCCAAGAAATAGACAGTCTGTTTTTTTTCCTTCTCTACAGCAAGTCAAAACTAAATAATAATTACTTTTTGTCTTTTTGTCTTTTAGTGGAATATTCTAAATTCACAAGTCTATTGCAGCATCTCTTATACATAATAGACTCTGACTTAAACAGAAAAGAACTCATATTTAACACACTATAAATGTAGTTTTACAAGTCTCCCAAAAAATACATTGAGCAAAAAAGAAATATTACACATTTTTAAAGTCTCTTCTTTGTTGTAAAGTGAGATCCACTGGATTTACAAATCAACATATCTGATGAACAATATATCTTCTGTTGGAACCAGTCAGGTCTTAAGTTTTTCCTTGACTGACTGTGGAGCATTTAAAAAAAAAAAAAGCCTTCAGCTCACTATTTTTACCCCAACACTGACACTTGTTTGTTTCCCTACTGTTGTTTTTCCTGCTTCCTCTTTTATAGAAATATCCTCTGCGTGTTTCCTCATTCTCAAAACACAAAACACACTGGGACCTCAACCCCTGTTGCTAACATTTTTGAGACAATATTATTTGGCAAGTGTGAAAGCATAAACGGAGCAGGCCTCTCTCTTACTGATGACGGGCAAAGAAAACAAAATAGAGAAGATACACACACATTAATCTCTATAAAGAGATTCTGCGTGTGATGTGATGTGTTGGCGGGGGACGATTATTCCACAACCTCAACGTCAGTTCCAGCTAGTTTTGCCCAATCAGGTTTAAGCTGGTCTTGCTGGTCCCCAGTAACAGATCATACTGTTTTTATTTCATTTGCATAGAGAAGTAAAAAAATCAGGTAAATGTGAAAAATGAGGGACTGAATTTTACTCAATTATATACTTGTACATATTCATACAGCAAAATAATACTGTGTTCAACAATGATGAAGTGCATTAAAAAATAAAAATGGTTCTAAACACTGTACGAAGCCATTAAAGCACCACTTAACACAGAACATTAATTGCACGGTACCAAATGTGTTTATGAGATGTGTTGCAAGACTAAACAAATCAAGACGCTATAATTATACAGAGAAATAAGCCTGGGAGGCAATAGAGGAAATTAGCCTTAAAAGTGATCACATGAGTGTATCTATACAGAACACACATGACATGCATGACAAAAGGCGAAGTGGCAACAAGTCAAAATTAGGTAGGCCATAAGAACATTTTGCCATCTCCATGGTGATTTATGTACCCCCGCTGTCGCGCAAACAGAGTCACCGCTAAACTCAGCCAGGATAACTGGAAAATCCCGGCTTAATCCACCGTCCAGGTTTTGTGCGACAGCCCTCTGAATATGTCACGCCATGTTTATTCATGCAATCTGTAACATTGAGGCGATCATGACCTTCACGGCGGATACTTTGACGCGGCCTACATACGGTACAGTGTCCCTATGCAGAAGCGGGAAGAGTGATTACAGTCGTTGCTGCCGTACGGTTACACTCACAGTAACACCGTTGTTTACAGTCTGTGCAGGTTGTGAGAGTGTGCGACAGTGTGTGTGTGTGTGTGTGTGTGTGTGTGTGTCATATTTTGGCCAACGGATGATACTGGATCATCAGTCACCTGCCATCATGACAAATTCAGCCAGTTCTGTATCGTGACAGAGACATCATTATCATTTTTCTTGTCAGCACCTTGTTAAAATATCCTCAGAGAGAGAGAGGGTGAAAAAGAACGACCGTAATACTCAGGACTTGTTCTGGCTCACACTGCAACAACACCGTTTTCTGACAGGCAAGTGTCATCAGTTTAATTCACCAGTAATAATTGAATGGATTTATAGTAATGAAGCTTTCCAAGGCTTTATGTGAGAAGACCTTTTGTACAACCCATTATATTTCCTTATTGCGTGCACTTCCCTGAGCCTGTGTACGCTTCTTAATTAAGATATAGGCTTGTGTTGTCCTCTGTGGAGTCCTTTGACACCACAGTGTAAGGGATCCTCATTGATTTCATTTGCTCATTTCTTTTTAATTGCATGGATTGTGTCCCAGTGTAACTGGACCTCCCCGCAACCCCCGAGTTCATGGGAATCTAAACCAATATCCTCCAAGAAGGACTCTCTGTGATGTCTGTGAAAAAAAAAAAATTATGAAGACAAACACCCTGCCAGCGCTTTACTTTAAATGATATAGATAGCTTTGCGGAAACTACAGCGTTGCTGCACAGGGTAACCTACAAGATGTCCTCTTCGCTGGGTCCTTTAATAAACGGGTTTCCTGTTTTTACCGTAAAGATGCTTGTTAAATAAGACAGAAAATGCTGCATCTTTAAGAGCGTTTCGTGAACACATACGTATACACACAGGCCCTTACTGAGCATGAAGCCTGATGGTCTCAGTAACTGACGTGACAGGAACAAACGGAGCAGGCTGATGCGTTCCTGTCTGTCTGGGAGCTGAAGGCTGGATGAGTCACTTAGCCTTGGAATCAAGACACCAGGGTCTTTTCTCTCTAATTGCTTCTGGCTGAACAAAATTTCCAAAGTGCTTGTAGAGATACCGTACTGGTTTCACAATATCAAGGCTTAACACAGCTGTTTGACGCATTCAGCTATATTCTATGATTTATACTTTATACTCTTTATTTCCTTTTTTCCTGCATTGCATTTGTTAAATTTGTCATCCTTATAATTCACAAAAACATGTTATTCATTTCTTTAGGCAATGACAAGCATATTCTTTTAAGAAAAATTTAACTTTTTACTGTTGTTGCATCAAATATATTAAAGAGAAATATGATGATAAGATCGATACTATTCACATTTGTCTGTTTGAGCCAGCTGGTGATTATTCAGTTTGGCACAAAGACTGGAAAATTCGGAATGCTCTACCCGAAGGGTAGGGTATTATACAGTTTTGCTGTGTTTTATTTGAAGTGTAATCCTATGCCAAAGCAAGAAACGCAATGGTTAATCGAGTGTTTCAGCTCTTTTTTTGCCGGTGTGGGGAAAAAAAATGGAAGATAATCTTGATCAATGAGCCAAAAGACAAAAAAGGTTTTTGATTTCAGAGCACTGTAAAATCTTACCCCACTCTAAATCCCTTAAATCAATGAATGTACTTAAAATTTACCACCAGAACCATTTTTTGCAATTTGCTCAAAATATTCCTATTCCATACTTTAAAAGTCTAGTTGTGGGGCATGTCTCTGCTCCACCGAAGATATGGACTGAAGGAACCGAACCACTGGTTTAAATAGTGTACAACAACTTTACCTCCCTCACGTTATATTTCATTCTGTTTGGGATGCAACGATACACTGAACTCAGCATATACACCCACAGGCCACTTTATTAGGTACACCTGTCCAACTGCTCGTTAATGCAAATTTCTAATCAGCCAATCACATGGCAGCAACTCATTCAGTCACGTAGACATGGTCAGGACCATCTGCTGCAGTTCACATCGAGCATCAGAATGGAGAAGAAAAGTGATTTAAGTGACTTTGAATGTGGCATGGTTGCTGGTGCCAGAAGGGCTGGTCTGAGTTTTTTCAGAAACTGCTGATCTACTGGGATTTTCACGCACAACCATCTCTAGGGTTTACAGAGAATGGTTAAAAAAAAAAATAATAAAAATATCCAATGAGCGGCAGTTCTGTGGGCGTAAATATCTTGTTGATGCCAGAGGTCAGAGGAGAACCGCCAGACTGGTGTGAGCTGATAGAAAGGCAACAGTAACTCAAACAACAACTCGTTACAACAGACATATGCAGAAGAGCATCTCTGAACACACAACACGTCGAACCTTGAGGCAGCCGCAAAAGACCACATCAGTCAGCTAAGAACAAGTAACTGAGGCTACAATTCACACAGGCTCACCGATATTGGACAATAGAAGGATAGAAAAAGTTGCCTGGTCTGATGAGTCTTGATTTCTGCTGCAACTTGCAGGTTCAGAATTTGGCGTCAACAACATCAAGGCATGGATCCATCCTGCACCAACCACCACGACACAAATAGAGTCACTCAAATCACCTTTCATTCCCATTCTGATGCTCAGTTAAAACTGCAGCAGATTGTCCTTACATGTCTACATGTGTAAATGCATTGAGATGCTGTCAAGTTATTGGCTGATTAGAAATTTGCATTAACAAGTAGTTGGACAGGTCTAGCTAATAAAGTGGCTGGTATGTGTATGACACAATACAATATTATAACAATGCTGCTGCTATTTGACTGGACTTGGAGGCTGCACTTGAGTAACGTTTATGTGTGTCTCACCTTCTCATACACACACACACACACACACACACCAATCCCTAGAACCTTCCCGACTGTCCTCCTTCTCCGAGCCCGACATGAAACCGGATATTAAATGCAGCATGAAATTTCTTGGCACAATATTTCACCAGACCCCGAGTATTCTGCACAAAAAATCGAAACGTGAAAACCTAAGAGTTACGTGGCGGAGCCAGGTAAGGTCTCTGCAGAGCTGCCATGCTGGTGCGTTCCCTGCAAGCGGGCCAGTTAAATGGAGATTGAAAGCAAGAGATTAAGGGGATAACCTTCAAGTTTTACTGCGCATACGACAGCAGTGTCTGTGTGATGAATGAACGGTGCTGAATTTGAAGTGGATGGTTTGTAGTTCAAACGATCCGAACCTCACAGAACTGATAATAATTCCATCAGCGGATATAACTAACGTCAGTAGTTGATATTTCCGTTTATCGGGCGTTTCAAGGTGTAAGCTCATTTCTGGTCACTGCTCAAACGCGTCCTTTCTACTTCAGCCGAATGAATTACTGCGACAGAAGGTGAGAATGTCCCCCAAAAAGTAAGAAGATGGAGTACGTCAGCTGTCAGTGAGAGTTATCTGGCATCCATCATCTTTGACAGAATCGTGTGTACAACTGGTGTTTATTAAACTCAACACCATCATGTTTCACCAGCCCTTTTTCCTTTATAAGTGGATCAGGAAATTATAATTGTATAAACCATTATAATATGGACATTATTTATGAGTTCAATTAGCTAGAGCTTGTCCAATTGATTAGTGTGTTTGGGAATGCCACTTATCATTTCATCGAGGAACATTCGAGAAGCGGCAGCTTGATGGGCAGCTGCAGCTGCAGGAGTTCAGGTAGGCGCTGCCATTATAGGTGCGGAAATGGTTTTCAGACAGTTGGCTCCAACAGATTATTTTTGGGTCATTTCTCATCTATTTTCTTGTAGTGTTTATTTTGAAAACATATCTAAATGGTGTTTTTTAAATGTGAAAAAAAGGCTGGAAAATACACCATTAACCTGCAGTAGTGTCCTAGTAGGAGTGGAGAAAATGTGGGATGCCATTCAAATGAAGCAAATTACCTAATGGCAAAATTCTGAAAACATTAATTGCAATTAATGTCTGGTTTGTTTGTTTTTTTTCTTTTTAAGACTGAAGCATGAACAAGTGTAGAATAACTACAACAGACATATACTTTAATTCAGATTTTGTTAAACAATGTCTCTCCTTCGAACTACAGATTTCCAATAAAAACATCAAGACCATGACTGAAAAGCAGATCTCTTAACTAAACCTTTAAATTCTATGAAGTGCAACTGAATATTAAAAATAATTTAGAAGGTAATACTTTTATCTGATCCAATTTAAATGATAATTAATGCCAATGTCCCATGTTCTAGTCAATTGTATTTGTAGAGCCCAAAAATCACAAAATGACAGATTAAGCTGAGGGGGCTGCAGTCTGTACAGCAATAAAACATCACCTGTCTTTAGACCCTTGGATTGTAAATTTCAACAAGGTAACAATAGTCTTGCAAATATGAAAAAAAAAAGATAATGATTCACACATGGAAACACACAGTGAATTAAAAAAAGACCTTTCCCCTTAAGCAGCATGAAACCTATTTTTGTATGTAATTTAGCCAACAGAGGTGTATACATCCCCTGGAAGACAGTAACATGTTAATTGCATTTACTTTTTTTTTTTACACAATATTTAATGTGATCATTTTGGCAACACCAGTAAAAAAAGAGCTGAGAGTTTTAATGTCAGGAAGAACAGGCAAGAGACTTGAAAACGCCCCGTCAAGAAATATGTGTTTGGCTATTGAGCTATAATCCAGCTGTTAAGTACGCAAGAAAAGGCCTGTGGAGCCTCCCCAAAGGAAGACAAATATGTTGGCATGTTAGAGAGCCTTTCACAATAGATATTCACCTCATGCAGCTGCTAAATGAAAAAAAAAATCTATTGCATATATATATATATATACGTATATATATTACAGGAGACTGATGTAGTTTTTGAGGAGTGCTTTTGGCAGCATTTGTGTCTCTAGGCTGGAGTTCTCTACGTGACACAGAGTGAAACGGTGAGGTTTGTTTCCTGCTCATTACGTGTGTCTTTGATATGAAAATCCGGTTTAATTGATATAAGATATCGAAACATCTGCGAGGTGTTTGGTTCTCCGGATAAAACACGAGTGCGTCACAGTCATTGAATGTCCGTGTGTTTTCGTCTGCTGAGCCCTTCAAAGAAAGGTCGGAGCGCTTGTGGGGCTTCAAGGACAAAAATGAATCTTTAGCTTTACCACAGTCAGTCTCTGGACTCATATGAAATGGATTGATTTGAAATAACCTTCTATAGAAAGTTTATTTTTATTTATTAAATGTCCAACTTGTAGCTTTTATGCCATATCTATTTGCCGCAGCTTGTTTATATTTTTAGTTTGTGAAATCTCATTAATTTAGGGCTTGAACAAATGATTATCCTTCTTATCAATTAAGCTGCCATTTGTTTTAAGGATTAATCAGGTAATTATTTAATCATAAAACATCAGCAACAAAAACAACATCAATCAAGACCAAAAAAAAAAACTCTGAGAGCCTGTAACTAGCGAATGTTTTGTATGTTTTCTTGAAAAGATATTATTTAGTTATTGAATGAGAGGCTGAATTATTTTCTGCTGACCAACTAATCGATTTATTGGCTGATGCTGCAGCTCTACCACACATGCACATAATACAGATGATGTGACTGATGGAATCGCCTCTAAAACCAACAACCAATATCCCAAATAATTTTTGTCCAGCTCCATATAAGCATTTAGATGTACAAAAAAAAAGTTAGTTTCAATGCTGCACCTGTATGTGTACAGCAAGATGTATATTCCAGTATTTTTTTTATGAGGCTATGATGTATATACACATTCATACAACATTCACATGATTCACCCCCTGTCAATGCCATGTTTAGTCACATTATTTACTACTTAGATACATCCAAACATTCAAATCATAGTCTAATATTGATAGATAATTCTGTGACTGAACATGACCTTAAAATATTCCTGCCCTTTTACATTTTATCCAACGCTACATTTACAGCAGATTGCATCTGTTGCATGCATCTATAGGCTCCCTGACTATTTTTCTGATTCTCTTAGAATACCACAATTTTTACCTTTCCTCCTCTTTGCCTGGTCATCCTTTACCTTTCTTGGTGAAAAGTAATTTAACTTTAAAGTAGCATCTTTTGATTTATGCAAACTTGTTGTGATAAAAACAGACCTATAGTCTTACTTTCAATTCTAATGAGTCAAATAAATATGCATCTCTGTCTGTTCTGGCTTTGTGTTAACATTTTAAAATGTAGCTGAAATGTAGCCCAAGGGGAAAAATAAAATAATTGCAAAACTCTTGACCCCTGTGTCTTCAGTGGTTACGACAGTCCTGACACAAAGCCCTATTAGGCCACAGTCTGTGTATTTAGGTGAAATGCGTTTAGTCTTTCCTCCTGCTTAGAATTGGGAAATAGATACAGGGACATTTGCCATTTATTATGTTTACTTACACACAAAAGGATTAATGTCAATATCCAGACATTGGTATCGTGTTTGTGTCTGAAAGGATCTGTATGACTTTTCAGGCTAGTGGAAGCAATACATGTCAACAGCACATTTCTTGGTTTCTTATTGGGCAATTTGTAGCCTGAAGCGTGTTTTGCTGTCACCACAAAACAGCTTTAATTGTGTTACCACAACGAGCCAGTCTGCCCTTTTCTCCATATGGGTTTGCATCAGATTCAGTCTGTGACCTTGTTAGGTTTGTGCCTTGATAGGAACCCCGTTGCTGTTTCCATGCAAAAGACAATTCCGAAGCTTGATGAGTGATCCAGCTGTTCATCGAGTGATAGTGTGTGCCCGTGTGATTATGACCTCAGTGAAAGTGCAATAAACCAATTGAGGTGCTCACTCATCAGTTTCAATAATCCTTTGGGCGAGGCGTGTTAGACTTTTACAATTATAAGGGAGGCACTTGAGACACCGCAGGCAGGTCACTGGTTCATTGTGAGGCCAACACAAACAGCCAACATTCACTTTTCTTCCCATTAGTTGCTCATGGAGTTAAGGTTGAAAATCAAACCTAGAGTCTGGGGGTTGCAGAAAAAAGCAAACACGAATCTGTGAACTCAAACCTTAAATGCATAAAGAAAAAAAAAAACAGTAAATATGTTTTCCCATTTCTCCTACCATTCTTCTCATTTCTAGTGTATTTTGAAGTGACATAATAATCTCCAGGAGGCACACTCCCATCCATGAAGCTGCAGGTGCTGGTAGGTAGCAATTATCTCCCGTGAAAGCGAAGAGGAAGCGAGGAAACGAGACATCAGTGACAGACAACACATCAAAGAGCCTTCCTCTTGTTCCGTTGTATTTAACTGACACATTATTCCTCCGCCGAACACAAACGGGGGTAGTTTTCCTCGCAGCTTGTCAAACTAGCAAAGCATGTAAACAAGAAACTATGTCCCCAAGCATGTGCAGAGACACCGTGATGTCTGACATGGAGCTACATGATCAAAAAGGCAGCCGCACAGTTGGTTCTCTCACAGCATGAATGAAATACGCCGGCCGTGTGCATTATGTCATCCGGTATATTATAGCATTTTCAATATGCCGCTTACAATTTTTAGATGAAATGAGTAGAAGAATTAAATTTCTACATTTATGCACAAAACAATCACTTGTTGGGGGTAAATAATGTTATTCAGAGTGGATTTGCTGATAAAAAATTCAAACTTGCTCCCGCAATTGTAACCAAATCTTCATGATATTTATGCAAATTTTTTTTTTGCAGAAAGAGTTTAACATTATACACTTTTGAGTAAAATAATTGTAATTTAACTCCTATGAACTGATTCCAAATCTTCATTGCATTTGTGCAAAGTTTGTTCTAGAAAGAGTTTAGAAAAACTAATGTAATTCATGCACTGTCTTTATATCTCATTTGTCATGAGCGCAATTTCCAGCATTCATCTAACATTGGCAGTGAAGTAATCATCTGTGTCAGGCAATTTATGCAGGGTGTCATCAACTTCTGTTGTTGGATGCAAAGCGTTTGCATGCAGACGTTTGCACTGGCAGATGGTAAAAGTTATTCATTCTATCTTCATCACAGCAGCGCTGAATCACTGGGCAGACTTGCATTTGTGGGCGTCGGGTGACAATTCTTTTCCCATTATGTTCATCATTTCCAATACAACAGAATTATCCCTCGATTAATTCAGGATCATGTGCTGCCATAAAAACTGATGTCGACGCATATAGCCAAGGCAAGTTTTTAAATTGACTCAGATTGACCGCATCACAAATTATGTAGAACATTAAAAATTGTGGGTGGTACCGTCGCGCCCATAGCAAGGGCCTTTCTCTGTGTAGTTTGCATGCCCCCCTTTTTTCTGCATGGGTTCCCTTCAGGTACTCCAGCTCCTTCCAATAGCTTAGAAAAAGACAGATTGTGATTGTTAATTCTGCATGTGGGTTTAAAATCTATATCTTCGCCTTGTGGTTGACTGATGACCTGTGCAGGGTGCACCACCCACCTCTCACACACTTGTCAACTGAGATAGGCTCCATCTCCACCATGACCCCCTGGAGGAAAAGTGCTAATATGGATGGATGCATGGATTGTTTTAGAATTTGATACGTCCTGTGGCTCAGGAGCTAAAACAGTAACCCAAGGAAGAGCGGAGTAGACCAGGAGTTTGCTTCCCAGCTCAGCCAGTCTTTGCCGTCATAATGTTTTTCGTGTCTTTGGTCTTTTAGTGTCAAGGTACTTTAATCCCAAATCGCTTCCAAAGTGAATGAATTATTGCAGATGAGTGTTTGGGAACATTTACTGTAGCCACCACCATCAGTGTATAAATAAATGAATGGGTGAATGCACACTCATCTATACAAATTTAGTCCATTTATAATGCATATATAAAAATATCCATTGGTCTAATTCACTTTGAAGGTTGAGATTTAGTTCAAGAGACTAGCAAAAAATATGTACGACGGTGGCTCAACCAACAGGGTGACACTGTGAAAGTAATGTCCTTCTGAAGCCTGAAGATTCACACTAGATGATTTTTTTTTCTTTTCTAACGCAAGGCTGACTGGACCATTTCTGAACTCTGAACTCGGTTTACACAGGACTTGACACTGGGGTCCTCGCGTTGACTCTGGAGCAGCCATGCAGAGCCCAGGAAGATTTGATGTGTTTCATTTTGCTCGATGCCAGTCGGTGTGGCTTCTGCGGTGTGAAATATACCGAGATGTTCCACCTCTGAAATCTGAGAGAGATCCGAGTGGTGATGAACAGAGAACTGACAACTCCCACTCACATAGATGTTTCCATCATTACATTTAATCTCAGATTTCACCTACTCCATCCCACTAATTTGCTTTCTAAAAATGCATTATACATAAAAATAATTTTACAAACCATATGTCAATGTCATTATAATTATGAATAAAGGAAAGGTGTGGTGTTGACAGTTGTCAATCTAGCTTTTCTGCTGTGGGAAAGAAAGGTCAGAGTACACATATTATAACTGAATTTATAGTAACCTGCTTGGAATGAATCTTGTAGTGTGTGACAGAACCTGATTTTACAGTAGGTTTATTTATTGAACACTCATAGCACCACATATCATGTCCAAATTGTATTGACTACGCAGCGGCCAAAAGTGAGGAGAGTCAACTTGATTTGCCCCTAAGGCACATTCCGCATAAATACCTGAGAAATTTAATAAAACAGTCGTGAAATAAAACAATAAAACAGTCGTGAAATTAACTATAATTTTGTATTTGTTTCTTTGCAGCCAGATTGTTGAAGTCTTTCTGAAGCCCTCTAAGTGAGGGGGAGAAAAACATTTTTTTTTCATTACTTTTTCCCCAACCAAGCAAAACACAAATCCAGCAACATGCTGCAGTAAACAGCTAGTTCTAGAATAAAAACAACCCTTAGATTAGAAGATACCCAATGTTTATTAATGGATGGGTCCCAGTCTCATTTGTCCTGTTGTTTTTTTCACTGATTTACAGATGGTGTTTATGTGCCAACAAAACTATTGAAGAAGTTGACTGCAAGACAGTGAACACTTCTAAACAATGCAGCATTCAAACTTAAGAAAATATCTGCTTTGCAAATGTTTCATAAGGAAGGAAATGGATTTGACACATTGAGACCTCGAGCATACACAAAATGAGTTTTAGTGTGGAACACTGAATGTGAACATAACTTTGTTTACAAGAAAAACTCGTTAAAAACTCATTAATACAAGTATTAAGTTGAACTGAATTTAAATACATTGAGAAAAATACTCAGAGGATAGTCCATCATCTGTGGCAAAATGAATACTGTTAAAACCGTCAAGGGAAAAAGAGGATTTGAACAAATCTGTGGCAAAGATATGACCGAGTGCATACAAACACCAGAGATATAGTCCTTAACTGTCTGGTTTTGTACAGTAAATGTGTGCACAGTGTTCACCTAACTTTGATCTTCTTGATTTAACAGGTACGTTTTTAATGTGCATCACACTAGCCATATTAAACGCTCATATCAGGCATTTTCTGAATTTTATTTGAGGTGATACCCCTGAAATATTTGCAATTTAAAGTACAAACATTCAACTCTATAGTTTTAAAGTGCACTCTCAAAACCTCCAGAAAGTGTCGGTCTCATAAATATTCATGTGACTCTCTTTGGATTGGCTGAAATTCACTTGAAAGACTGAAAAAGATGGGAGCAGGTGGATGTACCAGTGTGGGTAGGCAGGTGGGCTGTGTTAGAACCTTTACAAGCAGAGGGAGCTATGTCATGACATCGCAAAGTCAAAGGGATAAAAAGGAGCAATGATACAGCAAATGTTCTAAATCCATGCTGTGTCCATTTTTCTGTGCATTTAATGCATTAGATATTTTTTTTAATCTCTAGATCTTTTCTGGAGTAAAACTAAACAGGAATATGGGAATGAGTCAAGTGGGAAGTGCCATAAGTAATAGTGTTTACATCAGCCATCACTCTATTAAAATAACAACCTCAGAACACTAACTTTTTTGAGAAAATTAGAAAAACACATCTTGAAGATTCTTGCCACATCTGGTAAAATCGTTTTAATCCTTAATTGAAATGATCATACTCTTCATGCTCTATATGCCCTATGGCCTGTGTGAAGAGGGCAACTTAAGCCATTTTATTTTTTGCCTAAGTTAAAGGGTTTTTTTTATACTTTAGCATAAATACTAGCAATTTAACACTCGTTCATAATGGCGGTTCTTTAAGAAGCAAGAATCTACACCGAACATGATTTTAGAATAAATTTCTACTAGTAAGTGGTAAGGTCAGTCCCCTCATCAATTTTACCGACAATTGTATAATTTCATTCTAGGTAATGTAAGATTTGAGTTTGAAAGGTTTGAGAATGAAAAGAAAAGTTTAAGTTTTAAAGGTACCTAAAGTCACACTAGAACTTAATCTACAGTATTGAAATTCTATCTGGTGGACAGTGGACCAACAGAACCATGAGAAAGAAAGAATGACAATGTTTACATATGTATTTTGCATGACAATTTCAAATTATTTGTATAGTTTGGATTAATCATTCATTCTTAATTGGTTCAATCATTCATTCAGTATTGAGCAAAACTGAAAAAATTAACTGCACAAATGAGCATGTTTTTGCCCTCGCATAGTAATGACCTAGCTCAGAACTGATAAATCTTTTAAATGCATTTAATCAACGGCCCATCACTTTTAAAAGTGTTCCCATATGTGATATCATTTCAGAAGTTATTTAGGCATGTAAAAGTAACTCTTCCTCATAGCAATTCATATGGCTGATTCATACTCACAATTCATCAAATATTCATTAGGCTATATGAAAAAATAGGTTGTTAGAGCCCAGCTGAGGATATCATTCGGGTCTTTGCGTCTTTTAAGGAGTGGTAACAGAATAGTTGCAGAATAACCGCTCTCCCCTCGCTGAATTTCACTTTGTTCATCCTCTGCTCTAGAGCACGCAGCACTCTTATGAACACAGGCAGCTAAGGACTTCACAGGACTCAGGTCGGCCCCATGCAACGACCTCCAGCTAGCGCCTGATGGAAATCTAACCAAGCATCACGCCCAATTTGAGACTCCAGAGTAAACAAACAGTGGTGCTCTCCAACGGTGCAGCCACTTACAGACCGAGGCGGGAAGTCCGCCTGTCTTCTGCTCTCAATGCGCTCTCACAGCAAATGTATGGCTTACATTTGCAATACGTGAACAGTCTGGAAGGATTGTCTGGAATTAGACTTCGTGTTTTATTCTTTTTCTGTACTTGATTTGAATGTGAACTAGGATGAATCTAATCATACAGTTAGGAGTAACTTTTTTTCTGTTGAAATAACCTCTCTTACAAAACAGGTTCACTTTAGTTGGATCACGAGGCCTGGTTCATAGATACAGTTCAACGTTGGCAGTTGTCTCAGAATTAATTGGCCAGAATAACCGATATCACAATGTTGGATTTCCCATTCTTGCTGCCAGAGTGTGCAAATAGAATAAATAAATTCTCACACATCAGATCAAGAGCTACTTAGACTATGAGGCAAGATGAACCGTTTAAACCTAATTAGTAAAAAGATATGAAGCTGATCTAAAAAGAAAAAAAAAGCAGGTCTGAACTAAAAACTGTATCAAAAAGTGGATGGGATGCAGGTGGTGAGATGAGAATTAGGGTGAGGGGAATGAGGTGATGAACTTGAGAACAGAAAAGGAGCTGATAAGCCAGGGGGAAAACTGTGGGAACAGGGCAGGGTTAATGACATAAACGGAGGGCAGGTATAGGGGGGAGATTCAGACTAACAACAAAACAACTAGAAAAACCAGAACCTCCTTGTTTCAGTCTAACATCACTGACAGAACCTGAACATCTGCAAGGATCCGTAGAGCGTCTCTGGGAGCGAAAGTGACTTTAATTTTGCTTGGGTCAATTTTACAAGTTGTGTTGGACAGGTCGTTCAGTTTGAACATTTTTTCCTGATCTTAAACTCTGTCACCCAGTTGATGTTTGATCACTCTGTAAAGCTTTGTCGTGAAATTTGTGTTGTGTTAAACACAGTAGCATTACTGTGTATTTTACAATAAATTACACTGGTCAAAGAGTTACTGTATTATATAACAGTTAATCACCCGATGCCAATTAATCAATTAATCAATGACTCTTCATTTACACACACAGACAATGAAGCAGAAAGTGATTTAAAAGTTTAAAGCACCCCAACCAATCTCCACTCTGTGGCTCTCTCTCATACACAAACACACACACACACACACACACACACACACACACACACACAAAGAATTAAATCATTATACGGTAAATCATATGAGAACAATAAGAGTTAGATTGAATATATATAAATGTACAAACATATAGGAATATTATCTATATAATAATGGATTTAAAAGAATGTAATAAAGCAACAATTCGGATGAATGCCGGATTAAGTGTAAGAGTGTAAATAAATAACAACATGAATAAGATTACTAAAAAGTAAGATTATGTAAAAGGTATATCAACAACATGAGGTAAAAGTCAAAATAAATAGGTGGGTCTTTAAAAAAAATATTAACATTCTCTGTGGCCCTCAATACTTGTAAATACAAATGAAATCACAATATTCAATTGTTTTTTTTTTTTTATTTTACAATAAAGAAATATTGTAAACGGAAGTACAATACATCTACTGCAAAATAATAATTACAGTAACTTCCTGGATAATCATTGCCAGTTAGTTACTTTAAATTTTAAGGTAACGGATTTACAGTGTAACATCAGTCTTCTGTGTTTGAGTCAGAAAATAACATGTTACTTACTGTGTTATTACAGGAGGAAAATACAAGATATCTGACTTTTACACACTGACACTAAGATCTTTTACACGGCATTGGTGTAAAATAGTATCCACAGGTATTCTGAATGACCATAATGAATCATTGGTAATGAGTGAAGCACCCTATGGCTGCAGCAAATATAAAGGCTGATGGTTCTGTCTCAAACACAATAATCATTTGATCTGACAGATTCAAGTCACCACGTGTCAGCAGCATATTACTGTATAAGCCACCGTTCTGTCCACCACATATTTATCAACTCAGCTGTTGACTTGAACCTTTTGTTGGCAAAGCTGTTTATTGGAAGTAGTAATATACAGATATGTGTTTTATGTTTGGGGTGGTATCCTAAAATTTGTATTGTGATATCACTGAGACAAAGTATTATCATATACTATAAAATTATATTGTATATAAAATACTTTATAAAAAGCTGTATTTTGATTTTGCATTTTTTCAAACTGTAACAATTGAAGTGTATATTTTATTTTGCGTTTTGGTTATTTTCTCTGCAGCCTTGATTTAAAGAACACAGTTGCAGCAGATATATGTTCCAGATATATGGAGCAGGAAAAACAGAAAACTACTTCCCTATCAAGTTGTTAAAAAAAAAAATAGAAATAAAGAAAAAAGTAAGAAATCTGCCATTGTGATGAAAAAAAATCTCAGAAAGTCATTGTAATCAGAAATGATTTCGATATATTGACTTCACATCAGTTCTTAAATATGGTGCTACTTGGACACATCTTCAGTGATGAACCCAAAGTCATAGGGTGTTTCGGGTCTTTCATCATCAAACACCCTCGCTAGGGTGACCCAGCTGGAGGTGATCAGCCTCCGACTTGTGTCCAAGTGGCCCACTACACTATCCCCTCCGCAGCCTCTGTGATTTTTTTGATGGCATTTTTGCACAGCTGACCTTTAACTCCAAGGAGTTTGAGAGTGCAGGTGAGGGACTGGCTGGCAAAACCACGACACCCCACCTCATCTGGCTCACAGCGCGCCTTCCAGCCCCTATTTCAGCAGTCCACCACTAGCTCTGTGTATTTTTCCCTCTTGCACTCGTTGGCCTCCTCCAATCTGTCTTCCCAGGGGACAGTCAGCTCAACCAGGACCACTGCAGCATGGTCGAATGGCCATACATGGAAATGCTGCTGAGGGATCAGGGAAGCCCAAGCCATCTCCTGAGGAACTGGCTGATGGTACGTTCCAGTGCCTCCACAGTTGACATGGGAACGTTATAGACAAGCAAGGGCCAGAGGACCCTTGGCAGGACTCCGTGCTGGTAGATCTGGGTTTTGATTTCCCTGGTAGCTCTGACCTGTCTATTGCTGAGAGCCATGCTGCCAAATCTTCTTTGGTTTGCTGGACTGCATCTGAGTTTCTCAGGGAGCTCTTGAAGACCTTGCCCAGGCTCTTGATGGGGTTGTCTGTCACAGTTGGAATTGATGTCCCTCCAATGACAAAGTGAACTGAGTGGCTACCTTACATTTCTTCAGGAACAGACCTGGACTTGGCTGGCTTGAAGCTCATCCTTGCGCAAGAGATGAGAGGTTCTAGCCCCTGCATTAGCCATTTACAGCTGGGAACAGAGGTTGTCATCACTGTGATATCATCCACAAAAGCTCTTATAGGAGGCTGCCTGGTGCCGGATCTTGACAAGGGGCCTCGACATTCCACTTGAGCCGTTTTCACGATCATGTTCATAGCCAGGGAGAAAAGTGGCACTGAAATGGTATAGCCTGTCAGATGCCCTTTTCCAGGCGTTGCCAGGCAGATGTTAACGATCTGGATGCTACCCTCAGTTGGAAGTTGTCATAGTAGTCCAAAATGAGGTTTGTGATGGCCTCTGGCACATGATGTTTCGTCAGTGCTGCTTCGACGAGCTTATGGGGGATGGATCCGTAGGGATTTGTAAGGTCCAGCCAGAGAGATGCCAACTCACCTCTGCTTTCCCTTGCCTCTCTGATCGGCTGGGCCACTACCTCAGTGTGCCAGGGACTCCCCCTTTATGTACTGAGATGTCATTGTAGCGATCTTAAAGGGGAATTCCATTAGCCGTTGGGACCCTATCTTGAAGAGGATCTTCCCTTTAATGCAGAGCAGCGAGATAATACAGAACTGCTCGATGTTACTGGCCTCTTCCTCTTTTGGAATCCAAACTCCCTCTGCAAACCTCCACTGGGCAGCAACCGTTCCTCAACACCAGATCACCTTGATGATCCTCCATAGTCTAACAAGGAGTTTGGTCATAATATATTAACTTAGTTTATCAGTATATCGACCTATAGTTGACATAACATTGCACTTCCTTGTTTGAATTAGAACCTAAGTGCAGATGTGCTGGAAAAAATCTGGATCTTCTGGAGTTTTCAGAAAAATTGAACAACCTGAGCTTGACAATTTCTATCCAGAACCACTCGGCACAGTTCACATAGATGTCAGAATTATTGAGGCAGCCAACTGCACACGCTTGCATTTATTCATTAAAATGGTTTGTGACTGGAGTGGCTATGAAACATTCAGATCAGGTTATTGATCTGCCTTAAGCAGTGGATAAGGACATGCAACATGGACACATGCACCACAGGATCCTTACACACTTGAATGAGACTTTTCAATAGCCACAGAGGGAGTGTTTAACCCTCCTATTGTGTCTACATTGCACCATATTTTACCAGTTTTTTTCTCTTAAAAAAGGTTTCATGATACATTGAGTTCATTTCCATTATATTTTGGGTGTTTTATTAAACTTTTACACAACAGTGTTCCCAGTAAATAAATGGTCAAGGCTACAGTTGTGCATAAAAGAGTGAGATGTAAATGAGTAGACTAAAATGAGCTCAGGCACATGCCCATCCATCAGGTGGTCATGCACACATAACATATTAAGCTAATAAGTCAGTATATTGACATAGTTAATTAAAAGTTCCTTATTTTAAAACTTACAGTTTTTTTCATCATTATCACAGTGGAAGATTTTTTTTTCCTTTTATTATTCTTTTTTCCTTGCAGTTGCACACATGCTCTTCTATGCTATGTAAAACAAGCAAGCACCTATATACAGTGGGGAAAATAAGTATTTGAACAAAAACTAAACTAAAAAAAAAAATCCAGAAATCACAATGCATGATTTTTTAATGATTTATTTGTGTGATATAGCGGCAAATAAGTATTTGAACACCTGTGTGTCATCTAGAATTCTGACCCTGAAGGACCTGTTAGTCCGCCCATTAGAAGTCCACCTGCATCCATGTATCATCCTTAATCAGATGCACCTGTTTGAAGTGGTTAGCTGCATAAAGACACCTGTCCACCCCATACAATCAGCAAGACTTTAACTTGTAACATGGCGAAGACCAAAGAGCTGTCCAACGACACAAGAGAGAAAATTGTACACCTCCACAAGGCTGGAAAGGGCTACGGAGCAATTGCCAAGCAGCTTGGTGAAAAAAGGTCCCCTGTTGGAGCAATCATTAGAAAATGGAAGAAGCTAAACATGACGGTCAATCTCAATCGGAGTGGAGCCCCATGCAAGATATCACCTCGTGGGGTCTCAATGATTCTAAGAAAGGTGAGGAATCAGCCCGGAACCACACGACAGGAGTTGGTCAATGACCTGAAAAGAACTGGGACCAACGTTTCCAAGGTTACTGTAATACACTAAGACGTCATGATTTGAAATCATGCATGGCACGAAAGGTTCCCCTGCTTAAATCAGTACATGTCAAGGCCCATCTTAAGTTTGCATATGACCATTTGGATGATACAGAGGAGTCATGGGAGAAAGTTTTGTGGTCAGATGAGACCAAAATAAAACATTTTGGTCATAATTCCACTAAGCGTGTTTGGAGGAAGAAGAATGAAGAGTACAATCCGAAGAACACCATCCCTACTGTGAAGCATGGGGGTGGTAGCATCATGCTTTGGGGGTGTTTTTCTGCACATGGGACAGGACGAGTGCACTGCATTAAAGAGAGGATGACTGGGGCCGTGTATTGTGAGATTTTGGGGAACAACCTCCTTCCCTCAGTCAGAGCATTGAAGATGGGTCGTGGCTGGGTCTTCCAACATGACAACGACCCAAAGCACACAGCCAGGAAAACCAAGGACTGGCTCCGTAAGAAGCATATCAAGGTTCTAGCATGGCCCAGCCAGTCTCCAGACCTGAACCCAATCAAAAATCTTTGGAGGGAGCTCAAACTCCGTGTTTCTCAGCGACAGCCCAGAAACCTGACTGATTTAGAGAAGATCTGTGTGGAGGAGTGGGCCAGGATCCTGGTGAAAAACTACAGGAAACGTTTGACCGCTGTAATAGCAAACAAAGGCTACTGTACCAAATATTAACATTCATTTTCTCAGGTGTTCAAATACTTATTTGCCGCTATATCACACAAATAAATCATTAAAAAATCATGCATTGTGATTTCTGGATTTTTCTTTTTAGTTTATCTCTCTCACAGTGGACATGCACCTACGATGAAAATTTCAGACCCCTCCATGATTTCTAAGTGGGAGAAATAGCAAAATAGCAGGGTGTTCAAATACTTATTTTCCCCACTGTACGTATCATACATGGCTCTACTGAAATGAGGTTTAGTTGCAGTGTAGCCGTTACACAGTGACACCTTAATTCAACATTAATTTGCAACACAATGTTTGAGTATTAATCTCTATGCTTTTAATTCAACTGAGTGAAGAGTCAAGGGGCTATCTCATCTGTACTCATCTATCCTCTAAATCATTCTCTTCAGTCAAACAAGCAAGCTTAATATCCTGCCCTGTCAATACCCGCTGAGAGGAGGAAGACTTATGTTGCTTGGGTCTCATGACACTCACTCTGAAATGCAGGCCAGAGGGCAGGAACTCAAACTCATTTGGCAAGGGCTGGTCAAGGCATTCTTGAATGGTATTGGTTTTTCTCAGTGCCTGCTGTTACGCCATAATTCTTTTTTGACTTACCCCAATGATCTTATTTGTCAATTTCACAAGGTTCCTAAGCTTCTCTCACTGAAAAAGTAAAAAAAAAAACTTCCATACAAGGCTCCAATACACAAAGTTAAAACTGCAATATGGGAGACACTGACAGATGACCTGTTTCTCCATTTATGTAAGAGGGCTTGTTGCTGTTTTTTTTTTTTTTTTGTGCTCAGACGTGTTCTGAAAGTCCTAAATTGTGCTGAGGGGAAACTCAGGAGAGGAGAAACTCCATTCGAGCCAGACATTTCTCCATTCTCTGTTTAGGAGTGGCTGAGATTGTCACTAAAATGAGAAAAGCCGGTGCAACCTTAAAGGTCAGACGATCTTCAGTGAGCCTGGTAGATGCAGTCTAATCTAACCCATTATCGCTAACTTCGGGGCTAACCCCCTTCACTTTAATCAGTGGGTGGCAAGCCAGACACAGGAACCCGTTACACACACGCTGCACCACTGTGTTCACGGCTACGTGGCTAACTTCATTCTCTCGATGTCACACACACACATGCGCTCGTTCAGTCTCTCCCTTAACTGCACACTTGCTACGCCTGCTAGCTCTGCACTTAGCTATTCCTTTAAGGAGCTGTGCTACTTAAAAAACTCTAAGTTAGTTAAAAATCTTGCAAAACGATTTATTAGTCTCAGGCTGGTGTATTTGTATAATCACTAATAATCATAATGGGTTTCTTATTGCTGCTGCACTATTGCAGCATGCAGTAAGATAGATAAATGATACAAAAATGATTGATAGGCTTTTTCTGGTTGATATTTGCTGGTATGTAGTGGACTAATAGACAGACAGTGGTCTTGGTACCACTTAACTTGTGGTAACCCCACAAACCACTGGACTAAATTATTTTTTTGCGAGACAAGATGGAGTCTGATGAATGTACCAAATACGTGAGGTTCAGCGCTGACATCTCAGAGTCTGACGCGATCGATATTACCATTCCTGGTATGAACATATTAATATCACATAGATGTAATGAAAATGAAAAGTAGCATTCGAGGGGGTAATCTGTTTTAGATATTGATTCATGCAATGACTCATCTGGGGTAATAAGGTCATGGCCTTTTTCTTTTCTCTTTATAGCACAGCAACTGCACATAGAATAATTTTCTCAAAATTGCGGTTCTAATAAAGTCAACAAGGAAACAGTAAATATGGCATGGACCTGATTTCATCTCCTGCCAACAGCTATTTTTCTTAGTGACTCATACGGTAATGGTAAAGAGGATTTGCATGTTTTCTGATGTCTTATGGAAGTCACGGTTGACAGAAAGAATTAAGTTAAGTACCGAATCTCTGATGTGTAATTAAAAAGTAATTACTAGCATGATACGTTTATTTATGCACACAGTTTGCAGAAATACTAATGCAATTAGATGAATGAATCAGAGGTCCTGTCATGATGTGTCATCATGATAACGTGTCATGACGATGCTCAAGGACAATATGAACATCACTGACGTGTGCATAAACAGAAGTCAAATTTGTTGTGTGTGTGTGTGTGTGTGTGTTTGTGTTTAATATCACTGAGCTGACACGTGTCCTCTGTGTTTTGACAGATGCTATGTTGCTGGTGGCAGACAGACTGGAGGGACCCTTCAACATTGAAGCAGTTATCTCGCCAATAGACATCAAAATCTCAGAGGCTATCATGACCATGCAGGACAACAGCATGCAAGTGTCAGCCAAGGTACTGTGTTCGGAATTCATTCTGTTATGCTCTGATGTATTGATTTTAAAATGCAAATACAATGTATGTGTTGAAGCCAGTAATAACTCACTGAAAAACTACCTAAAATGTACAATTTAACATTCAAATCTATAAAATCAAATGAACTTTGAAAATAAGAAATATTCCTGCACGTTTTTTTTTTTTTATTTCAACAAAATGTGGAAACATTTCTAACCCTGAGCACCTCCCTTAAGACTTATGCGCGGTCCAAGAACATTTTCTCCCAAGATGTATTTGGCAAACCATTTAGAAATATTAAAGACATTTTTAGGACACGTTTGCAATTTCACAAAATGATTTGTTTCCTCCGTAGCCTCCTTATAGATGAAATTGCTAATGGTGAATTGACTGCACTCGTATTGCTCCTTTCTATCCTTCCAAACGCTGCCAACAGTCAACCGTCGATGGTGGTGGCTGTTTCGGAAAGTGCTCCAGCTCATCAGGAACAATTTGGCATTCAGTATCTCGCCCAAGGACACTATGACATGTAGACCGGAGGAGCTGGTGGACGACCTGCTCAACTACCTGAGTCACAGCAGCGTCACAATCGCTCTTTAGAATGGGACAAGATAATATCACACATACAAGATAATATCACACGCAGCGTGGTATTGCGCTGTCAAAAGGCAAATTTCCTTCCTACGTTGGCCTGTCTCCTGGGAGTTACAAAGGTCACTATGAATTAGGTGTCACATTCTTTCCCACATCAAGTGTGACACAATTCACAAGTGTACCCGTTGTCTATGCACATGATACTCCATCTTTGCAAGGTTGTGCTTGGCTGAAAGATTGCATTAAGATTACAGTCTTTCCCCACATTCACATTTTAACCATATGCAATCCTCACCCAATCAACAGGCATCAGGGAATATGTCAGGACACTTTGTGTTATAACTCCGTTCCTGCTGCACAGACCTTTTTGAAAATCTCTCTGCATGTGTGATATACAGGGCATAAGAACTGTAATCATGGTGAAGAATTGATACATATTAGAGATGAGACAGCTCCATGTCATGACAGCCCCGAAGCACATTAAAGTGCTCCATCACATCCTGATCCAGTGGCTAGCAGACAGGCCGGAGAGGAATACTAATGAGCTGTGCTGTTTAGATCCTAATAGCCTGTAGAACATCCAGCCATCTGAAAACAATCTATGCTCACAATGAACCTTGATGAATTACAAATGGATAATGGCATCCCAGGTTAACAAATAATAGATCTGCACTTCACTATAAATAACAGTGTTTTTGTGTGTTTTATGTGGTAAAGTTAAGAAACTTTTAAAGTATTTGTTTGTGCAAACCTAGAATAATGTGCCTATGCTAAGGCTATGTTCACACGCCAGGGCTTCATGCTCAATCGAAACTTTTTCTAAAATCTAATTTTTTTTTGCAAGGTCATTGACATTTCTCAATTCAATGCGACTCATGTGATCTCAAGTGTGAACTTTAAACGCTTCAAAGTGTCCCACATGCTCCTTGGAAGACACAACGATGTCACACACACCGGGCGCATTGATTTATACAGACAAACAACATTTGATACATATTTGTGGAGGCGATTAAAGAAGAAAAGTGTAAAGCTTTTGGCCATTATTGTTGCTTTCCTCCTGCTTCTGCCTACTTCAGGACAGAATAGCAACTTTTGTCTCTTGTTTGAATATATGTAGTTAGAGTGAACTTGACCTGGCTGTTCAGACTGTCCTAGGTCAAAAGATCAGATATGTCTAGGGAGTAACCCACAATAAAATCACAATAGAAAAAAATGTGTAATTCAGACTGTCATTAAAATATAAGATAGAAATCGAATACGGCCATACGGGAAATATTGGGCCTTTTAAGGCTGTGGTCTGAATGTAGCTCAATAGAAGACTTTTGTGGTTATGTGTTGTTCTAATTTTCTTTTGCACTTTAGTCCAGGGCTGACTTCGTTGACTGTTTGTCCTCCATTGTAACAATTTTCTCAATAAATGCTGATTTATATTGTATTTTTTGTGACAAATTGGTCTGAATTTGCCCATTTTCACCCAGAAACCCTGGTTCAAAGCAGGATCGTCAAAAAACACAATGTCATTTTGCAACAATGGCTTTCAATTGCAAGTGGGTAACACTATATCTAGGGGTTAATTCATTTTTTGGCACCAATATAACACATACAGTAAAAGGAGACTCGGGCACTGATAGGCAGCGTTGGTTCCAGGCTAGCTGTGTCACTTTATATCTCGGATCAGACAGGAACTATCTGTGACCAAAATGAAAGAGGCTTTTTTTCAGGGGAAATTGTCATTGATTTAGAGCATCTACAACAAAATAAATGCGTGTTCTAAAGTGACAATGACGTAGATGTACCCCTGGCTGGTCCTCCTGCTCCTTATGAGCAGCAGTGTTAACTATAAATTTGGCACAGTGAAAGGGGAAAAGAATCTCTTAATTCTAATGTTATATATTAATAGTGCAGAACCAGGCAATTTCCTCAAGAAAAATGCAAACATGTTCATAGATGTTGACATTTCTGTATTCTTTTCCAATTCTTCCCTCAGGCTATTGTTATTTTATCTTTCTTTTTCCATTTTAGGTTTTTCAAGGGTGTGGCCAACCAAAACCTTCAGGAATAGGCAGGTCTACGCGTGGCATATCGGACGTGTTCAATGGACGATTCAGACTCTATGCCCCTGAAGAAAGGCCGACCACAGCAGCCGGGACAAGCCTGGATAGACTGGTACGTACAGTAGAGAGACAATGTAAATACTGTACCTACACTATACACTCTGATGGGAAACAATGTATAAATAAATAAGTGAAGTAACAAATGTGGTATTCACAAAACTTTCAATCTAACTACTGTATGTGATTTCTTATATGAGCCCCTGAAATTTGGTTAGCATTTTTATTTTCATAATTTTAAACTGCAAATGTATAGTGAAATGGAATGGCATAAAGTAGCCACTAAAAACTTGGTTAATAGAGAGAGAGATGAGAAAAATAGACGGCTAATACATTCCTAAAATAAATCTTTCACTTGGAAGCCTAGAGGAGACTGAAACACCCAGTACACAGTCCATTCTGCCAGCAAGTGATGCCGAATATTTTACTTTTAACAGCTCAACTAGTTTTCAGGACTGAAGGGAAGCGTGATCGGAATTTTTTCCCCCGTATATTTGGTGGAGGCATGCTGAGCTTAAAGACGATTTAGGGCTCAAGTCCAGGGGTTGATATGTAATTTCAGTTCGGTACACACTCATTGCCGGAGGATGCAGGGAAGTCACAAATGCACATGCGTTTCCACATAATCGAATTTTGCATATTATTTAGGATATACCCCCACAGTAAGAGAGTGTATTACTGCGGTGGAAGAGCAGAAACCATTAGAACAGAGAGATTTTATTCATGACAAAATGTAACTTATCATAAAAATGACCCTAAGCCTTATCATAGAACATAAACTGTTTGAGATTCCGCTTTGAAGAGGCAACAGACGATCCAACATCCACCCACCAAACTTCAAGACATTCATCGAGACTAGAAAAACATCCATTGCACCATCCCATGCCACTGGAACACATCGTGTAGGAGGTTTTCCATGTCAGTCTGCTCTCAAGTTGACAAGATGTGACAAAAAAAGCACCACAACCCACAACTTAAGTCTGTGTAGCCTGCAGGAAGCCTACAGCTGGAGACCTACTCCTTCCCTATTTGCAGGATCGTTATATTGAATTTGATGCTGCTGTGATGTTTGCATGTGCCCACAAAAGCCCACCAAATATCACACTTTGAATACGACACCATGCTTTAAGCATTGCTCTTTTTTCAGTGTCTATTTGAAAATCCATTTATTAGCCCTTTTAAATAAGGTGCAGTTGATAATCTTTTACTTTACAAAATGTCCGACAGGATTAAGTGGAGCATGTGCAGCAAATTAAAAGCTGCACCGCTATCCTCTAAAGTCTTTAGTGGCAACTGTAAACACATGTGCCAAACCCTAAAAGGTCCCATGTTGTACACTTCTTCTGGCTTTTTTTTTTTTTTTTTTGATACCCTTGATGAGATAGATTTGTGATTTTAAGCAATATAGTTTTATGTCTTTTCTCTCTGGAGCTCTAGAAAGAAAAAATGTTTTGTATCTGTCTGTTAAATGTCAATGGAGGGTGGCCTGTGACATCACAACTTTACGGAAGTCGTTTTAAGGAACGGTTTCTGTAAACGGGCTGTGTGCATGTCGCTTTTGTGCTTTTTGAAACATGGGGCAGCGTTTCTATAGCTCCTAGATCCTCTTATGATCTAATGATGAATAAAATATGGCTTTTTTTCAATATGTGACCTGTAAATGCTGTCCTTGAATTCCGTTTAAAACATCTTGACAAACCCATCCCTTTGCCTAATAACATACACCTTAAAAGGAGTGTGAAAGGAAAATCTACAGGTTTCAAAGTGATTATTATTTGTCCTTGCATGCTGTTAGGTTAATTTCTTGTAAAGGATGAGAACATATCCTTCAGAAATTCCTGTCAGAAAGGTACATTTGTCAGAATGACAACCGGTTCAAACTCATTTAGCTCACCTGATCATATCTCACCTTGCTTTGTATGTTTAGTTTTCTTGATTTCATTAGGCTGAGCATGATCACTGAAAACAGGAGCTGTGTTCAGACACATGCCCTTCTGCAGCAGAACCTCTGCTGCATGTTTTGTGTTTAACACGCTCTTCTTCCTCCTCCAGCTTCTTTTTCTCCTTCTTCCTCCCGATTCTCCACATTACACTGCTGTTTGCATGCAGGTCTTGATCCCCCATTGATTATATTTGATGGCAACAGATTTCAAACAGATTTCACACTGCAAAATTCATCGTGAAGAAAATTGTTTGAGGTGCTAAATCTCGCGGCGAGATGAGGCCGGCGGATGGAATATTTCGGCGGCACCATTTATCATTTATCCCTTTGACTCAGTAACTAATAGACATTCTATTGCTCCTATTCTCTCTCTTAGTAGCTCTATTTCTTCGATGTCCAATTAAATCTGTTTCTTCTTTATTTCTCCGCTGCTCCCAGAGGGTTGTCTGGAGGACAATGCAACACAGTGTAAGCCATCCACTCCTTTTACTTTCACCAAGTCATCTGTCTTGTAGTGTTTTAATCAAGCTGCTACGCTGCTTTACATTATTCAAAGTTAATATTGATTGCTTGTCTATGACGCGGCTGTTTATTTACCTGTGTTGAATTATTTGGGGGAGCGGGGTTTGGGGAGGGGGGGGGGGTCTAGCCTGGAACTGAACCATATGCCGCTGAGATATATACAATAGTCTTGCTTCATTTTTTATTCATCTTTATCTAATAAATCATTCAGATTGGCAGCATGGTGGCTCAGTGCCTAGAGACGGGAAGGTTGTGGGTTTCAATCACTGCCATCGCTTCTCCGCTTTGAATATTTTGGGGCCATAGGTGTGATCAGCATATGTCAGTGTGTTCACCCCGTGTGATGACCTAGCAGAATATCTGGAGTGTTTTCTCACCCTTCTCCCAGAGCATGCTGCAATAAGCCTGAGCACCAGCTGTGGGCACGTGTTCTCTTTTTTTTTGCTCAGTGATCCGCATGAATATTTTTGGATTCCGCACATGATGCTAAAAGAGAATTTTGTTAAGTTGATTATCATTCATGAAGAGGAGGAGAAGGATTTAGTTGCACAGGGTTTTCTGACAATTTTAATCAGATCTTTAATCTTATTATTATTATTTTTCTTTTTGTAATCACATCATGTATCTGTATATCAACATATCTGGAAATGCTTTCATAATGAGTTTATTTAGCGAGTCCATCACACAGCCAATGTGCAATCAACGGTATAACTGCAAAAAAAGGAGATAGTTTCAGAAAATAATAACACAAATGGTTTCCGCTGTGCAAGGATAAGCAGCAAGATGCCTGTCACTGATTATATATATATATATGTGTGTGTTAACATGCAAGAGAAAATTAATTTCTTCCTCCTTAGATTTTAAATCGTATAATGGTAATTAAAGCAATTGCATTTGTGTATTACATTTTCCGTCATCCAATCACTCGAAGCACTATGCACTGCTCACTTTGCTAATTTTATTCGACACAGGCACTATCACGTATGTACATGTAGTGACATGCTTTGTAGGATGCTCCTTCCGACGGAATCACATATGTTCTGTACATTTAGAAATAACTGTAATATTTATTTGCCTGATTAACACTGAAGACCAAGTTTATGTGTGTGGAGTCATAATGTTTGCAGGGTCATTTTTTACATGTAATTAAGGGTGATTTTCTTGGGTGTCGGCTAGTTATATAATCAGTGACTGCTGCACACATTCAGTCAGTGACTAATAAGTCGAATTTTGCAGTTCAGTGATAGGATTAGCCTGACTTCCCCTCGTTTGATAAAATCATCCAGTGGCTCTGTGCATAAAGCATCAGAAACAATCAAACAAACAGATGATTAGAAACATGAATGATTATCAGTGCATGCATCGAGGTTTGTGAATGACTGTAAGGCTACACTTTTTACATATTGAGGCAGAGGTGTTTCCATCTTTGCATCAGACATTTACTTCCAGCCTATTTGTGATATTATATCTCTGAAATCTCCCTCCATTACCTTGCATCCGTGATCAGAGCTGAATTAGATACAAGTGCATGAACATGTACATGAATGAGAGTGCTTCAGCCCATAGGTTTGCCTCACTTCTCCAGCTCACTGCCAGATAATTAAAGCTCAAAGAGCTGGTGCATGGTCTTGCTTTTCTATAGAAAAGAAGGATCTTATGGGTGACTCATGCAGTATTTTTTTCTATCTCTATGGAAACACCATTATCATGTTCACGTATAGTGATTCTTCTTAAAATGCTGCCTTTTTTTCAGCAGATTCCTTTAGTCTGGTTTTACAGACGATACCTTCTTTTTGTATTCTTTGATTTGTTTTATGATTGTCTTGGTGCATTTTACTTTGTGTGAAGTCTAAAAAATGTCCCCAAGTGACAATAAAAGGTGTCCTGTTTAATGGCACTAAAATGCCAGACTCCACAGTAAAAACGTCTATTTGAAATGTTCCTATGTGATGGTAAAAAAAAATATATATATATATATATATAGTTAGTAGTGTTGAACAGTGCTCTCCTGTTACTTGGGCAATTTTGCAGCTAGTTAACTAACCACCCACCCAACCTGGCACCTCCCATATATGACAGTTATCACATTATATAGAGAAAAAGCAGCTTTACCTTTCAGGAGAAAACACAGGAACAGTGAATAAGATCAGCCCGATCCCGGTTATAACGTTTAATAGTTTATATAGTGCATTGGTTTATGGTTCAATGACTTAGTAAAAAACACCATTAACTATATGGCATCCTACAAAGTTTGATTTAAACAAAATAAAACATTTTCATTAGTGATAAACTCGTTCCTAAAGGTGTCTTCTGCACCATGTGTGTTGATACCTTGAAGGAACATCACCATTTTCTGGTTATTCCTCATTTGTTTTGCCAGTGATAAGCAGTTGTCTGACAAAAAATGGTTTTGTTCTCTCTCAGACTAAACTAATCAGGGAGAGGAAATCACCGTTAATTTCTCCATTCTGCAAATGCTAGCGGAGAGACTGTGATGGATGTTCTGAAGGAAAAATCCATTATTGATTTATTTGACCAATTTCTAAATATTGCGAGCCCTTCTAATGGGGTGTTTGTTGTGAAGCACTGTTGAAATGGGGATGCAGACATTAGCAGGGGCCAGGCCCTTTTCCACGCTCCATTTCATGTTGTTTTCGCACGGCGCCCAGGACAGGAAACAATCTGGCAACCACCATTTTTCTCAGGGAGGGAAAAAAAAAAAAGTGGAAAATGAATTGTGTTTTATTTCTTCAATCAATCACAGTAATCCTGAGTTGATAGGTACCAACTATGTATAATTTAGGGTGCGTTTGTTATCGTTGCCACAGTTTGCTGAGAGGAATAAATGAACACAGTGGGAATGTGAATACATGAAAGAAAGCATCCTCCGGGTTCTGAGTGGGAGGAGAAATCACTATTCCCAAATGAAACTTTCTTCCTGCCAGAGTAATCAGTCATTGAGGAATTGCTCTGCCTAATGCAATTGCAGACACAAACGCCAATTATGACCAATGGTATCATGGCCAAATTGGTCAAATTCATGCATCATGCCATAAAATGGATCTAGTTACAGCACTAATGAAATTCTGGCGAAACTTTTCTCTGCAGGATTTGCTAGTTAATATCCCAATTGTTTGTGGGCGAGTTCTAAAAAGCTGTTAATCCCACTGGTATGTTAATCCAGTATAGGGAGCATGATAAATTAACATTTAAGCAGCAGTAACAACTGGAGGCGAGTAGGATGTTGAGAATCTAGAAACGTCAGGGGAAAGTCAGAGTTTGACTGCATTTCTTGAATGAAAGACACTTTGGTTGTTGGAGGATGACAAGAGAGCAAGCAAAGCAGAACCTTGAACACATCACATTGTCTTTTAGATCAAGGAAAAGAACAACAAGGAAATCTGAAGTGGATTGCAGGAGACACAAAAAAAAAGGAAAATGAAAATCTATTAAAGGCCCTCAAGTACAATGCAACAATGTGAATACTATTCTATTGAAATAGAATGCATTGGCTAGAAGCCTGCCAATTTCATCCTTGCTCCTTTATTGCTCTGTACTTTCTGTTCTATTTTTTTTGTCTGTATAGGATCTTAGCTGTGATAATACTCTCAGGTTTCAACCTGCACAGCTTCAGATTGTGACATGAACTCCAACGCTGTCTTTTGGTAGAGCCGGCCTCAGGTATTCACGTAACAGCGCTCGTATAACCAGAGCGACAATAAACATCTTGAATCTGGCGTTGTGGAGTAAAAGAGGCCCATGAATCAGCCGGTACAGAGATAATTACGTCTGTCAAAAACAGATACCTGTCTCTGAAAGTGATTTAGAATTAAACGTCCGTGGCGAGACGGAAACAAATCACCGCCTTCTAATTCCTCGGCGTTTAACGGCAGCCTGGTCACTTCTTTCATTCTTCACAGTTACGTTCCAGCGAAGTTAGACCTTCATGCACTCCCCTTTATCTTGACGCTACATGCTGAGACCTCCCTGCACACAAGTACGGCTAGACACTTCACATTAGCAAAACAGTGTCAAGCCTCGCTAAATTAGCAATGTACCGCATCAAGTGAAGCTTCGCAGACAATGTGCCAAACAGTTACTTCTTGGTCACATGACTGAACAAAACCCAAAGCCTGATGGGAGGACGGCTAACTGTGCCTACTTCTGCTGAAAACAAATAAAGAGGATTTGACACCTATCGTGGTGGGCAGCTGCTTGGAAAATGAGCACAGTATGATTTGTCTGTTCTGCAGAGAGCGATGATGGTAAATTACAAACCAGTGGTGATGTTTGCTGCTTCCCGTCCCTTCACCAGGTTTCCTCAGCATCTCATCTAAGCTTTTGCTGCACGTTACAATCATGTACTAGAAGAATCCTGTGTGATTTTATGTCCACAAAACAGATACAGCAAAGAAATGCACTGACTGATACAGGTCTACAGTATTTCTCATTTGGCATTTTCACAATAATTATGGCTCGCGTTGTGTTTTGCATCTTGTAACTGTTGTTTTGGTGTACACGCTGTGGGAAAGTAGATGCTGTTAAGGATGCGTTCATGCAGCGTTCCTACAGGGTTCCTGGCCCTCTGGATGACCGGCAGCCATCCCGACATTATGCCAGCCGCTTTTAAATCTTCTTTTCACACCCACCTAATTTATTGGAAGCAAAACCGAGAGTTCCGGTCGAGGTTTGTGTCATTCCGAATCAGAAGTAGAGGACAGTGCTGATTTAGTGTTCCCTAATAAATTTAATGACAAACCATAAAGCAGCCAACCGAGGGAGAGGTGCTGCTGGCTCTTATGGGCTACCACAGTTTAGTATTGTCAACACCAATAAATTTAACATTTATTTTCCCCCCTGTATCTTATGTAAATGTGTACTATTTGGAACAAGTAATTAACACAGCCCTGCTTGCACACACTGACGGTGCATCAGTGTGTGCTGTGATGCCGTACACGGGCATCGAGCGCTCTCAGTGTACTGGAGACAGTCTGATTAATAATCTCTTGGTGCTCTCATGCAGCAGTGAGGAAAAATTCCCCTTTAAAACCACCAACGGACAGGATCTAATCATCTCCGTCTCCATTATTAATAGCCTGCGCCGTCAAAGTCTGACAACCAAAGCCTCGGGGTGCTGTATGTCCATGAGGTAAACAAAGACGCGTCTTCAGTCACAGGCAGTTCATTCATCGGATCAACGCAGCGTTTTCCTAAATCAAGCCAGTCTGCAGCTGCTTCGCACGCAGTCTCAGCACCACATCGCCGTTCCCATGTAAATAAGAGTCATTTCCCATTTTGAGCTACTGTCGAATTGAATCCAAATTGGTGGTCCACCAGATCTGGCTGCTTTCTCATCCGAGCAGCTTGTCAGTAGACGCCGCCAGAAAAAAAAAAAAAAAAAAAAAAAAGAAAGAAAAGCCACAACATGTACTGGAATCTGCGTCAGTTCTCAGACCCACTGCTCGTCACAGGAATGTTGAGGCCACAGGCATTTCCCAGGCTAAATGTAGAGGGTGTTTACCTTGCTTTAACACAGCCGAGCCTTGTGAGCTTAACTCATCGACGTGGGTAGGCAGGCAAGCTGAAATAAGCCACAGTGTGTCCAAGGAAATCCTATTTAGCGAATTATTCAAAGCACTGAATCACAAAATGCAGGGCCATTGTGTCTGAAGTAAGCTAACCCAATTGCTAGGAGCATAACAAGGAACTGACCATTTTGTGTTGCATCCCTTTGGAGATATTCCTACTTTTTTTTTTTTTAAATACTTCTTAGCCACGCTTTATATCAGTTAAATCCCCCTTTGCAGAGAGGAAGACTGGTTTAATCGTTGGTGTCCATGTGACCCAGAAACTGGAGGATTTTTGTGATCCCACAGTCTGACCTTGCATATTTATCAAGGTTAGATAACGCTATACAGTATGCTCCATTTATCTGATGTAGCCGTCTCCATAAGGTTTGTGGTGCAACAGACCAAAGCTGACTTTGTATAATGCAGGATTGTTTAATTTTTGTGTGTGTGTGTTCACGTTTAGCGAAGCTGCCAAGGATTTCTTACACACGCACTGTCACACTGTGATTATTTGGCCGGACACTAGGAAAAGAAATAGGGAAAGAACATTTTTTCTATTCCAGTATTTGCATGCTGATAGCAAGCACAAGGTCAATGGAAACTGATGCCGTTCCTACCGTAAATAATTCATTCATTTCAATAGCTGTTCATTACTGTACTGATGAATGGGTTTGACTATGAATTTACGATAAACCCTGGACCTTTTACTGGTCTATTCCTGGCCTTACACATTGATGAACACATTTGCATTTTCATTAATATTCGCATGGACATGCAAAGAGATTCAAACGTGTCTGATCCAGAATACCTTCATCATTCCAGATTTTGGGGTGTAATATTGGTGCTCATGCTTTACATTACTGGATTATTTTGCTGATTATATCTTTTTTTACCTGTGAGTCCAGATGTTAATGCATGTGGGCCTATTAATTGTGATGCTCTATTTGTAAAAACTCAGACGAACTCAGGTATCAAGTTGCCGAAGTAACTTTGCCTTAAGCATCTGTTTGTAAAGCCTTTTTTTTCCCCCCAAATGGTATGTTTACCCTTGGGATGGGACATGAAACCAGCTGTGTATGAAACTTCCATCTGTGCTTACATTAGTCAGGTTACGGTTTGTTTAGCATGAATGTGCTGTGCTGAAACTGCTCAGTATCATTGCAGGTCCAATTGTTTCTCTGATATTTCAACATGAGTTTTTGTCAAATGGGAAAGTATATATATATATATATATATATAGGGTATCATTTACCATTTATATTATAGATTCTTAAAGTTCAGTTTTGATTTTATATGTGTACTTTGAGCATGAAACTTCACTGAGATAAATGTTGTTACTGAAGTGACAGAGGTACCTTTACATATTTCATTTGCCTGCGGTTCATCCTTGGACTTAATCAAGTTGTCATAATAGCACTGACCCTTCTGTTACCTATCTTTGATTTTCTGCCTGAATAATAAATCATTTACAGATTTGAAGTCCCTCAGCAGCAACCCGTGTGCAGACTTTCAAATGGACAGGTGCTCTGATGGATGCAGGTGTCTTATATCCATTCCTTCTATGTGCATTTGTATCTATTTAATAGCTGTTTATCATCATGCAAACAATAAAAAAAATGGTGTACAGCAGATAGATCAACAGCACAAATGCAAATTTTAAATGAACCCTGCATTGCTTCTGGAAAATGTTCAAGTTCACTTCTTGAGAAGTTACCAGAAAGTACAAATAAATGCACAAATGCAGGTAAACAGAGTGCAACAATCTGAACTTGTTTCCCTCTCAATTTCAGATTTGTGTATTTACAGTATTCGGAAAACAGCCACCCAAAGATTGCAATGACAAAATAAAATATGCTGGTCATCAGTTTTCTCATGCTCCTAAGCCGCCTGATGTCTGAAGCTCAAAGTCTATAGACAGATCCTTAAGTAAATGTGATGTAATATGAGCATATTCTTTTATGAGCACATTGCAAATATATTTAGTAGTCGGGATAACAAATACACACAGGCATACACACACACGTGGTGTAGTGCTGTAAAACCATGAAGGTCATTAGGCAGTTGTCATAGGGACAGGTTGTGAATGGCATACTAACGATACTAAGTGTTTGTTGTTGGAGATAACGAACGCAAGGCACATATTATTATGGCTTCAGAACTGCCACTAATTATGTAATTATCTGTAGACATGATCAATAGGAGGGCTAAAACATGTATCCACCAGGTCACCTGTTTCCCAAATGAAGTTTGGGCTTTTTTTTTGTTATGCAAATGCACCACCAGCTGCCTGATTCCTCTAAAATACACAACCCTTATTCAAGATGCATTTGCATATTAATCACTAGTAGGGTGTTGTTTTATGATACATCACATTCAAAATTCAACGAGGTACAGGTAGGAAAACATGTATTACCAGAGCACATTGTAGAGTACAAACATGGAACACCACCGTACATAAGATACAAGCAATTTAACGTTGCGGTTTAAAAAGATCAACCAAATACACAATATTTATAATTATTAGTTCATTTTGTTAGACGCATTGATTGTGCTTTGGGGAGAGGGAAGAGTAAAACAAAACTGAAATAATATAATAAATGAAGGAAGCAGGTGCAGGAAGCTGAACATTCCTGGTTATCAGCTACAGTATAAAATAAGAATTATAAAGGGGGGGGGTCATTTACTGTTCCTCAGTTTGTGGCATTTTTAAGACCTACACTGCTGCTACACTGCAGCTCTCTCTGTCTCCACTAATATTGCTGTTTTGTTTGTGTGGTGACGTCCAGGGTGTTTGCGCTTGAATTTCTGGGAAATATTTAGCCTGTACTGACTGTTTGTGTGTGAGTTTTTGTGCATTCTGTTAGGAAGCGCAGCCCTGTCTCCACTTTGCCTTCCTTGCACATCTGGCAGAAGTGCTGCTCTTTGGGGAGCCATGATTTTTTTTTCAGCCTGTATGGATGGCCAGGCCATGCTCAGAGTCTGTGCTTTGTCAAGTCATTTCTTTGTTTCGTATCAGTCAGTGTGGCCAGGTGATCTTTTCACTGCCAGATGGTACTGTTGTTTTCTTTTGGGGTCTATGCTTTTGTTTCTGGTTCCACTTCTTGATACTCCTCTTAACCCCCAATCACTTCTGAAAAGCCAACGTCAAAAAACGAGTGTCTGGATTTGACGTTTTGTTTCACCTG
Organism: Eupleurogrammus muticus; assembly: GCA_036785175.1. NCBI lineage: Eukaryota > Metazoa > Chordata > Actinopteri > Scombriformes > Trichiuridae > Eupleurogrammus > Eupleurogrammus muticus. Next base: position 11,373,810 of record JAYKQN010000002.1, on the reverse strand, counting down.
CCAAGGATTGGATGAACATTATTTCTACCAGCCAAATAATATTTGCCTTTTTGTGTCACATACACATTCATTCTGATTCAAAAACGTAATAGAGTGTAGACATGCTCAAAGTAAAACACTGTTTACAGTGTAAAGATTATAACATTTACTCATATTTAATACTCTGGCTGTAAAGGCAAGAGCTCTTGAAATATTCCTCTATGCAGAGATCACCTTGAAACTTTGCCACATTGTGCTTGTCACAGCTCAGGCTGGTCACAGGATTATCTGCAGAAGTGCTCCTCCAAAGCAAACAGACTTAGTGATTATTAAAGTGATTAATACAGAATTTTCACTGTAAAAATCTTTGTTTCTCCTGGTCAGTTCTGCACAGTTTTATGGGGTAAAGCTACCTTTTGCTGTTTGTTACTCTGGTAACTTCAGATCTAGGCAGTTCCTCCAGTTAAAAATTGGATAAAACACATCCACCAACACAGGTGCACAGTGAACAGAAGCACAAAGGGGAGATTCATTGGCAGCTATGGGCCATCCCTTATTTAGCTTTATTTGTATATATCATTTAGAAAAATTAAAAAAGAATGATTGGAAAAAGTTTTTACATAATGTAAAGTAAATTGTTAATGTATTGCTGTGTTTGAGGATTGCAGAAAATGCCCAGACTCCTTTGAGTCTGGAATGAGGAAACTCACCATCTTCATTTTTGCATTCCTCTGAAAATCTGTATTGATTTTAAACATCTATTATTGGTATATAAACCACATTCTGGGATTTTTACTCAACACGAGCCTGAACTTGACCTTGATATCTGGCATGGCTGTCTGGTCTAGCTTTTCCACCGACAGCTCAAGGTCATCGGCCACTGGGTTTTTCTGTTACAGCGAGGCCATATAGACTGCGGTGTGGGGGTTTGTACTCTGTAATATCTTCTTTTATTTCTTCCTGTTTCTTTCTTTTTTGATTTCTAATTGTTTTGAAAAATGTGCTGATTTCATTGTTGTTTGGGGGAGGGTGTCTTCTTCTTGTGTAGTCATTTATCATTTGACAGAGCTGACACGCTGGTGCCGGGTGCTCTGGTTGCGTTCTGTGCTCCCTCCTCAATCGCAGTGAGTCATACTGATTTGCAGAGTTTTGTGAAAATCTATTCGGGTAGGCTTTGTAAATGGCATGTGTGTTTTTTCAGGACAGAGAGTCGCTGTTGTTAACAAAGACGCCGCGGCTCCACACGCCCACTCTGTTTATACCTGAGACAGTGACAGCCAGGCGGTTGAAAGCGTGCGTGCATTCATCAGCATTCATAAAACAGTGCTGGGATGTGTCGAAACGACAAGCGGCAGCTGAACCTAAAATATATTGTCGGGAAACTGGACTTCAAATGTGCAAGGTCCCGCCGTCTGGCCTTGCAGTCTTTACAATTCGCCTTTATAAAGATCGATCGCAGCTTCAAGTACGCACAACAGCTGGGCGCCGGACTCAGTGAACTGTGCGGAAATGGAAGCAGGTATACGACCCACGAAAAAAGGGCCTAATTAAAATGACTGGACCTACATTAACATGCGTCGCTGGAGAGTGCCCTACATGCTCTGATAGATCAACAAGCACTTGACGCCACTTCCAAGACTCAGCAAACACAGGAGGAGGCTGGGATAAAGCTTTGTTTGAATAAAATCTTTCATTCAGGCAGCACACAAACAGATTAGAATGGTGGAGCGATACTCGTGGCGTGTGTAGCCCTGCGTTCTGGCTGTTGAAATTGTAGATTTAAACGAGGCTCCACAAGACCCTGTTTGGTATTTGCATAGGATTAGTGTAATATATTGGACTGTGTGGTAGCTATTGATAACATCACCTTGTCACCTTATAAACCTACTATGTTTTTTGACACCACATATTACTGCAATCGGTGAGCTCAGTGAACAACAATTGCAGCTCTGTGAAAAATTCTCTGTTTTGTGCAAAGTAACGTGAGCGTTCGCTTTACTATAGTTGATTAATTCAAACTGAGAACAAAGCTGTATGCCATGTTGGAGGTCTCTCAGTTGGTATTATCGACTATTTGGAATTTTGGAGCTGTTGACGCCGGGTTTAGCAGGGAAAGTGAAGCTCCTTTGGCTGAAGTGGCAACTGTTCTAGATGCGTCATTCCTTCCGCCCTGGGCACCCCATGTAAAGACTGGCGGTAGGAGTTTTGTCCTCAGACTTCACCGGCCGGTACAGTGTGTGTGTGTGGCACGCGAGTCGTTTTTGCATTTATTCATGAACAAGTGTTTGTTTACTGCTGTGGTTGTGCAGCGGAACACTGTTGTTGATACTGAACTCTTGACATTGTTCTTTCAGTGGACTATACACTATGTTACATAGATGGAATACATTTCATTATATTTCCATATGCAGCAATTCCCAAATGAATCCTAAATGCATTTATTTACTTACATTATATCGTCATGTGGCATCAGCCTTCCTTCCTGCTTCCTGTTCACCTGATTTATTTTCTCTTGGCACAGTCAGGTTCCGGAGGGGACCGTATCAATATCACATTACGACGGTTAGATAAGTTCAAGCAAAATTACTGAGCATGTTCTGATCTGATCCAAATTTTTTTTGTCAGAGCCGAGGTGCTACGGGCCATCGTGAATCAGAGGCGCACCAGCGTGTGCGAAACCTAACCAGCTTTGGTGTCTCCATGACAGGATTACCACATCAAATGTGAGGGCAGTCTCCTGCAGTGGCATCCTGTTGGTACAAGCCCTTTCATGTCCTGTTAAGACCCGAGGCTTCGCTGTATGCACTCGTCCAAATCCCCAGTGTAGCTAGGACATGATGAGGGTGTGCGTGCGTGTTTGTAAGTGTGTGTATACGTGTGTTCACTTGTGTGTGTTTGTGCTATTGTGGTTCTGTCTTATTTTATTTTTATTTTTTTTTATATACTTCCTTTGGCTACTGGTGGCACATGCTTTAAATATGAGTTACAAGGGTTTCAACATTATCAGGAGGGTTATTTCATGGTTCTGTGAATCATAATTGTAAAGAAGACAAATAATCTAAACTGGACCTAACTACAATGCTAATTTAATGACTTTAGCTGAGGGTAATCATTCTTTATTTCTTGGGGCAAAAAGAGCATGAGAGAGTACATGAGGAACAAAAAGATAAAGTAAAATAAATATGTTTATCCGGAATAGCCTCTAGTTAGGTCTAGATGAAAGTAAGAATACACAGAAATGTGATAAAACTGAGGCTGTGATGCAAATAAACTGACCTTATATATTAAGACTTAGATAAACTGATCTTATATCTTAACCTTAATCCTTTGAGGTACATAGAATCAGCATTGTGGTTCAATTATTTCCCTTGATATGACACGCAGCAGCTTGTCAATCTACCTACAAATAAAATGATTTCACACTTTCAAATTAGACACGGTGCATATGCCAAAGTGGCATATCCAGCCTAAACTCAAAAACAAAGGGAAACAAAACAATGGAGGTGAAAATTCAAAGACAGATCTTTCCTCCTCAGACGCCTGGGTGTGCAATAGCAGCAGCAATTTGCAAAAAACATGCACAGAAAGTTGTAACAGTTGTTAGAAATACAAACGCAATGGGATTATAATTCTACAATAGGATTATAACAGATCCCATGCTAATATAGTAAATCCAATGTAAGAAGTCCAACAATTGTTTAAAGAGAAATGAATCCAATGACACGTGTAAGCCAAATGAAATAACAGTTTCTAACACTCTTTGGAGTGCAGGATGTCATGTGGGCAGAAAAGGGGTTAGTTGCGTTTTTGTCATATAATCACAAGGTTGACCACTCAATTTTCTACCTTTTTCCTAAATAAATTATTTTGATCTTAGCGCGGAATAATTTTCAGACCAGCAGCTGGTCCACACAGTTAAATATTAAGCATAATGAGAGCTAGTTGTTATATAAGGTGTCAAAATGGAGCCCCCTTATGAATAGCAGAGTCAATTCATATTGTATGAGTGGTTGTACTCTATTCAGCACTAGACTCCATTATTGAATCAACTACAGGCTACTGTGTAGCCAAAGCCAATATAAAGATGTGCTGCTGTTGCCGGGTTATATTACCTGAAAGCTTCAGTTGTCTTTCTTCCAGACTTGAAACAGCCAAGCAGACCGCTAACCACAAGGCAACCTGGCGTAGAGCGGCTGTGATTGACTGCTGTCGTTCCTGACACAGTTTGACCCTTTCAGACAAAGGCAAGTTTATTTGAAGATCACGTTTTTTCAAAAACAAGGCATTAAAACAAGATGCAAAAGAAAAAAAAAACATCTCTTACTTAGACACTAAGACATATTTAATAGAACAAAAAGGGTGAATAAGACACGGTATGAAATATATATGAGGTAAAGTTCAAAAAAAAAAAAAAAAGTATGTTCTAACTTTTTCAGACCTTAAGACAGCTTGAGGAACCCAGGATGGAGTTGTCATTTCAGCCAACAAATCAACAGCTGATAAAAACAAAAACCCTGCAGTGGTGAAGTGGTAGATTGTGAATTTTAAATGGTACATTTTTTGCATATATATACTGTTTGTGCCCCGCCACTACAGCAATATACAGTAGAGCACAGAAAAAACATAGTTACATGAGAGTCTGTAATAATAAAACACATTTAGAAACATACACTGTTATTTTGACTCCTTATAAATGTTCCATGTTTTTAACTGGTTTATTTAATAGACTTTAATGTCATCATCAAATCAAACTTGTAGTTTTTTAATTCATTCTTAAATATACTGCCTTCCTCAAAACAAGGTAATTTAAAAAGTTAAAAGTAATTAGACTGAAACTGTGTCTGTTTCATTCAGAGTTCATTGTCTAAATGTTACTTTTTTCAAAGGTTAAGATACAGGGGGGAAAAAACTAAAAGTTTTAATTCTATTTTATTTAACTTATTTAATTATATACATTTTAACTATGACATTCAGTCAATCTACATACAGGGATTCATTTCATTATACCAAAAAAGGAAATATAGGTAATTCCATTCTAGTGTATTAGGTCTAGTGTATTAAGAAATCTCTTGGAAAATTAAATAATTCTACTTAAAATAATTATTCTGCAAGTACTGAAAAAGTACAATCAAATTTTTAAAAATTATATAGATCTCTAGATTTAGTTAACATTTCCACTTGTCTTTAGATCATTTAAACCAAACATTTTTAGTGTGTAACAAAACAGCTTCTGTAATTGTCCTCAAAACTCCACAGGGAAAATGAAAATGTTTATAATGTATAAAGTAAATATATTCTTTCCAATTTAATGTAAATATATTATAATACAGCTGAAATGGAACATTTCAACAGCCCCTGGTGTCTGACATCTGCTTATAGGTTGCATAGGTGCAAATATGCAAAGAACAGTTACTGCTGGTGAAAAATGGATGTACTGTGCTGCGTGTGGATGCTGATTGAAATATGCAATAGTCTGTCATAGTGAAGCAAACTGTACATTTATGTACGTGAGAGGCTTCCAGTGTCTCCACAGGATACACGGTGAAAGCAGCACGTTGCAGCGAGGCAGCGTGATCAGTTGGTGTCGACACAGGACACAACTGAGAGCTCAACACATTTTGGCCTAGTTAATTGCATAAAAAAGGGAAGAAATTAGACTCAATGTGTAAAAATACAATTTTGTCATGGTCACATGCATGAAGAAAAATGTTAGCTGATAAGTGGCATAAAGCCGTTTCACACTGGTGTGATATGAAAAAGTAGTGCAGATTTGATGGATATCAATGTGGTAATGTTCTACATTCCTGTGTTTCAATTTCACACCAAAAAATTATAATTACATTAGTGAGTTGATCATAATAATTATAATTAAAGGCTGTTAGCAATCCAGGTCCATGTCCCATATTAAAGTTGTGATGTCACACCTATACAGTCTCCCCCATTCGTAGCCATTCAAATCAGCCAATCAGAGGAGAGGGTCATTAACAATAATGAGACAGACACAATATTACATAGGGCTCTGGAGATAATCTTGAAAAAACATATTTGATTATTGATACAGATACATATATTTAAAACCATAAATGTATCTTGTTAGTATTATCGGAACTTAAAAAAAAACAAGGAAGAGTGAACAATATGGGAGATTTAAAAATATTATTACTTAGTGGTATTTTCTGGGGAAATAAAATAAATACATGTAATGAATGCATTAAATGATGGTTATGTTATTTGTTGCCTCTGATCCTGGCTGACCTCTGCCTGCGTAGTTAGCTGGATCTGCCACAGTGCTAACAGTAGCATCGCTGCTAACATCAGCAAATAAAACAACCAGTTAATACAAGGGAATTCACACCTGCTGTGAAATGACTTTGAAGAATGTCCCGCTGCATTAAAGGTCCAGTAAGCATTAACTACGGTACATGATGACATTTTAGTAAAAAAAAAATAAATAAATCTATAACTGTGTGATTATGTGTTGAATAAGATCAATTGTTTGCTATGTAAAGATTATAGATCAAAAGTAACTAAGCACCCAAATTCTGCTGGAGCTCCCTCCCTCCCTCCCTCCTGGCATATCATATTAAATAAAATGCAGCAGAGGACTTCACAGCTGTGGGGGGCATGGCCCCGTGGCCACATAGTGTGTGACATGGGAGGTAAGCACAGCAGCCGACCACCGCTCAGCGTAGCGTGAACAGCGATGCAGAGCTGGTCGGAGCTAACCGGCTGCTGTCAGACACTCCGTGTCTGCACGGGGAAGACAGAGAGTCTGCTGAAGCACTTTTCATGGACCTCAGAAAAAAAAATCTGTCCGGTGTTGTAAGCAGTCATTAGTGAGTTCTTTACTCTTCTTCACTTTGTGATTCTTTGTGTTTTTGAATAGTAATGTTTAAAACTGCCATGTCTGGTGTCTTTGTGGCAGTTTCATTTAAGGAACACTGTTTCATTGCAGGGCGACACGGTGGTGCGGTGGGTAGCACTGTTGCCTCACAGCAAGAAGGTCGCAGGTTCAAGACCCGCCTTGGGCCTGGGTCTGGGGCCTTTCTGTGTGGAGTTTGCATGTTCTCCCCGTGTCTGCGTGGGTTTTCCCCGGGTACTCCGGTTTCCTCCCACAATACAAAAAACATGCTCAGGTTAATTGGTAAACTCTAAATTGCCCATAGGTGTGAGTGTGAGAGTGAATGGTGTGTGAATGGTGTGTGTGCCCCACGATTGGCTGGCGACCATCTGGGGTGTATCCCTGCCTCTCGCCTTAACGCGCTGGGATAGGCTCCAGCAGACCCCTGCGACCCCGAAAGGGAATAAGCGGGATAGACAATGGATGGATGGATGGATGTTTCATTGCAAATCCATGGATTTTATGCTGCCTTCATGCAAAATGAAAAAAAAGTGTCTGTATAGACAAGCTCTGTGATAGTTACAACACAGCTGTGACAATGGCTGTAATATTTTGACATTCTTCCCACTTGCTATTATAGAGACAACTGCTGAATTATACATTTATGACATGTATATCATTATGAAATTTAAAGGTTGAATATGTAGGATTATTATTAAAAGCTTTTTTAAAGAAATAATATGTCCACAGGGTGTTTAGATTAAGAGATGTACGACTTACATAGCGAGTTGCCAGATAGTTTCTATGGTCGCCAAAGAAAAGCTACTAAGGATAAAAATGTCTTGCAGTAACTTCAAAACCCCAATAAACAATATGTTATGAATCACAGAGTGATCGGAGAGGATCAGTGTGAACATTGGTGTGAACGTTGGTGTGAACGTGTTATTCTGGCAGCTGTGACCAGTGCTCTCTCATAGTGTAACTTGGTTCAAGAGTGTGCCAGATTGCATTAGGTCCTTCTAGACAAAAACACTGCTAAAACGCACAATTAACAGACTTTAACATGTAGCAGAAAACAGCCTGATCTGGCAGTAGCTTTCATAGCTGTAGCACTAACAAATACGTCATTAAAACACAGAGCAACAGCCAGGAGCATGGAGGAAGACAGCACCACAACTATGACCATTAACAGAATTTGATGAAAAAGTCAGTACTGACCCAGACTGCACCTTAAGGACTACACTCTTGTTCTTTTCATAATAAATAATAACCATTTAAGAAGCAGTTTTTTCCTCATGTTTTGAGAATATACTGTAGGGTGAAAGTTGCAGCTGCTACTTGTGTGGACTGAATGGATGAAAACAAAGTGTCAGAAAAATGCCAGACTTTGGACTACTACTAAACCCTGTTTGAAACTGTTAAAATAATTTCACTCTCTGGTTCTCTATGAGCTGTGAAGATAATTTCAAGAAATACTAGCCCACAGTAACATATGGGGGAAAAAGAAGTTCATTTTTGGAACCATGAGTTAGTTCAACATTTTGAATTATTAAATATGAACTGAACTGGTTCATTTTAAAATTTGTGAACTTAACTTTGAAGTAGTTTATGTAGAAACACATAGCAAACTTCCCAACACTTGTTGTTTTCATTATGACATTAATGATTTTTATAACCTAAAAGATTCACACAGATTTGCAGTTTGTACAACAGCAATATAATTTTCCCTTAAGCCCCTCACATTGTAGGAGGGAGGATCTCTCTTCCAGGACAGACAGGCATGCAATAGATGATGTGTGCAAATGGTGGAAACAATACATTGGAACATGTAAAGTTGAATATGATAGTAAATAGAAATGTATTGAATGGTGGTGTATGTGGAGGACGAGGTGACAGCATCCATCACAGCTTCCAGCTGAACCAGGACAGCAACAGACCCTCCAACAACTGAAGGCTCCTCAGTGGCTCCGTCAGCATGTTCTCAGAATGAGAAAACACAGAAAGCACAGGGCAGGACTCCAGGAGCACAACAGATTTAGTACATCAGTGGGTCATGAGTATTATAGATGGAGGAAAAAAGGAGAAGCTCAGAGTATCTCATGAGATCCTGGCAGTCTAAACCTATAGCAGCATAGCAATGTTCTAGGCTAACCAGGAGCAGTCCCAGCTATAAGCTTTTAAGCTCTTCTTAAATGTAGGAAGGGTGTCTGCCTCCCAGACTGAAACATGAGTGTGAGTCCACAGAATAAGAGTCTGGAAGTTGAAGCCTCTGCTTCCAATTTTAATTTTAGAACTCCTGGGAACCTCTAATAGGCATTTTGGGAGGGCAGTGTTCTCGATGGGTCACATGGAACTATGAGATCCTAAAGATATGATGGAGCCTGACTGTTAAAAGCTTTGTAGGTGAGAAGGAGGATTTTGAATTCTATTCTTGATTTCACAGGAAGCCAGTGCAGAGAGGCTAATACAGGTGAGATATGATCCCTTCCCACCACTGAAAAGAATGAATAATGGCATGCTAATGATAGCTGGCTGTCATGGATATGCCTCTAATTGATAATGGATAGCATAGCGAGTGTTAAATATTGCTTTAAAATGTATTGATTCGTTGAAATTAGTTACACAGTATGATTCATCACTTGACATGCTGCAGGCTGGTCACTTGACACAGTTGGCAACAAACCAGGCAACGCTGCTGGATTGTTTTCTTGTTGTTGTTTTGTGTGTGTGTGTGTGTGTGTGTGTGTGTGTGTGTGTGTGTGTGTGTGTGTGTGTGTGTGTGTGTGTGCCACTATGATTTTGAGACAATAGATGTCAGTATTCTGTGCATTTCCACCTTTAATTATTGATCGTGGTAACATACTATGACGAAACAATCCTAATTCAATGTCAATTTGCCTATTTTTTATGAGATTCAGACATATTTCGCTAGTAGCAGCTAATGTCGCCTGGAGCCACCAACTTCAAGTAGAGATGAGGCGGGCTGGGGCCTCACTTGATTCTTCAGCCCCATCTCATGTTGCCTCCAGTAACATCACTCGAGGCAATTTATCAAATATCATGCTGGTTCCTCTGGAGCCACAAAAGGCTTTGCACAACTTTTCTTTCACATATGCAGTAGCACTCCCCATGACCTGTAGAAAGAGACTTTGATGTGTAAAATCGGAGGAGATCCCCTATTATAATCAGCTTTAAAGGTACAGCGTGTGGTTTCTTGTGACATTCCAACCACCCGACTAGTCAAAGAGTGTAGGAGGACCTTCAGTGGCTGTGAAAAACATGAAAGGCCGTCTACTGTATATCAGTGTTTGGTTTTACTGTTCTGGTAGTGGCATGACAAGGCATTGCAGACGATTCCCTGTTCCCCATGTAGATAAAAAAAACATCTCTAACTATGGTAATAAAAACACAAAATTTCTTATTTTGATTGAGCTATATACTAACAAAAACATATTTATTGATACTATGTTCCATTTTTGACAAATGTCCTGCTGGAGGCTGCTAAGTGGATGGTTTTTTGCTGTCCTGGTTCACATGGATGGATCTATAGATATATTCCTTTATTTCATGTAGTGTCATTTTCAACTTTTTCTGTTTAAAATGTATTGTTTCCAGGGAAATCTTTGTACAATGTATGATGAGAGGGTCAGGGATCAGGGGATGTTGTGTTGCTTTTGTACAAACTGTAAATCCCATTGAAGCGAATCTATGATTTTATGATTGTGGGTTTCAAAAATAAAAGTGACTTGACTTAATTGACCCCAAATCTTACACACACTACACCTTTAAATGTGTAGTTGAAAGACTACAGCCAGGGGAATTAATTAATTAACCGATCGGTTGTTATTGATATTATATGTATGTATGTATACTTTGGACTAAAATAACAAGTAAAATGAAAGCAGTGATCTCTGCATTAAATGAGGTGGTGTTTTTGAAATATTTGGGAATAAATTGTATGAGACAGATTTTTTGCACTCTTATGCTTCCAGTCGCTTTTCGGAGCCTTGAAGAATTCAGCAGCTGAAATTGGTTCAAGTCCAAAACAATTTACAGAAAAAATTGAAACACAGTTGCGAGCAATAGAATTTTCCAGAGACCCATCAACAGTGTCTCTCTTGCCAAAACACACACACACGCTCACAATCGATATATCACCTGTCTAATCACAGCTAGGGATCAAATTGTGGCTATCGGTATTTTTATGGATGCAGGCTAAATCATTTTTTTCACTTGTTTGTCTGAAGCTTAAAAATATAAAATCACATGTGTTCTCACCTCTTCACACTTGTCATTGTTGTATAGAGGGACCCATTTAGCTAATTTAAGTCAACAACACAAGAGAAATCAGAAACATAACGCATCCATACATCAGTAATGTGTTGTGTACAATGCATACAGTAGACAAACTAGTGTGTTAGTGTGTCTGTATCTGTTAGTATGAAAATAAGATAGGGATCCAGGGTTGTACATAATGTATTAAAAGGTGTTTCTTTCTTTTTTCATTATTGTTTCATATAATTGGGAGATACACAAATTCATGTTCTTGCTGAGCATTAGAAGAGTTAATTGATCCTACTCCCTTATCAGTAAATAGAGGATGGATAGTGGTTACTGTAGCTAAGAATAAAGCATACACAGACAGTATGTCCAAAGCTAAAAGTAAATCTGCCTATCAGCAAACTAATTGTTTTAAAATCTCTCATTTGTGTAATCCAAGCACACATGTAAAAATGACAGGTGTGTGGTTTTAAATCAATTTTTTTCTTTCCATAATCTATTAAGGTATTTCCTATTATGTTGAACTATTCCTTTAAGTTTAAACTTTAATCTCAGTACTACAGACACCAGCATGAACATCTGCCGTCCTTAGCCAACATGAAGTCAAAGATAGCATATAGGCATTGTACCGTTGTTGCTCAGATAAGCTGCGTTACACAACTCCATCAAACTGACAAAAGCAACACAGCGTACTTCTGTTCATTATGAGTCCTCCTGTTTTTTTTCCTGCTGTTTGCCGTTCACCCCCTCAGCCGTCTTGCTGAGAGCAGATGGAATCGGTCGGGGGTGATCACTCATGCAAATTCGAAATATCAATGTCTTGCATGAATCACAGATGAACAAAATATGGATGCAAGTGGACAAGAGGCAGAATGTTAGGAAAAAGACCTCGGGGCAGTATCACAGCACTTCTTTCTCTCCCAGTGGATATGAACAGAAAAGATGGTGCAATGCACAAAGTTTCGGTGCCACATGTATGTTTAAAACATGATGTGTCACAGTCGTACACAGATATGTGTCGTGCTCCTGCCTATATGTTTGTTTCCTCCGTGTTGTCAGTTTTTTTCCGGAGCACGTGGTCACGTGGGGCAACAGCTCTGGGGAAAAGGCAGTTCCTCAGCCTGTTAAACCGACAGCGTCCTGGGTGTGCTCTGTTTCTACTGATGTTAATTACAGCATGTAATCAAACTGTCTCCTTTGGATCGCTATTTTAGGGGATTACATTTTCCCAAAAATAAACGTTGGTAGTGGAATGGTTTGTAAAAGCGTGTGATTGGCCTGATGCTCAGTGTGAGAGCTGCATATGTCGCACGCATATAAGGTATTAACATTAAGCGCGATAACTTGGCAGGATGTTCACTTCTCACCCTCAAGCCTCTAGCACTAAAAAAAAACACTGTCCTAATGTATTCATGTCCTGTGTTTTGGCCTGTGGCAGGTGATTGACATCAAAGAGAAGCTGAAGGAGTCCAAGCAGTTCTGGTCCAACCTGCCGGATGACATCTGTGCCAAGGGCAAGCTCACAGAGTTGGACGAGGAGCAGTGCTGGAACAGCCACACGAAGGGCAGGTGAGGGCTTCTGCAACTCTTTATAACCAGAGAAAAGCCACTCCGCTTCCCGGTTATCACTTTTTTGCCTGCCAGGGATTAAAATAACCACACTGTGTTCCCAGATTAACGCTCGCTCCATAAGTACAATAGTTAGTGCTTGTATGGGGAATCTCTACAGTATATAAGCTCTCAGCCTCTAATACCCGTAGGGCTGATGAGTTTCCACCACTTCTTATCACGGGAGCTTGGTTACGTTTTTTAAAATGGGAGCGCAGACTTGGAAAAAAAAAATACATAATTGGCAAAACGTTTAATTTGAAAGCAAATTTTCTGTGTTTTGACCCTGCCTTACCTCTTGGATCAATCAACAGCAACGTGCACAAGTGTAAAATAATTATGTTAATCTTAATTATGTTAAATGTTTGCCAAATTAGTTACTTTCTGTTTATTTCCGTAAGAAATTTGAAATTATCCTTTAGAGGGAGCAGCCCAGATGTTCTCGACTGCATTCAATTTAGGATTATGTTAAAAAAGTGTTTCCTTTGCCAGCAGGAAACATGCAGATTTCTTATATTTTATCTGATCATAGTTCTACATTTAAAGCTACAGTGTGTAAGATTAGGCAGCATTTAGCAGCACCTAGTTGAGCAGAGTTTACAAGAATATAATAGTCCTAAATACGTATTGTATATAATTCAATCAGATTAAGATATGTAGTGTTTTATTACCTTAGATTGAGCGTTTTTTTTTACATACCCAAAGAAGAAAAAAACAAACTGCCTTTTATGTTTCATGCGTAAAAGGCAGTTTTACGCATGAAACTGTACCTTTAATGAACTCACATGCTGCTTAGTTGACAGAAGAGCTATAAAGTTAAATATGAGACAAAAAGAAATGTCTTACGAGTTCATATGTTATGATTTATGAGGAGCAGCCTTATAACAGGGAACCCAAATCTGTTCAATTAAGATATACGTTATTGAGGTCTGGAATTTTAGGGCAATGGGGACTTTTTCAAACTATTGGCATTTTAGAATAATGGGCCTTCAGACCAGTGGGGAGTCCTCACTCTATCTCGGAGTCAGTGGGCTAAGAAGGTTCATTTCCATACAGTAGATAGCAAGTCTATATTTTCCTATGTTGTATTTTCAGTCAGTGATCACAGTTAAACTAAATGTCATGCGTCTCTCAGTTTGCTTTCACATAAGCATCTGAAACATAATCAGCTGTTTGAGGGGACTTTATGATGATTGTTTTTTCTTTTTTAAGAGACAAAAAGTGGGGATATAAAAACCCATAACACAGCTCCCTCCCCTGCTGATTGAATGATAGGGATGCATTCGCTCCACTTGCTCCATTGCTCAGGTTCTAATCACTGAGCTGTACAGTAGGTTGACAATGAGATGTTTTTTTTGTGACAGTAAACCAGAGACGCTGGCAGAGAAAATATATCACCCCATTACTTTGGCCCTCTCCAAGTAACAAAATCACCAGATGGTGCAATAAAAGACATGTTAATTATCTTGTTTGTGCCAGTATCCTTTTTAAGCATCACTCTAAATCTGGTAGGTAAATTGATTGCCCAGAGATAATAAAGCATTCAGTCAGGCCGTGTTACAGTACAAGTGCGTTATGAAATCATTGGCTCCTCCTGTTACTGCAACTCCAAGAGGCACATTTCAGAACATATTTAATGAATGAATAAAAAAAAGTATGACCTTTAGGACACAATAAGTTAACACATTCAAAGAATGCAAAGAAAGTATTAACTGCATTCATTAACTTTTCCACACAGCTTGCCTTGTGTCTTGCATGGTTATAATCTCAGATGGTTTTTGATATATTCAGTTCAAAATAAAGGTAACAAGGCATGTGTTGTAGGCCTCGGGCGTGTTAGGGGCTCACTGTAGGGAGGCGCAACCACTCCCAACATGAAATAAGCTATAAACTTGATTACACTATTATGTTTTCTTTGATTTATGCAGCTGTTGTTCCAAAGCTCCTATAAATTTGTCTTATTTTCAGTTGGTCACAATGGATTCATAAGAGTTCAATGCAGAGCAAATTAGGAAAACAAAATACAAGTGGTTCAGCGCAGGCAAATTAAGAAATCATCCTCGCCGCTACAGTATACCACAAATGTTGCTTTGGAAAAATAGCTGCATTTTTGTTCAAAAAGCTTTTGTGTTGCCAGAATGAGAAACATGTTGATTATTTGCATGTGTTTTCTGAAGACAGTAACACCTTTATTTATAAGAGGCTGGATGGTAAACTGCAGTGAAATCTGGCAAACATGTAGCTGAAACTTGGGTTTTCATTTAAATTGCCAATATACCTTTTTCTACAGAAGATACCAAACCGTATGATACGTCAACAAGCAGTGTTATATTAAATCTTGAAAAATATCATGGGCCATTTTATTAAAGTTCTCAGTGTGTTATCCCTCCAGATATTTCCCTGAAGTGGTGAAGGAGGGTCTCACCAACCAGTTGAACAACCCAGAGGTGGACGTGGACATCACCAGGCCCGACACACTGATCCGACAGCAAATCATGGCTCTGCGTGTCATGACCACCAAGCTGAAGAACGCGTACAACGGGAACGACATCTACTTCCAGGACTCCAGTAAGTTCTCAAATCTCTCGGGTGTTTGCAGGGACTAAAGAACAATAATAATGTTGGGTACAATCCACAGAGAACGTTTCCCCTCTCATTTCTGTCACTGTATAGAGGTAATACCGTCCTGGATATTGGACCCTGCCCCACACAGGCACATGAACACTAGCCCTAGAAATACAAACCGTTATTAAAATGAAATGAGATCTCAGGTGTCACTAAGCAACTCCTCATACTGTACAACACGGTTAAACAGAGGCAGGGCCATCATTATTAGGAGAATAGATAGCTGTAGTTATGGTGACGGGGACAATGACAGACAGTCTGGCCTATGTTTAGAAAGATGTTCATCTCAAACGCTGCCATGACAGAGATCACTCTTCCTTGCGGCTCCTCTGGAGCTGACAGGACGGGAGATTCACACGAGCCACAAATAAAACGCGGGACTTCATGACTGCGGCTACTAAATTTCGCAGCTCGGCTCAATTTTTCGTTGCAGTCACATTTGTTCTGTTTTTTTCCTGCTAAGAGTGATTTCTTCTTCTTTAGCCTTGACTGTAAATGCATGCCTACAGCTTTTTGTAGACAGGTGCGTAGGAGAAATGGCCAGAGGCAAGAGGAGACAGAACTCCTTCACACTGTCCTTTTATGTGCAGTAATCGTTATTGGAGCTACGTTTCTATAGCGTCTCTATGCTATAAAACTGCAAGGAGGAGATACTATGCTTTGTGCTCAGCGACAGGACGGTAATGGCAATTTCTGCCAATGGCAGTCTTGTGTTTTATCATCTTGATGGTGATTTCAGCTACATACAATAAACCACGAGGACATGCAACCTGTAAACTACATGAGTGAAAGTGCAGGTGATCGCATTCTAACAGGTAATTGCTTGTCTGTGTGTGGATGAATAAAACCTTCAGCTCGGATGCGTTGTTACATTCGCGTTCTGTTCTGCAAATTCTCAGATTGAAAACGAGACACCCGTGTACAGATTTGCATAATTCAGCACACTAATCGAACCCGTGCTCGCGCCAGATGTCTGAAGATAGAAGTCATTAACGAAACAAAAGCAATTATATTTTGTAACAAAACCTGCGAAGTCGACGATGAACTCATTAGGGGGATTAACTGTGTTGTCTGGGGTTCGTGAAAAGAAGCTACCGGCCCCTGGGCGTGGTACGTTGTGTGTGTGGGCGAGCCACATCCAGAGTTAATGAAGAAGCATCATCTGGAACTCCAGATTAGAGCTCTTGTTTATAAAGTCTGTAGGTTCTTTAACAAAGACGGTACGGTTTGTTGTTAAGCTTTTATGTAAAAGTCGATAAACTCAAACAAAGTAGACAGCAAAAAGCCAATATAGGACCGCCCGGGGGGGTCCACTAATGACATACATATCTCAAGAAAGATGTAGATTACAGGTGGAATGGGATGTTGGCTGTATAGAAACTTAAGTTTAGACACGGAGCCCTTATGTGTTGTAATGAATCCGACTTAGACCTAAATTTCTCATTAAATTTCTCATTAGAGAGTGGGGAGAGGACTTTGGCTTGGTATGTGTCTGCACCTTGGACACAGATGGCATTATAGATTGTGGAATGTCCATCCGGGATGTGCCTTCTAATTGGCTAAACACATACACTGTGGGACTGATCGCCTGACAGCTCCCGCTCCCTCATCAGCCTCATCTCAGGAGGTGTTAGCTATGTGCGGAATGTTCTTTGTGCCTCATCTTCACCTGGTCTAATGCGTGATATATGTCTAATAAAGTTTACTGCGAGTAAAAGGACAGCATGTGGGAGATCTCTCTTCCTATTCTTAAGAAGAAATGGTTAAACTCTGACACTCAAAGAATAGGATTATAGAAGTTGCACACACTGATAGTTATTACCCCTGTTCTTGACCACACCACTCTGTAAAACATTACAATTTTGCAGAGAAATCACCTATTTTCCAACATGTGCCAATCAGTAGGCTCAACGAGTTTTGACATAAAAAACTTGCACCACTGATCAATAGTTCTTGGGTATAATTCAAGTGTTTTTCTTCCTGCAGGTGACGAAGGCAGCACTTCTGGCAGCGGCAGCGGCTGCTCCGACGGCTGCACGACAGAGTTCGTTTTCACCGGGACGGACACTCCCGTGGTCGGAGCCGACAGAAGCGACGAACGCGCAGCGGCGGCGGGCAAGTCACCCCACCGCCGGCCGTCCCCACTGCTGCTGGTGGCCGCCCTCATACTCCCCCTGTGGGCACTGCAGACGAGATGGAGATAATACACGAGTGCGACCCCATCCCCGTGACTTTTATGCTGTCGTGTACAGTAATGTTCAACAGCACGTTCTACTGCTGTTCCCTCACTGGACATGTAGGAACCTCCCGGAAACCTGTCGAGAATGGCTTACTGTATGGTAGGACTGGAAGTGAGTGCAGTGCTGCATCCCGCTCGTCCCCCAAAGAATGCTCGGTGCCATCACTGAACCAGCTTTCACATCTCTGGAAAAAAGGAAAAAAAAGAAAAAAAAAAAACGTGGTGTTTTATTTAAGAGTGGGTTTTTTTTGTAGAACATCTTTTAGAACGCGGAAAACCATTTGAAGGGGTTCTGTCGAGAGTTTTTCAGACGAAGGGAAATCCATTTTCCTTTTTCCTTTGTATGACAAATTTGTGAAAACGAGAACAACCGTTGTATCCCATTAGTCGTCTCCCCCTCAGACAACACGAGAACGTCTGACTGTCTGCATGCAAGGAAATGATGTAAACTGACAAAACATTTATTTTTTATTTTATTTTTATTTTTTATGCAGGCTACACAGTTTTTCGGATTGATTGTTGGAGGAGTGTACAGTGCTAGCGGTTCACCCGGTTTCCCGTCTGGTCGTATCAGCGTGGCATCAGGAAGCAGCTTTCCCCTTAGCCACCTTTTAGAGTTGCACATTTGATTATCTCTCTGAAAGTGCTAATGTACAGCACTAAAGAGAACTACTTTGCACATGTTTTTGTTGGCTTCATGCATTTATAAAGCTACAGGACAAGTCCACTCTGCATAGAAAGATCTATATTTTCAGGTCATTTAACTGATTGTATTGTACTGTACCTATCAGCAGTCATGTATTTCAAAGGGAAGTACTGTAATGTAATCTTACTGGTTTTGTTGATGGCTTAAGTTTTATATATGCATTTGTTTTTACAGATTATTTGATCACCTGCAAAAGGAAAAAATTATATATATCATCAAGCCATTATACTACAATTGCCTGCTACCAATGTTCAGTTACCTGATTATTGATTACTCTTGTGTGTTTGGGTGCTTAACATGCACTTAAACAGTTCAGATTTCCTTTTTATTTCACAGAGTATATAAGTGATATTAGATACACGCTAACAGCATTTTCATTTGTTTTCTTGGTTCCCATGCTTCCATAACTCCTTTTTGTATGTTTGGTTGACATCACAATTATGGAAGGACACACTTTGCAACCCTTGTTCTGTGAGCACACATGCAACCCTTTGACAGAATATAGGCTCCAGGTTGCCAGCCAAGTAAGAGTCACACTCCCTTACAAAGCACCCGCAATGTGAACAGCGTGCCAAGGTTAGGAGGCTCTGTCTGTGTTCGTAGAACTAACGTTATAACCTTCTGTCTATTTCTCACAGGCTTTGACCTCTAACAGGCTAGAGGGGCGTAGAGGTCAGAATCTGAAGCTTGTACTCCACCAGCACAACATTATTTACACGACCTTATGTCAAAACAACAAAGCAGGTTTCCAGGAAAGGTTGCAGGAGATACAGTAGAAGAAAAACAAAAGGAACAGAAAAAAAAAAGTTCCACGAAAGCAGGCAGCCGAGGCAACCCTTATGGTGGAGTGTTCCTCGAGGATCCAAACTCATCAGTTCAAGAGCATCTGAAAAACAAGTCTCTGGT
Source organism: Eupleurogrammus muticus (assembly GCA_036785175.1). Lineage (NCBI taxonomy): Eukaryota > Metazoa > Chordata > Actinopteri > Scombriformes > Trichiuridae > Eupleurogrammus > Eupleurogrammus muticus. The sequence continues at coordinate 11,354,625 of JAYKQN010000002.1, read as the reverse complement.
CTCAAACACACACCGCCGTAGCAAATTAACAGCTGCTAGGAGCGTCTCAAAGAGACCGTGCACTTCACCTAGCATACTAAAGCAAGCATGGGATGCTGAATTTGCTCCCCTCTGTGCCCAGCTAGAGAAGAGAGAGAGAAATAATGTATTAGCAAGCAAATAAGTAAACCACGGACTATTAAAATACTATAAATAATGGATGTAGCCTCTGTGACATCAGCTGTTGGTTTGAGTTTTGATGCTTAATAGTGAAATTACCAATTAGGTCAAAATTGTTTTTTTTGAGGATTTAAACAGGGTTTTTGGTACTCTCTTCTGAAGTCAACCTGAAGTGGTCATCTTAAGGAAGTGGAGTTTTTGGGATGTCATGCATTTACGTTTGTCCCTTGCCTGAAAAATATCTGACGTTCTTAGCCTCCAACTAGATGACTCTAGATTTTTGTTTCTTGTCTTTTTCGATTTTTATATCCAATTTAGCCTCCGTACCACACCGACACAACACTTATCCAGAGATTTGACAAACCGGATAAACAAGTGGAGAGATCCAAACTGTCTCTTTTTGCAGATTGACGTCAATAGGCATGCTCACAGACAAAGAATCATTTGAGACACTATGCTAGTGAGGTACAGGTGAAGAATAGTTCCTTTTGTGCTCCTTTTTCCAATGAGCAAACAGTTGGAGTCCACCCTGCCGAAATGTAAATAGCTTGTGATCAATGATAACATTCAACGTAGCTAAGAGGAAGCTGAAAGTGGGATCAGGATATACTCTTAAGGAGCATTAACCAAAGAGAAATAGTCGACAATGAGCAAAAGGGAGACCATCTCACTGCCACCCGCCTCAAGGTAGAGGTGGAAAGCTCACGGGTCATGCATGTGCAACATGCATGTTCCTCTGTTCTCATGCTCACAGCCATTGTGATACCATAGTAAGGCAATCTTTGATTGCATCCATTAATCTCTTCACTCGTGCTGTGGGTGCTGGGTTAGAAATGCAACACACGTTTAAAAGATCTGTACCCATTAGGGTCTCTGAATACACCCTGAATGGCCGGTGGGGAGGGAAGGGGAGTATGTACAATTCAGTAATTCAGAAATATACTGCAGGGAGGAGGGATGAAAGAAAAAACTCTGATTAGCCCTTTAGAGGAAGAAGCCTGTGTGAGAAGAGCCAAAGATCTATAGTGGTGTTTGCACAGCCATTTGTGCTGAATTTACATGGGTTATACACTTTTTAAAAAAAAAAAAAAATATTTTGACATTTCACATTGCTCCTTATGCTGGCAGATCATGGTAATTGTTACATGAGCATGGAGAGCCAACCACCCAGAGGTGAAAAAAAAATCCTGATCCATTTGTTAGGAGGAGCACTGAGTGGTTTCAGTTGGTCGGACGGAGCGGACATGAGGATGCAGCAGTGTCTGCAAAGCGCTGAATTATGAGTCCAATGCTATTAAAGCAGCTACAGCTGTCAGTTTGCCTACTAGGTTTTAACTGCCCAGGAGTACAATGCTTGATAGCAGATAATTGCAAAGAAGGACATTTCGTGTTAAAAACCGTTGTCTGTTACATGTGGATGTCGGACTGACCAAGCTCAGACTCTTAGTTATATTTTAGACATTTATTTTCTCAGAACATACTGTACCTTCACTTGATACAGAAGGTTCTAACACATAAAATTAAACAAAAAAATGTTTTGTCGACACTTTCAGAATAAAGTGAGGTGCAGTGTCATACCTTTATTCCCATAGATTTTAATTGGGCAGTAACAGAGTCGCAATTACGTTATCTGTGTGCTTCTAGTTGAGTTGAAAAATGAAATGAATATACAGCATACAGTGGGAAGAGAAACGAGTTAGTGGGTTGTATATCGCTGCAGTGAGATGCAGATCAGACACACACAAGCAGTGTGAAATCAGTTTTCAAGTATTACAAACAAAAAAAAATGTGGAGGCAGATATTTGCTGAGTTCGGGCAGCCAATCGGTACAGCGTCAGACAGGAAGTTTGCCGCGTGGATTCAGATGCTGGCATTGTTTAAACTTTGGCACGCCTGCCTCCCCAGAGAGGATTAACGACTACGTCTTCAAGTCGAGAAAAGAAAAGAAAAAAAAATCAGTAAGCATCTGCAGACGTACAAAAGGTCAAACTACTCTTACTGTAAGAGCTTCTCCAAGATCTGTGATTGCAACAGGACGAGTTTCGGATGAGTGAGGATGTGGCAGATATTTACTGTTGTTTTCTGCTGAAAAAAAAAGCAGGAAAGGGAGTGCATAAAGAAAAGAGTTTCAGAAGCGGGTCTGATTTCTCCAAAGAGCTTGTATCTGTACAAACAACAGTCTCTTCTCATTATGATGAGAGGAATGTTATTTCTTTTTTGCCACTTTCCACTGCCTTGTGTATTCCTTTCTCTCCTGACAAGCTCCGGTACCCTGGTCAGACATACAGTATCACTGTCTGCGATGCTTTAGTGCTTAACTTCATTTGTCTGTGAGCCATATTTATTATTTTTTTCGTTGTCTTGTTCATTCTCCTTTTGGTGTTTGAAAAATTGAAAAAAAAGAGACTAAAATCAAGCCTGAGGTTTGTGGGTTTTTTACAGAATGTTAAGAACAACATATGTTATGCAAGGTCTTCTCCATTTTGATGTTAATCGTTTGCTGCACTTTTGCTAAAAACATACGCTGTGTGTGTGTGTGTGTGTGATACTGCTGTGATTTGCAAAATCAGATAACTAAGGAGAACATTAAGATTTTTGGAGCTGTCAGTGCACGCTGTTTAAAGTGTTTTGGGGGAACTGAAGTAGATGGTTATACAAGCAGACATGCCTTACCATTTTTTAAAAGACTAAAATGGATCGCTTATTTGGCTTTTGTTACACATTCTTGTATACAGAAAATAATACAAAGGTAATAATAAACATTTTATTAAAAAAAAAAAAAAAGGCTCAGTTTATTTGTGTCTCCATTTATTAGTATTGTTCACTGAAAACCATGTTATCTCATAGACTGTTATTAATTAAGGAAAATGCCTGGGGTCTATGCATTAAACTGACCCACAATGCTTTGAGAAGGTTTAGAAAAATGCATCTGTACATAAATCACCACGTACATTTCTAACTTATCTTACCTTAGAGATATACAGTCATCACGGAGAGATGTTTTAACCTTGGTGAATGGAATATGTTTTTTTTTTTTTTTTTGCATATTTGACATTTCATAACCGCTCATCTATTAAGATCTTTTGACCATTATTCAAGGTTATAATCACGTCTTAAACCCTGACAGATGACACCATAATACACTTAATAATCCTGATGAGAAGGTCATGTTTTGTAAATTCTGCTTTCTAAAGCAGACCTCAAATTGAATTCCTCTGTATCGGAGTAAACAGTTTGTTATATAAGTTACTGAGAACAGCAGATTAGCGCAGGTCCTATGGTACATTACATACAGTAGTTCTCTAAGATTCAACCATGCCATGGTTTTATCTTTATGGCAGATTGGATACAATTTCTATGAATTTTTTTTACACAACAAGACACCACATTTAGATTCATTTTCTCAAATAAAACTGCACATTAGAGTGGCAGACATTTTTAGATGCTAATTCATTTGATTGTTTCAGGGCTAAATTACAGACCACTGCTGGTGCAATTGATCCCTTGTAAGACATATTTTCTGAATGAGAATAACTACCACATTAAAAAAAATTCTAAACTTTCCTTACCTATTTTGAACGCTGCTGCTAAGCTTTAAAACTAAATCACATAATCAAATATATTATGTATTATGTAGTAAATGTAGTATTGCATTTTTTTATTATTATTATTAATATTTAAAAACTAACGATGGACCAATCAACATTGCCCTAGAGCCATGCTGCTAGCTATCAGAAATACTGTGTCAATAGTTCCATTTCTAGCATCTACATATCCATCATCATTCCACAAGACATATATTGAAGAAACAATGCTCAATGAATAAAAATTAAAGAGGATTTATCTTCCCACCAAAAGACTAACTGAGAGAGCAGGTGAAACAGGCAGGACGGGCAGTATTCAGGCTCTGTCGAGCACACCGAATGTATTAACTGCTACCTGTAATCTATCAGTTTTGAAACTTGGCTCGGCGTCTCGATTTGTCAGGAGATGCAACCGAAAAAAAACAAAAAAAAAAAGAGTCTGGCAGACAGAAAAGACAGAGAGACAAAAAGCTCACTGCATTGCCACTTTCAATACATCTTAGTAGCTCCCCCAAACATCCATTTATTAATTTTCACATGACAACATCAATGGGGACAACACGGAATGGCTTCACATCTGAACTGGAATTATTCATCATAATCTCTCCTTCTGTCTGCACAATTATTTATGTGCTTCAATTATGGATAGAGCCGTGTGAACAGGCCAAACTCCAGATGAAATACAAAAAGTTTATGAATTTCAAAGACGGAGTTGAGGTTTTCTGAGGGATCCACTTGATAATTTTGAATTGCTCTTGGCAAAGCCCCCCGTGAATGTAAAAAGAATTCATTCTGCTCCACTGTGCTGCTGTCGGAATACAGTCGGAGTGCCGCTACAATTACTGCAGCTATGCCATCTGATCCGCTGGCGTCGCTTTTATTATTTATTAAATCTTTAATAATTGAAACCGCTTGTTCTGCATTTTATCTTTGCGTTCAGAACATCTTTAATAACTTCCACTCAACCAGACAGTTTTGGAATTATATTAATTCGAGTAATTAGTATTTTCTGCTGCCGTTTCAGCAAACGATTGCTAAAGCACACAGGTCATAAAGTCACCAAAAGACAACCGGGTCCATTACAACAAGGATTATTTGTTCCCAGCTCGTATTTTACTGTCTCTTCAGTGATTTATGCAGCAGTTCAGAAACTGTGTTTTAATTTAAGGTTGAGGGTGAACAGCTGATATATCGGAGAGGAGTTTGCTGCATCTTTATCTGTGCTTTGTTTTTAGTGTTTTTTAGATGTATATATGGTGTTTGAACCTCTCAGTTCGCTAAATAGAGTGCCAAGATGGTTAAAATAGGAAAAAAAAGTTAGTAAAATAAGTAGATTATCTTTATTTTTCTGACTGTTTTCTAATCTTTGGGATAGTTTGCCTAATGCATCTAAAATAAGAACTAAAAGTCCAGACTGGTCCCAATCTATAAAACATGTAGACATTGAATATGTGGTGCAAGAAGATTCAAAATGAATTAATGAAGGGGGATTCTATGGGGTATAACATGGACACATTTTTATTAATTTGGGTTATTTGTTGCCATGATCATGGGTCTATTATTTTCTGACCTGAAACAGAGTTTATGTGTCAAGAAACAAAACACTTCAATTCAGCAGCTGTATATTCATTTAAAGAATGGTCTGTGTTCCTGATCAAACTATTATTTTGGACAGAATTCACTTTATAACACTGTATTATGTCCTTAAGAAATCTTCAATGAGATTCTCAAACTCAACTCAACAAAAATTTTGTTTTCCTACGATAGCATTAATTTTAAAAACCTTTTTTATGGCACAATTAACAATTATTGACACAATTAGAGTATCAAGTATCGATTAATTATCTTCTTAAAATAATAGGTAATTAAATAGCTAAGAGGGATGTATGAGCAAAACACTTTTATTAATATTTGTGTAATTGAATGTAATACAATAGCACTGGAATAAATACCTTTGAGAAATCATAATTTCCTGAAAGCGATAACTGATCTGATAATGAGACCAATGCCTTCTAATTGTCCTTCACAACTCATAAAACTCGGCATTGCCTGTGAAAGTAGGGTGGTGACTGTAAATATTAAGGTCTGAGGACGTTGTTAATGGATTCTCCGATGACACATTTCATGCCGGCACTGATTGTAATTGCTTTTTACATGACAAGTAATAGTATGAGGGCTTTAGAGACAGTGAAAAATCCCTTGAAAATAGAGACCTATGAAATTAAACCTTGGTTTTCAATTTGCGCTCCCACAAGAGTTGAGCAATTAAATGGATTTAACCTAGTACAGTGTATAATAGGAAATAAATAAGTTTCAAAGTGAATCTCAAGTATCATCTTTTTTTTTCCGGGTCAGGATTCATTAAAAAGCTTCCTTTTTTAAATTATTGCTCTAGTTCTATGTTCTGTCTGTGTTTTCACTCCACATTAAAACCATCAAGACGGGTTCAACACAAGAATTGCTCACCTATTCTGAAGATTTTGATGTGATGTGTCTTTATTTCTCTTTTTAGTCCTGCAAATCAGAATGATAAATCTGCTGAAATGGTTTGTTTTAAATATAATTCCTTTGCAATGCTCCGTAGTACTAATTGTCATAATGAAAGTAATCTTCATGGAAATGTATTTCCAACCATCTATCTGAATATGAAAAGTATCCCTTTTGTCAAAGCCATTTACACTCGTGTGCAAAATGCAATACAATTTATTCTGTTTCATGCATTAGAGATTTTCAAACACATTCTGCTTCTATCTTCCTCTCCCTTCCTCCCTCTCCGCTGTCTTCCTCTCTCCGGATTTAGGATAAAGACTGAATTACACAGCAGAACAGTCCTGGATAGCAGAGACAGAGATTACCCTCCCTGATCTTTCTACAGACAAGAAATAGTTCAGTCTAAAACCCTCCCTGAGGGCCCCGCCACCTCAGTACTGACAGGCTGCGTATTAGCATGCATCAGAGAGGAGAAAGAAAATGGTTTTATCCTTTTTAACCCAGCGCTTGACTCGAGAAAAGGAGGAATCCAGCGAGCCCATGCAACGGGTGCTAGGCCAGCCACCACACTGATGAGTGCACTAAGGAAAAAAAAAAAAAGAAGAAGCGAGACTCTGCAATCTGCCACGTCAGAGGCATTTGGCTTTTGTGCCAACAGATACAGTATGTTGTCCTTTTTTCGCCTTAGTGCCTTAGGCTAAATATAGTGCAGAGAACTGAGCACAGCGGGTTCTTCTACCATTCATACTTTCATACTACATTTTGGAAGAAAGTCTTACTTGTAAGGGTGTTGTTTTTTATACTGTAGTGTTAGGTAAATAGTAAATAATTTTAGGTTTTTCCGCATTTTCCAACATTTCAAAGACCAAGACAGTTCATAGATAACCATGTCAACAATCAGCAGAATAACAATAATGCTAACAATTGTGTCTTTCAGCCTTAATTACAATACTGTTGTTTTTTTAATCATTATTTGTTATCTGATGGGTCACCTAAAAATGATGGGAAAAAAATGATCAGAATGTACAGTAATTAGAATCCATATATGTTTTGCTATAGTTTATTTTTTAAAATTTGTATTCTATCCAAATTCTTTATTTGTTTACACATAGAGGGCCGACCTGCATGTTTTAGCGGTTATTTGGATTCTAATAGATCCATTCCAGACTTGCAAACCCGATCATTACCATAGAATAACAGCTCCTGATGACACCACATACCAACTAATGTCACATGGAGAAATGCAGCAAATTCAGCTAACCTCTAAAAAAATGTTTTAAAACTCTGACAAATATTTTTTTTTAGTCCATACCATGAATCAAACAACAACTTTAGCATCAGTTGTTTTGTGTGATATTCATAATCTTCTGTGAGTTCCATACTCGTATGCTGAATTATGCAAATGACGCACATTTGCATAATTCACCTTTAAAAATATTATCACCATCCTCTCAAACAGCTTCTCTTTTTTTTGCTTTTGTGTGAGGTTGCAAAGTAACATTAAAAGTGCTATCTGCCGAACGTCTCGTTCTGTATAAGCTTCCGCTTCAGCACCTAATTAAGAAGCATGAATAATGTATCACTGGTGTCATAAATGGAAGCGGCAGTATGTCCGTCCTGGATGCAGCTAGAGGATGTGTCAGACCTCAGTCAGGGACTGATGTTAAGTGGGACACCCACCTTGCACCCGGAGAACTATGGGGAAAAAGAAATTGGGTGGGGATTGGAAGATGGGGAAATTAAGCGGTTGCCGCAACAGAGGGGGAGGGGGGAATATTAGAGAAGAGTTCCGAGCATGACTTACGTGATCTGAAAAATTGAAAATTTCGAAGAGCAAGCTTGGCATGTCTGGCAAATGGGTCAGTGGCCATGGGGATGGTCCTGATAGTGACAGCCGTGCGAGCCGTGATAAGTAGGTCAGTAAATAAAATGGAACTCGTTTCAAACATCGTTGAAAAGGGAAGGTGATGGAGAAGCTGTTGAATGAATACGAATGCCTTGATTAATCAACGAAGCGTCAAAGAAAAGTTATGCCAGGAGCATTTTAATCTGACAATTCATTGATGATTCATTGATTATAGTTTTCTAGCAGTGAACAATGGGGAGGTGAATTCCTACTATATCAAAAAGCACCTACTGCACCTGTTCATTTCAGCATTTTCAAGCATTAGCAACAGCACGTGTGGTTACCTCACCGTGTGCCAAGTTAGCCTTCTGCTTGGTGCTGCACATCCTGCAGTATTGATTTGTGTGGCCCAACGCCAACTGACCCTCCAAAGCGCAGATGTGTGGACGAGGAAGATGAAGAGAACAACGTACCAGGCAGTCTGTTGGGCCCATCACGAAGGACTTAACCTGAAAAATGTTTTAATGTGTCACGTTTGGAACTGGTCGTAAATCATTTAATTTAGTTTGTTGATAAAGGCAAAAGACTCATTTGGCATTCGACATGGCAGTAATTACATATTCGTATTTTCAATTTTCTTTTTGTGTGTGTGTGTGTGTGTGTGTGTGTGTGTGTGTCTGTGTCACATTACCTGTACTAGTCTCTTTCGCAAACAGCACAGTCACTCAGCACCACAGCAGTACATCAAATAAGATTTTAATAAATAAAATAAACACACCTGCACACATATTTCAAGCTTATTTATGGCCGCTTATCCTCACACCTGATCCCGGTTTGCAGCTCATGAAGACAGCACTCGTGACTCACGTCCAGGAAAATCTGCCAAATTTAGGTCGAGTTAGCAGACACACATGTATAATCCTGTGACACTGAATTGATATCTCTTAAAGGGATATACACATATACAATTTACATACAAATTGAATGTAATAAGCAGCCCTTAAGGAATACGGTTGTTTGCGTATGAAAAGACGAAGATAAAAGTCACTATAGAATACATTCTAAGAGAGAAAAAGAAAAGTCCCAGAGTGGTGGGGAAAAAAAAAGATGAGTGAGGAGGAAAGCCATGGAGGGAAGGGATGAGAGGATTTATAGTGAAACCTGCACCGCGGTGCTACCTGATCATCTGAAACCGGGAGGGTAGACAGCAGGAAAACTCTACTTGTATTTATAGGAACCGTTTACCCCCAAAGAAGCTGGAATATAGAAAATGAAAACGGCGAGGAGGCACGGGCCGCTGACTGGAGGTGTGTTTGCACGCGTCCCGTCGGGACGTGGCTTCAGGTCTGTGGAGCGGCACAGCGGCTTCGCTTGGCGCTCATTGACACCGACTGTAACAACTGTGCAGTCATGAATAAATGCCAGGGCTTAACCTCACCGTTGGATCCAGAGTGTTGAACGTTCAGGAAAATATACCTGTGATAATCCATAATGTTTCCTTGGTTTTACACCGTGCATGTCGACGCCGGCTCTTGACCCCAGCTCCACCTGTTAGCATCGGTACGTTTCCCTACTTCAGGTTCTGAACTGTAATTGCATTTGTGTATGCGCTCACCGGTCGTGTGGGAGGGATTCAACTAAAAATGCAATGCAGACCTCAGACCTGTGATTAAGCCGAACACTAGGCTGGATTTCTGTGAGGGTATATTGTGTATCACATCTTGGTTAGAGTTAGAGCTAACACTGGGTAATTAGCACAAAAAAAAACTACAGCTAAAGCAGATTAGTTTATTTTGGTCGTAATTGACCCTTCCTACGTTCCTGACCTCACCCTCAGTTACAGTGGCCGCTCCAGAGATAATGAAGGGGGAGCTTGGATGATTGCAGCAGGTACTTTTTTTTCGATATAATATGGAAAATAATAGTACAATGAGGCAGCATGCACTTGCTCCAATGAAATGAAGGCTTACAGTGTATACACTGCAACATATACATTGTATATAATATACACTGTAAAACATAACACAGAGTCTAGTCAGAAACATGCTGTGCAGCTGAGTTTTTCATAGTTAGAAGATACAAATAAATTGAATCGGTCACTGTTCATCATGTAAGAAACAGTGCTACATAAATTGTCAATTATTGTTTATTTATAACCTATCAAACAATATCAGGTCATCATAATTATTTTTAAAATATTTTTAAAAAGGTACAAATGTCTTCATATATCCAGTAGATGATACCCTAGAGACAGATTTCAGGGCGGTATCTTAGCTGTAAGGTGACAGTCAGAGTGGATTGCATCAGGTGGATTTGTATTTACTAAACTAAACTTCTGAATGAAGGAACACCCATGGCTAATGTGAGTAAGATACCTAAGAACACACACTAATATATGAACAACTGTGGAATTTGAGCAAGTCATTTTCCCTTCCTCCTCTGGAACAATCTAAACATTGAACGCAGAACCCATACTGATATTAACCTTTCCTTAATTGTGTCAAGTCTGTTCCTCACTTAAACGGTGCCCCCCTCCTGTTAGAATTATGCTTCTTGTAGCACCAGCTCCACGGAAATAACATTAGGGATTAGGAGTAGCAGAGATAACTGTTCGGGGTCAGGTTAAACAGCTCAGATGACTGGTTGGGGTTAAGGATAAGGTAATGGGAAACATATTGGCAGGAAAACTTTTACAAACACCAGCATGTGGACAAAGTAATGGAACATCACTGAGATTAGTAACAGTTTTTAATTGTAATCCTTTGCACTACTGGTTATTGAAAAGGGTAATTAGTGCAAAGCAATACAAAAGCAACAAGGACATTCCAGCCTGGACCAGATCTGAGTGGCTGACTTCGCCGTCACCGGATCCAAGCTGCTAACGCGGTTATCTAGGCAATGCTGGGAAATCGTATTAAAAGCGTTAATCCAAATTCATTAGGTAATAGTGCTGTTCAGAAGTTACACGAATGCCACAAAGCCACGTCTGGGTCTGCAACGTGATGATTACAGCTCCCGACTAAGTTGAGCTAAACACTAGCCGGTGTCAAGGTCACAGTAGTAATTCTGAGTGAAACGCAAACCTCGACGGGAATATGAAATTAATCTCTGTATACGTTTATGCGCAGCGCTCAGCAGTATTCTCTTTAGAGCGTCCCGGGAGCTCTTCTTTAGTATGCAGTGATAAAAGGGACCAAAGACACTGGTTCTTACTATCTGAGGCTTTACCTTTGGGTCCTTTTGAAGACACCAGACCGATTGTATTTGGACTTACTCCAGCAGAGAAGCTGCTGCAATGAGAGCAGTTCAAAATACCTGGAAATCATTAATATCGTCATTCATTCGCATGGTGTAGTTCAGACCTTAAACCAATTTTTTTCCAAAATGTACTTCATTCAGTGGTTCTATATTTTTTTCTTTATTTTTTCAGTTTAAAAGTGGTTCTGTATCTCTCTAAAAAAACCCGTGTCATTACATTTCGTCATATTTCTGGTAGGTCAGTGTATGTAATTACTCACTGTAGATGCCATGTTCTCCTTTAGTAGCTTGTAGGCTTCCACACACGCAGGCCGAGTGAGACGAGCATGAGAGAACATGACAGCAAAAATGTCCCATTATTGATTGACTGATGGCTGAGGCAGTTGTTGTCCCAGGGCTATCAAATGAAATGTTGGTTACAGGACAACAAGAACTTGGCAAAATCTACACCTGCTAAATGATCCTCCTTTATACTTTAAGATTTTCCCCTCTTAGCTCTCTCTTTCCCTTGTGGTCTGCATCGCTGCTCTTGCAGTCAGGGAAATTCCAGCATATCTGGTCCAAGGGAATCACCTAGGGAGATGAACAGAAGAGAAGACAGGATTATCAGATGTGCTGCAAAAAAAATGTCAGTCAATATTATACAACAGAATCTATGACATGTTATACCAAAAATAGCAAAAAAAATAGCAATGCATCTGCATAGATGCATTTTTAAATCACAATTTTTATAACTGTTGGCACTGTTTCCATCCTAATGGTTCAGCTGTCTGGCCTTATTCATTGTCTACCTTTTCCTGCCTGACTGTTATTCCTGTAATTTAGAGATCATATATTAGATTTCCTTATAGTAAACAAATATATATATTTTTCAGCAAGGAACAGGTAAAAGTGAGGGAAACTAGCTACACTATACTTACCTTTCCACCCATCGTCGCCACCTCTGCTGTTACCTTCCTGTTTGTCATGTCCATGAAAGCCAGGTCATGGACATATTTGTAGCAACCACCAACGTCCTGTCGGAATCGCTCATTCGTCTGGAAAATTACCAGTAGATCACTCTCATCTGGCTGGGGCTGCAGCTTTCAGGGGGGACATCAATTTGATGAACTCTTGGATCAGTGTCATGCCTTCTTCTGTCAGAGCGGCCGCGGCGCTCCGCTCTTTATCTTCCTTGACAGCAGGGTGATCAAACACGGCAGGCTGCTGCTCCCAAACATGCACCAACATGTCAAGGGAAATGTTCCATCTTGTGGAAACACCATCACTTTGTGGTTTTTGGCAGGTGTAACTGGGCCTTTGTTTCACGTAGAACTTTAGTTGAAAAAGTTACCACCTTTCGTGACTTTAGCCAGCAGCTATGTCGACCTGTCCAGGCTAGGTTTTAACGTGTGTGTGATGCATCGCACACGTGGGTCCGTTTCTTCCCCAACACCGGCCAGTGGTTTTTGCCTTGATCCAAGACCAACATTAATTTGTTTAGACATCTCCATTGTTACGCCGCCTCAGGTGAATATTTTACTGAGGCCATTGTATTCATGTTGTCAAGTTGTACATCTCTCTTGAAAGAAAACTTCATGTCCCCAACATTTAATTTGTTGAAATCGCGGTGGAATGTGGAGCTCTCCCTCCTACCTGGTGATCTCTAATGTGTATCTAAAAAAGGCTAAATTCTCCTTCCATGCTGCAGCATGTGGTAAGAGCACAGAAAGAAGCTGGCCAAACTTCATGAGGACTTGTGGTATAGACTTTATTTTCCATAATTTTGTTAAAAAATTATTAACATGTCATTTGATATATATTAAAGATTGGACAGAAAAGTCATATACATCATTTCTCAATGTTTTGTCTGTTGAAATCAAATTCTGGTTAACATGAGAAATTGCAGTTTTACTGGAAAAAAATCAGCATTGCATTCCTATTAAGAAACGGTTTTAAAACTTTAAGGAAACTTGAAACCCTCGATGCTATCTCTCATTACACGTGGGTGTCCCACAGAAAGAGATGGAGGAGCTGGTCAGTAAAAAGACACTCGGGCTGCTGCACATGTCACCTCCAAGACACTTTAAGCCTGACAATGAGCAAGCTTCTCAAAATGGATGGATGACAACCTCAAGCCTTGGGACACTGCTGTTTCAAGATAAAAATAATGTGTAGGCTCACTGTTTGATATAGAATTCATAGCTGGAGCCACTCGTTCCATCAGCTGTGATGGCATTGTCTTCACCTGCTGAGATCTCGCGACGTGGCACCTGCTCTGGCTGTGGTGAATTCCCAGTGTTTCTTGTGTTTCCCTCCCCCTCTGTGTCTACAGTGTCTCGCCGTATGTCTGTGTGTTGGGTAGGCGTGGTTTCATCTTCCTCGCTCTCCCAGCCCCCAGCTCTATCAATCAGCTCATCTTCCCTCTACAGCGACACACCTGCCATCCATCAGCTCTGACATACATTAACCCTGCTCTGTAGACACTCTTCCCCAGATCGTCCTAAGGTGACCATGTGTCCTGCATTATGCGAGAATACAACACAATTTTTCTACCCTCGTCCCACGATTCACAACAATATCCTGAGTTTTTGGGGGCTGCACAACGCTCATCTAAAACCTAGTTTTATCCAGTGGCTTTGAAGAATGGTCAGATGGCGAAATACGAAGGGTTGCGTTTGACATTAATTAAACCGTGCACACACACAGGTCAAGTGCAAGCCTTGTCAACAACAGGCGCAACATTTTTTTATTTATTATTTTATTAGGTGCTAGTTATTCTGCATTTTCAGATTACAAATGAAAGCAATAGTACATGTCACAAGAAATGTGTGGTTCCAAAGGATATGTGACGATCTGTAAACCATAGGTCTCCAACCTTGGTTTTTGGAGAACTACCGTGAGTGAAGCCTTTCGTTCCACGCAAGCAGTAACGGATTCTACTAATAAAGGTCCTTAGCAAGGGTTGATGAGTAGAATTGGGTGTGTAGCTGCTTGGTTGGAACAAAAACTCGCCCACAGTGGCTCTCCGGGACCAGGGGGACCCCATGCTGTAGATGCTGACACCAGAAAGCAAAATATTTAAATTAACCCAAGTGCAAACCATAGAGCTGTTATGTATCATATTATATAGTTGGCTTTTAGTAGTTTGGAATTGTGGTAGCCCTAACATGATATATTTGCAATTCAAAGTACACAAATCCAACTCATTGTAGTTTACCAGTGCTCTCTCAAGCGCTCCGTTGGAGCTCCAGAAAGCACGGGTTCCTTTTTGGTCGGTCTCATAAATATTCACGAGCCTCTCTTCTGAGCTGGGCAGATTTTCACCTGTTGGAAGACTGAAACAAAGTGGGTGTTGGTGGGCCGTGCTGGGATCCTCTCTACAGGAGCTACTGTGTGACATCACAAAGTCAAGGAAGAACAGACAAGCTGCGAAACGGCATGGTTTCTAAATCCAGGCTGTGTGCATTTATGCATTTTTCTGAGTAATTGACGCATGGGATGGTTTTTATATAACCCCGAGACCTTATATGTATTTAGGGGCTATTTGCATGATATGCGACCTTTAAAGGAGCAGATTTTTGTTGACAATACGATTTAAATTATTTTACAACAATTTATTTGGTTGTTTTAACATGTCCTCCTTATGTTCCACATAAACACGCTCTCTGTCCCACATTTGGTTTGCTGGGACCTTGTCTCATCCGTGGTAGTAAACGTTTCCAGGGCGTAAGGCTATCGATCTGTGCTTTGTATTCCATGGCGTTTCTCTGGTGTCCCAGGCTCACGTCACTGCCAGTCTACCCTCCTGCCCGCCCGTCCGCCCGCCAGACGCCTCCCAGATTCCAAACAAACCCCTGCCAGTCACACTTCCCCTCATTCCACCCTCACGCACTAGCACACACCTCCATTACCCTCTGTCTCTCCTGCTGCCTGCCTGAACCCCTTTTCCCCTAATTAGCCAGTAGTTCTCCTACAATAAACCTTCCTTTAAGCGACACTACTCTGTCCTTGCCTTGCGTTGGGGTCCCTCCTGAGTCTATTAAAGAGCATTTGCTAAAAATAGGTCAAACAGGGCAATACTTAGGTAATCAGACTAAAAAAACAACATATTTGAGTTAAACCTGGTCATGAGCTCACCTGTGATTTTGCTACTAATCACTGCAAAAGCAAAACTGTTAACTGTAGAGCCCACAATTACAGTGAGGTCTTGTCAAAGCTGAACCTGACATCCAGTTTGATTACTGTGATCAATGTCCACGGTCTGCAGATTGGGGAATAATTGTTACGCTGTTCTCATCCAAATAGGTTTCAGTACAACCTGCAAACTCTCCTGATTTGCTTGCGCTCATTGTCCTGTCTGACCTATTTCTTGCTATGTTACTGTCCGAGATCTCAGTAAAATGTGAGTAAAATGTTACAGCTGAAGGAACCAATGGCCCAAGCTATGAAAATAACACTCAAGTTGTAATAAAATGGCGTTTTCTTTTCTGGTTTTGGTAAATATGTGGCAGGGAGGTAAGGATGCTCGATAAAGTGCTTGATTTGAAGAGACTCGTACATCGGGACAAGAGGCTGACGACTTTCAAAATAGAAATCCTCCTTGCAGGAACAGTTACAGTCTGGGTCAAAATTTTAGAAGAACATCATTTTCGAAATAACACTTTCATTCACCGTTTCAAAGTGAATATAAGGGAATAAACGTGCTGCAGACAGTGTCTGGATGTGGGTGCACATCACTGACGGCTCCTTCCCTCCTTCCTCTGGACAACTGTAGTGATCACATTGGACATTAAATTGAACCCTTTCCTCAAAGCAAATAAGAAGCAGTACAATCTGACATATATATTTAGCCTTTTGACACCTTTGTGCTTGCTGCCGTTTCCTGCCAGGTTAGAGACTGTGCTGTCATTAATGCAGTTGCTCAGATAACAGCACTGACCACAGTGAAGCCTGTGACATAAGTGGTTTGGGGGGGGGGCGTTGTGACTCGGAACAGTAGTTTAAGAACTTTCTTAAGAACGGATCACAGTGAAAGACCAAGAGCAAGAGCCTCACATATAGCACAGTAACAGATACAGGTCATCAAATCCAATCTGAGAAATGTCCATGATTATAATTCACAATAAAGTTATCATTCATACATCTTGAGATTGTGGTTGAAACTACTCAAGAGGCTTAGGTGCTAAAGCAGCATTGAATTTATACCATGATGAAGGTCTATTTGGTATATTAAAGGTAAAAAAAAATGAGAACAATAACTATTCATGCTTAAGGATGACTGCAGTGTGAGGAAGGTCACAAGCTTTTAAAAAATAATCACATATGATCAAACACAGTACCTGGGAAGATTACACCTTTGGCTGTATAAAAGAAAAAAAAAGAAATCTGTAGCTGATTTTAAACGAATATATAAGAGGATATATAAAAAGTCCAATTTGCATTTTGCTTTGCAAATTTTCCCATTGAAGTGAATTGAATACTAAATAGTCAGTTATCACACGCAAGTAATAAACTATAATTTCCCTAAATGTAAATAAGTCACAAATTTTAGCAATCATGTTTACATCATTGCAAGTTATTAATTATTTTATAGTAACATCTATTCTTTAGTATACATGTTTCAGCACACTTTTCATTCATTATAAAAGGTCTGTTATTTACAGAATTTACATTTGCAGGTTCGATGTTTTCTTATTTTTTCAGTTGTGTATATAGTAAATGAATAAAAAATAAAATAAATGAAATCCGTATTGGAACAATATCACTTTAGCTTCTGATTTAGTGTAACTCTAAAACTTAAATGAATCAGAGAGACAATATTTAGTACTGTTGAGCCCTTTTGTCTCTCGGCTACTGAGCAAACATGCATGGCATGTTAGAAACACATCATCCTGTGTTTTATCTGCGGAGACGAGCCAGCAACACAGTGGTGGCAGTACACCGCCAGGTAACAGGTAGATGCAATTGGATTCTTCCTCTCCACTGGCTCCGGGAGCTATCGGCTCGCATCCAAACCTACGGAGCCAGAGTACGATTGAGTTTGAAAGATGATAATAGACTCCTGAGGAAACTAATCTATTTCTAAAGAAGAAAGGAGTATTTGCTCACTTGCCCCCCGCCTTCACTCCCCCCACCCCTCCCGCCCTGTTTTCATCATTTCTCCCAGCAGTAGCATTGCAGGTCAATTTTCCAATTGAAATACAGTATACCAATTAAACTGACTCCGGAGAGCATGGCAGCTTTTACAGATGAAGAGAAGCAGATGTCTCCAAGTCCCATCCCCCACCCACCCACCAACCTATTTGCACAGATTTTCTACAACAACCTGATGCACAATCAGCACTTATGTATATGAAAAAACAAACATTTACATTTATTATATAACAAAAAATGGGCCATTTTAGTCACTTTACTTATTTTAATTACACCAAAAGTAACCTTTCAGAATACTAGACTACTTTCACTGCAGTTGTAGAGCCCAGTTTAAAGATGGGTGAAAGAAACCTTTACTGTGCAGAGTGCATTACAGTGGGATCACTGCTTATACAGGTCATATATATTATGTGCAGAAATACATTTAAATTAATGCCAAATTTGTACAAATATTCTCTATCTACTTTTTGACATTGGCTCTTATAAATAAGTCATTATTAGTGTTAATGAATGCCAGGTAACAATACAAAATAAGCTGATGCATATTCTCTCTCTTATATATAAGCCACAGTATCTTGTACTTTTAGTGTTCACTCACTACCCTGTGTCCTGCACTGGTGCCCCGTTACATACTGGAGCTCGTCAAGCCCACCTCAGCCTTTTAAAAATTCTTGATAAATAAGGTTGAAATTTAGTCCTGAAAGTTTCACGCTGCAGAACAAAAAGGCAGCCGTTACAAGGCCAGGAGCACGTGTAACCAAGGCAACATCAAGGCGGCGATGGATCCGGCCAGCCCGGGGCTCCTGGATCTGCCCTCTGTTTCAGAATCCTCAGCAGGTGGATAATGATGATGGCGATGATGATGATGATGATTGTGATCATTGGCCGCATCTGGATTCACTGATGAGAGAGCAGACACCAACATGTCATTCAAAGGGACACTTGTAATTAATGACATCTTGAAAACCACATCCCACAGAGTGACTTTTTTTAAACTCTGCAGATAAATTTCAAATAAGGTTATAGAGATCAGATAAGATGAGTTGAGTGATGAGTGACTATTCATTGAGGTTTATATTTGCCATCTTATGGAGGGGACTGCAAGTGTAGGGACATTTCATTGAGTTGAGACACTGCACATACAGTATTTGAGACAATGACTTTTAAAATAAACTTAAAGAGTCACATATCTGGTTTTTATTTAACGTTCTGATATCCACAATGTGATACATTTACAATTTAAAGAACACAAAATCAACTCAATGTACTTTTATAGAGGTCTCTTAAGCACCTCGCTGGAGCTCCAGACCTCACAGGCTGTTTTTGGTCTGTCTCATAAGTATTCATGGAGTCTCTTCTGATTGGCTGATTTTCACCTGGAAGGCTAAAATAAGTGGGTATGGCAGCGTGGGGGCAGGTGGACAGCGCCAGGAGCTACGGCATGACATCACAAAGTCAAGTAAGTACAAACGAGCCGTGAAACGTCAGAGTTTCAAGCTCCAGGCTGTTGTGCATTTCTCTTTTTTTTTTCCACAGTGTTTTATCTATGGGACAGTTTTCATATAATCCATAGACATTTATTGAGAGTCAAACCAAAAGCAGTAAAGTAGATATATTGCCTGATATGGGGCCTTTAAACAAATAGAACAACACTCTGACAACTCTTCTTTCCTCTGACCTTCATATTTTATCACCCAAATTACCTGGCCTTGACCTTCAACACCCATTTTTGTCTAGTGCCCCTGAAAATGCACCTTAACAGCAACAGATATGAATTCAGACACCTGCACCACAACAGCTGCCAGCATCCATCTTGCTGTTTACATCTGTTTGGAGGCCTCGAGTGTTGAGAGGGGGAATTCAGCGGCCTTTCCTGAGTTTAACAGATTCCTCTTTAGTCTTGCCGGTGTTACCTCGGGACACCAGACATCATCCGAGTTCATCCTCAGAGGGGAGAGGTGAGGCCGAACCCCACAGACGGCCGGCTGCTCCTGGACTTTCCAGTTTCTCACTCAGGCCCAGGGGTCATAAGTCTGTCATGGGCAGGATTACTCTAACCCAGACCCTTTCAGAGTCGATGAAGGCTCTGTTATCAAACTTTATCAAGCAGAAAAATAAGACAAGCTGCAGAGGCCATTTGTACTCTGTGGACTTCAATTTGACATTTTATGGCGCAGTAGAAATACCCTGTAGCTCCTTTCCCCAAAGCAGGACCCACCACAATTGCTTTTTTCTTGTAATGGCTCAGTTCCCCCCACAAGGATAATTAAAATCTAATCTCATCTCATTGATTACAACCAAATTTTTAGTTTCTAAAAAAGCCACTTTTGATTTCCAACGCGCTGGATTTCACCATAATGGAATGCTTTGTCTTTATCCCTGACTGCATCCTTTACATTTAAGCGCACACATGAGCTAATGTTGAAGCATCTGAGTGTGGCCTGAAATTAACCACCTATTGATTCACTGCCGGGGCGTCCCCAGGATAGCTATTTGAAGGTATACAGCACACAGATAATCCGTCTGAGTTTTGTACCCGAGAGCACTTAACTTCAACACCTTGATCAATTCCTCTTACTGAAGCTTCAAGGTCTCTAATACAGCAACAAGCTGTAGACAGAATTACAGAAAGTGTCTGTCTGATGAATAAAGTCTGCACCATTGAGGCCATTCTGTGCTGCAGTGAAGACACCAAGGAATTCATGCTCCGAGAGTAAAATCCCAAACAATAAGACCTGTTTTCAAAGGTTAATAGCTCAGTATCCAACTATTTGATACCAGGAGAAGGTGCTCAGATCGTCTCAACTTTTAATAAGAAAAAATATTTCACACTTTTATGGAAAGAATGACTTTACAGGTATCGATTTTGCACTGCGAGTTAAATATGAATGAAGAGTAGGAAATGTATGATCCATCCATCCATCCATTGTCTATCCCGCTTATTCCCTTTCGGGGTCGCAGGGGTCTGCTGGAGCCTATCCCAGCGCGTTAAGGCGAGAGGCAGGGATACACCCCAGATGGTCGCCAGCCAATCGTGGGGCACACACACCATTCACACACCATTCACTCTCACACTCACACCTATGGGCAATTTAGAGTTTACCAATTAACCTGAGCATGTTTTTTGTATTGTGGGAGGAAACCGGAGTACCCGGTGAAAACCCACGCAGACACGGGGAGAACATGCAAACTCCACACAGAAAGGCCCCAGACCCAGGCCCAAGGCGGTCTTGAACCTGCGACCTTCTTGCTGTGAGGCAACAGTGCTACCCACCGCACCACCGTGTCGCCCGGAAATGTATGAGTTAAATAAAATTTCTTTTTCATTTATTTTTGCTGTTTTTTTAATATCACTGACTTCTGAACTAGTTCTTTTTAAGCTCCGAATCTCAAGCCTCATAAAATTCTATATGTATCTTCAAAAAACGAAACCAATTAGCAATTAACAGTTGTTACTTTAAAAAGCCTGATAAAGGCAGGATGAGAGCGAGACACCGACTGAGGAAAGAAATAGGATGCAGAATGAGGCCGTGCTCCATATACATTTAAACTATCTGCGGCTCCCAGCTGAGCATTAAAATAGATTTTACAGTAAAATCTGTGAAATAAACATGTATTTGTAAAAAAAAGTAATCAAGGTCTCTTCATTTGGCACATGCATGGTTGATTACAAACAGAGACATGCACGTGTTATATAATATCTCGCATGCACACACAGTATTGACTCTGACCCAACACAGCCATTAATAACCATCATTACCGCTGAATCATCTATAAGTGGGTTATTTTTTATGAATGATAATGGATGTCAACACACAAGATATTTTTCCTCTAAACAGCGGTACCGTTGATATACAGTAGTCTAAGTGCACCTGCACGCTTTACTGTGCCATGTGTTTTGGACAAATTTTGCCTTAAAAATGGCTGAAAGTGGCTGTAATAATGCTTTGATCCATTTATGGATTGAGCACAACTGATTTTTGGAGATTTGCTTGCAAAGAGCTGCACTGCTGACATGTTTTAGTAAACCCATTGCAGGGAGGTTAGGATGTTTGAAAAGGTGCTTGATCTGAAGAGAGACATAGGTCAGAACGAGAGGCTTACAACTGAAAGCGAAATCAATAGAAGCTGATTCCTGAGGACTTGGACCAACAATGATCAATACCACACTTACAGCAGCAGGGGATGAAAAAAATAAATAAATTTAAAAATCGCAACTGCAGTGATGGAAAGTTCCTTGTGGCATACTGAGCATAGATGGAGCGTACCTGTACCTGTACCTGTACCTGTACCTGTACCTGTACCTGTAGAGCTTTATGTCCACATCTTCAGCTGCTCTGTTTGATTAAATGAGTTATTATAATACGGCTCATGTTTGTCAAACTTCATTACTGCTTCCATTTCTTCAGGGAGGCTTCTTGCATGGGAATTGTCTGCTCATCCTCAATCACTTACTAATGATGAGCTTGGTATGGGAAACAGCATATTAAGGTGTGATATTCATTACGGTTGAAAATCAAACTGCACAGAAGGTGACAAGTTAGCGGCGCCACGTTGTGTGTAAAAGTAGTTTGGTGTTTGATTGGGATAACACACAGGTACAAAATCGCAGATATTTAAGAATGGAAATCCATTTAGATATGTCTTCGAAGGGCATATTCAAATGAAGTAAACAATCACGTGCTGAACACCTTCAATACCATTCGGCCACATTGATTCTCATGATCCCACCGAAAAGCATTGTGACAGCAAAAAAATCGTGTGATCTTTCATTCCTAATCCTTTAATTTATCATTTGGTTACAGTTTGGTAGTCAGATGGATAGTGAATAATACGTGTGACTATAAGGAGGTCATTTTTGGTACATTTAAAGGTTAGGTTCACAATTTTGTGTATAAATTCACATTAAAACAGGTAGAAAGGGAGAGATAGAGAGAGTCAGGAAGCTGACAGTGAAGCCTGATAACTTTATTCTAATCTCATCAAACACAGATAAACGCTCTCCTGCACAGCTCTGATCAGTGTGATCAGGTTTATGTGATTGGCTTCCACACGTTGAACCTGTCTCTATTTTTTTGAGCAATTTTATATATTTAAAAGTCTATCTAAAGTTAATATGAGGCTTCCAGAATGGATGTTAATGAAATAATATAGATTTTTTTTGTTTTAGTTTTCTAAAAAAGGTTTCCAACACTGAGACTTAGATGGGTGTTTTTTGTACAAACTACAAAAGCCATCATCACCTTGTCGCAGATATGTTTTCAGGTTTCTGCTGGCGTATTCTTTAAAAACAAAAATAAACAACAATGAAGCCAGCCGCAGCTATTTTGTAAAATTGAAGGAAGCCTATTGTCACTACAAATCATAAAAACAGGAAACTGTTGGTAATGGTGTGAAACACAAAAGCGGAAGGGAAGCGACGCTCCCAGAGCTTCCCAAATAAGCTCTGTACAAGCTGCTGCCGGTAATAATAAACTACACATGAACAAAGTCGATCTTGTCTGTCTTGTGTTTTGTAATAATGGTGCCATGTGAAAATAGAAAGGACTGGATCTTGATCTTGAAAATGTATTATTTTGTTGTGTGTAGCTAGTATAATAATAATAATTAATACTCTCATTTCTACCACGGGTGCTCAAACTTTTTTTTTAATCCAAAGTCCACCTTTAAATTGCTTTTAGAGGTTCAGAACAATATCAATAAGAGCAAATCCAACAATAAATAGTCATGTAGTGGTCCTAAAAGTAAAAAAAAACAACTACCATGTACCTTCAATGAAACTTCAATCAACAATACTTAATTTTTCACATATTTTGCTCAGTCTGCCCACTGTTCTATAAATAATCCACCTCTGGAAAACAGAGCAAAATATGATCATAACATTTGTAAAGCCTTCTATGTATTTGAGCACATTTAATTACACTAGCAATGCTTAAACCAAACAACATACCTCAGTTTTGCAGCCTGAATATTGTGGACATTGGTTGAGACTGAGTAGCCCCAAAAAGTACTTATTGGATAACCCATATTCGTTAATCACATTATATGCATGAGACCATCTCCCGACATTGCAATTCAAAAATCAATCTTGTAATGTGAAATGTGTTGGGCTTACAGTACTGTTCCTGTTCTTATTTATTTCTTTCTTGAATTGCTCCATTAATCTGTATTAGCAGGCATATGGCAAACATCGCCTGATAACACCCGGCGTTTTGGAGAGCCTGACACAAACGCCCTAATATTGCCGTCCTCTCCGGTATCGCCATTAATCTTGTCCTTAAGCGATACCAAAACTGGAGCCTGGTTTCTGAAGCCTTTATGTATTGTTTGACACAAACAAATATGTCACAAGAGATGCGCCTGTCCCCCGTATCTCGGCCATCGGATCAAAACGGTGCGAGTCACCGTGTCGCAGATGAAGATTAGCGCGACGTTATCACATGCAAATGCAACCGGGCTTCTAACCAGCATCTTATTACACCACCTTTGTTTACAGGGCCATGACAGCGAGAGAGGCTCGATGACCCATGTGATATACACAGGAGGCCTTGAGAATAGGGTATTTAAATCATTGCAGTCGGTTTCACACACACACACACACACACACACACACACAGACACACACACAGACACACACACATGCTTTCACAGCTTTGCAAAAAACACAAAAACAGACATACGTGCACGCTGCACACACATGCTTGTGGTGTGTGCAAGCTTAGCTTCTTTGCATAAGAATACCGAATCATAAAACAGCTCAAGCTAGGCGAGACACGGTGCAGCATGAGCGTAAATCAAAAAGACACGCGAGTTTTTTTTTTTAGCCAGTTGTTTTCCCAACAAAATCATTTTGTTTACACAAGATCAACCTAGGAGAGGAAAACTAAATGAAGAGAAACCACCTGAGACCTGATGGAGGGAAGGCTGAGTGCTCCCATTCTCAAAAACCCAACAATTGAATACTACAGCTCCGCATGGGAGACAGCCTCCCCTATCAATTAGACTCACACGCCGTGAGAAAACTGAATAAATGAACGCTTTATCCACATAAATGATATCGTTTTTGCACAATTACATTCATTCCTGGTTCCTTCACAATTCCAATGTTAACCGACAGGCCAGTGTATGATGATTGCTCTGACGTGAATCGTCCTTTGTTGTTTTTCCTCCTTTTCTAAACATCGACATAACTGAGGCTTTCAGCTGCCGCATCTATTCACTGTACAGCGGCATCATCAGACAATGTGAGCAACATTAGTGTTCGACACCTGGCTCGGAGCGAGTGCATGCACGAAGCAGAATGAAATCTGACCTGAGGATCACACACTTCCTGTAGGAAGATTACACTTGGTGTTTTATAGCTCCTACAGCACACAGTCAGCCATGAACACATGCGGCGGGAATATATTTACAGGCCATGAATACAATATACAATATTCAGCCATATGCAAACTTTATGGTATATACTGCCGTAATCCTAAAAGATTTAGAATTTGGCCAAGGTAGCGGCCCTGGCTCTGGGATGGCAACATTGATCTGTCGGTGGTCCACAGTGAAATATCTGAGCTACTGGACATTCATGGTTCCCAGTGGAGGTAATTTAATGATGTTATAGCTGTAGGACCATATTGCTTTTATTGCCAATGAACCTGAAAAGACAAAAACAACTATGTTAGTCAGGCCTTTAATAATGGGCGGCGCGTCTTCTGTTCGAGCAGAGGCTACTTCTGCGTAGCCCTCTGATAACATTGGTTGTTGGCTGTAGAGCTGCAACAACTCGTTGAAAATTCGTTGAAACTATTACAACAATCACCAACTTCTTTGATCATCGATCAATTGGTCTGTGTCATTTTTATGGAGAAAATGTCTGGTTCCAGCTTCTCAAACCTGATTATTTTCTGTTTTTTTAGTCTTCTATAATAACAAACTGATGATATTAGGGTTGTCGACTGTGGGTCTAGACAAAAAAAAAAAAACATTTTAGGTTAAATATTCAGCTTTGAGAAACAGTGAACAACATTTACACCATTTTATGAATCAAGCAACTAATCACTTAAATGCTTCAATAACTGACAGATTAATCGACTATAAAAATAGTTCTTAGCAGCATCTCATGTTCAGTGTAGTCTTCTAGACTCTAAGTATTATCAGACCAAATGCTAGTGACATAAATCATTTCAGATGGTTGTGTGATGCTCCAAACAGTGTATCCACTGCTTTACAGCCGCGAACCCCTGTAACACAGCAGCTTTTTTCTTTTTCTTTTTTCAAAATAAAATTCTCAGTGTCTGTGTCGCACACTCTCACTGCCTGCAGGTGGAGACAGAATCCCCGTACTACAGCTGTAAAATACACAACTTTACAGTAGAAATAAACACGTTGCACGGTACAAAACCAGCTTTAGTCTAAAGGTGATTTCCCTATTCATGCCGACTGTGGCAACTACTTCCTTGTCCCTCTACAGCAAAGAAAGCAGCCATCTTTGGTAAAGCACTATTCACTGATACCACATCTCAGGACTGTGTGGGCAGTGCATATACAACAGCAACAGCTGTCTTTTACTGCCATTTGGGACTGCCATCATGTGGATTTCTCTATTCAGCGGGAAAAATGCATGGTATTATCTGGGAATAACCTTGGGGTTAGTCTACTGATATAAATGAATGC
Organism: Eupleurogrammus muticus; assembly: GCA_036785175.1. Taxonomy (NCBI): domain Eukaryota; kingdom Metazoa; phylum Chordata; class Actinopteri; order Scombriformes; family Trichiuridae; genus Eupleurogrammus; species Eupleurogrammus muticus. The sequence goes on along the minus strand of JAYKQN010000002.1, from coordinate 11,328,486 downwards.
TACAAATTAAAAAAAGATTAGTTAGGTTTATATGGACATAGATAACTGTAACAGAGACACGGGTTTGCTCTCCAAATGCAAACATTGTCTGACAATCCCTTAATAGTCCAATAACCTTGAATCAGACCATCTTACCTTCTGTCTGATTGAATTTACCTTTGTATTTAAAGCTTAAGTATTTCAAATGTCTGTTCTGACCCCTGATAAAACCAGCATCCGTCCTGTTTGTGCAATTATAGAGAAAAGCAAGATCAATGGAATCTAATTTAAGGCGGGAGCATTATTCTAAAACACGGAGGTCTGTGCATCTCTGCATGGAGCCAGCGGAATGATTAAGTGCTTTGGTTATATCCTGTATAGCTCTGCTGCACATGCCACAGTGAGAGTGTTCATGTCCTGGATCCCATCACCCCAGCCTCTATTACATCCTCAGAGCAGTCAATACTGGGCTCTGACCGCCAGTCAGTCACTCTCAGGTTGCACACACAAGCAGAATACAAAACAGCTCGGGAAAACTCAAAGCTCTGCATCCGCTCTGCGTCCAGCCCTTTTTTCTAGGAGGCTGCTGTTTGGACAAACCCGTTTCCCCACAAAATGTGAGACGTCACGGGGCAAACGATATCCATAAATCAGGCACAAAAAAAAAAAAATCACTGAAAAACAGGAGCTGTAAATATTTGAATGGAGTCAAGTTACACGGTTAATAAACAAAAGCATTGAATAAAATAAACATGAATTCAGAAAGGAACATGCCTCCATATATATGAGAGTACTTATAAGCTTGCAATGTGTTTTCTGAGCGCCGGCATATATAAGAATATAAAAGAGTGAAGATTTGTGATTTGTGTGATGTGACTTCACTGGCAACGACAAACAAAAAAATGCAATCTTGTGTGTTTCTTGATAAGGGACGGGCTCACAACAAGCCTGGTTAATATTGTATCAGGTGGAGACAGAAAGTGTTAACAAAAGGAGGGGATGTGTTCAATTTTTCATGCGCGGCTCCTTTTTCCATTGAGTAAAAAAAAAATAACACACAGGAGTGATCAAATTGACATGAGCTGGTAAAGGTCTCTGCAAACCTGCCCTCGCCTGCGTCCCCCTTCTCTTCCTCTTACCGGCAGCAGCTTATATCCTCTCATAACCCGCGCTGGAGTCAACTTCATGCAACAGCAAACTAACCACCTCCAGTGACACATAAACAGGACAAGGTCACCCAGCCATTTTATCTGAAACGGCGTTTATGTAACTTTGAATGGAGGCATTAAGGGACGACATTCTGTGTACGCTCTAATAAAAGCAGAGGAAGGAGGGGGGAGAAACGCGGCTATCAATCAAATGTTGAAGAGCGCTTTTCGAATGATGGCGTGAGGAAAAGCGCATCGTTTCCCATCTGGCTTTATTAGAAGGCCCTGATAGACTGCATGTGAGAATCGGAGGGTCGCTCTGTTCCAAGCCCCGCGGCATTATGCGTGGGGTTAGATGCCGAGCTCAGCATGCTGTTAACGGCGTCAGCAGCCACTCGGAACACACCGGTCCCCGGTTTAGATTGTGCCTATAATAAGGCATGCGCAGTCGGAAAAGAGTTGATTAAAAAACGAGGGGAGCGCTAAGGCGAGCGGCTCACGCGCCATCAGTTTAATGAAACACCTCTATCAAGAATTATTCCACACGTTGACAAATCTCTCATCTCACGCGGCGCGTAAATACTGAGATCCTTTCCTCCAAATTATACCTCAAAAAGGCGCCTATACTTTAACCGGTGAGGGACGATCCGCCAATTAGCATGGCCACGCCGCAATTAGAAATGACTCTTTTCAGGAGGCTCAATTTGCATAATAAGGTTTCTGAGTTTGCTCTGTTCCCTCTCTTATTAACCTTCCATTAACCTTTAGATAAACATAGGCAGCTCTGAGCGTTATTCCCTGGGATCACACAGCAAAGGGCCTGGCTCAAATTCATCAGACCAGCTGTGGAATTGCTTATGGGTGATTAGGCCACTGATAGCTCCTCGCCTCACCGAAGATGAAGATCTCGTAGAAGCTGCTCAGGAGCCAGGAGGTTACAAGGCAGCTAATGTTTTGTTGGAGTCTGATTGGTAAATCAATATGAGAAACACTGATGGAAACCATTTTTGACCACAGTGTTTTGTAAACCGAGGCCCTGATGTTAGATTTCGCACTTACGCATCATCCGAAACTGGGCTGCAATTGTCACCCGAGCAGCCGTGCCGACGACAAGAAAACAGAGCTCCTGAGCAAGAGGAAAAAAGAAAAGGGTAGCAGTGCAATGGGCTAAATGCTAATGATCGACATGGTGATTTGAAATGAGTTTCGTATTCACCAAACTTTCCATTTCAGCATGTTAACATTTGCTAATTAGCAGCAAAGTGGTAAAGTGCAGCCAAGCCGACGGGAAGGTCACGTTGTGACGCTACACGAAAGTCAGCAGCTCACCCCGGATTTTTGCAAATGATTCTGTTAAGGGGCATGGACATGTCTGGAGTTACAATCCTGCAGCCACGCCTCCAGCATGGCTACATAACCCATGAGAACAGGCACATTGGCAATGTGTAACACTGCTGCTCTTTCTGCTGCTGAGTCAATATTATCATGTTCACCACATGCACATACACATGTTCATGCCAGGTAAACATGGATATTAGCTATGCATTAGTATTAGTACTATTTTAGACACCTGAATAAATGACATGAATGGCTGTCATTTCTCCTTGTGGACTGTCACAACAACATGACAAGTGAAGACGATGCAACCTGTAATAGCGAGTGACAGCCAAGGTGTCTGATACCGGAGCTGGCATGAATAAAATATTGAAAAAATAAACAGAGAGTGGGCCATTCTTGTCCCACGAGTATTATTCTTTAAATAAATTTCATGCCTGATAAAAAAAACAGATGTGTGTGTGTGTCTTTTAAGCCGCTGTTTACCGCAATTATATGCAAATCCGACTTCTTTGAATGCGAAATATTGACTCCGCACACACAGGAACGACTTCTCTGGCAACACCATGAGCTGGCAGACACTTCAGATTACTGAGTGCACAACACGCATGTCGTTCTTTATTCCCACATCATGCCTGTGTCTTTTACTGTACCCATTTACCCTACTATAACTAAAAAAACATTTTTATTAATGTAACAATCACAATGAGTCCTAGGGGCACCTACATTATATATTTTCCATATAATTTGATTTCCCTACGATTTTTCTCTCTGTTAAAACTATTTTTATTTTTCTTTATTTGTGGCTTTATGATTTCCATTATTATTCTACACGGTGTGAAGTTCTTATCTACGGTTTGTTATTTATTGGTTTTAAGGGAAGTGGTGCATGTGTGTGTGCGTGTGTGAGTGAGGACTCCAGTCGACTGGTTCAACATATTCCTCCAGTTCAGGCAGGCTCTGTCTGCGGTTGATTAACTTTGTGATCCATTAAGTGGCTTCATCCCCTCAGCAGGGAGAAAGTGCCCTCCACCCTACCCTCTGAGGATTAGGGGAATCCCTCAGACATCATCAAAAGGACTCCGAGGTGAACAGTGCCGCTGACTTCCTATGAAGCGTCAGTGACGAGCGGGTGAACGATGAACAGCAACTGTGCTGAATGTGCTCAAATATGACTGGGCCAATAAAAATATCTAGGTTAAACCCAGAGTTGCCAGTTGTGAAAATATCCCGTTATTTTTTACAAGACATATCCATAAACAAGATTTTTTAAAAGCACAATATAAAAGTAGTTGATTTCTGTTGACCTTTTTTAATCTCATGAAATATATATAGATAGATAGATAGATAGATAGATAGATAGATAGATAGATAGATAGATAGATAGATAGATAGATAGATAGATAGATAGATAGATAGATAGATAGATAGATAGATAGATAGATAGATAGATAGATAGATAGATAGATAAAAAGATAGATATAGATAGATATAGATATAGATATAGATATAGATATAAAAAAGTCAACAGAAATCAACTACTGACAACATCAAAATACAATCAGTTGTGAAGACAAGTCCTAATGTTGTAAAGTGTAAAAATACTTCAAATCAACCATTCACACCACTATATACTAGATGCTATGAATTGAACAACCCCTGAGCCACAGTCACTCAGTGCTCTTTAAAGTGAAAAATTGGTACTTTCAGAAGCTAGGAATTGATGTACCTTCTTCCTTGGGTATATATATATATATATATATATATATATATATATATATATATATATATATATATATATATATATATATATATATATATATATATATATATATATATATATATATATATATATAGGAAGAAGGTACATCAATTCTTATATTTTTTGTTGAACATACCACATTTATATCCACATAGCCATCAGTTTACAGTCACTTCAGAACTCAATTACAAGCAATTCACAAAAACTTATCACAATAATAAATAATGATAAAGTTATTTATCACTTATTGCTCACGACTAGTTGCTCTAACATTCAACAAGTGGGAATCATTTGTGAAGCATTCCTGATCCGGATTCAATCAAAACTATACATGTTCATACTGAAATCCATAAATTTGTATTTTTTTGCTGTGTCTAACTTATAAATTGTAATCTTCCATTATCCTTGAATGGTTCTAGAAATATCAATGCTAAAAACTTAAGGTTTGCTGTAAAAAAAAAAAAGCCACAGACTTATAGATGACCTGAAAAGTAAAAAAAAATAATAATCTCAGAGGTAGGAGGAAAGGAGCACTAAAAATGTGAAGGTCTGATAAAAACAAAATTAGGAACAACACGGAAACATCCTGGCTCAAGCAAGCACCAAGCACATTTGGACTTATCTGATACGACAATGAACTGTTAATATGTTGATTTCAATAAGTTTATCATCGAGACATTAACATTACTACAGTAAGCTTATTAAACATTTACTTATTGCTTTTTTTACTTTATTGTGGGGATTTTGCAGATTGTGACCAACTTAGTTATAGTACTTGTTTTTTGTTGGCTTTTCCTGCACTTTACTTGAGTTATTTATATCAACTTTCACTTTTACTCCAATATATTTCCCCCAAAATATCTTTGTTGCTTTCTACAAAATTAAATCGAAACTTACTGGAAACAGGCTGTAAACAACCCAATATGAGCATGACATGTGATATCAAAAATAGTTTAGATACTCGTTCAGGATCAATATTCAGTTTACACAAGTGTGCTGTGGAAACTTGAAGCCTCTGGTGATGCACAAACACTAAGAATAAACTGGATCATTCTATAACTTCTATTTTTACTAAGAACATTTACTTGCACTAAGTAGCGGACTCACTGTGAGTCCAAAGATTTTTCTTGTGTGCTCCCAGTAGAAATAAAGTTAGAATACATTGTGTTAATACCATGATGTTCCAGCTGAACAGTACAAGGCCACAACTTTCTTTTTTTTTTCCAACTTTTCCTCAACCAGCCCAGACAAGGTGTGAATGTGGCATGAAATGAGGTGCGGAAGCAGGGCCAATTGATATTTAATTAATGCTAGGCCTGACTGGAGGGCCCAGGCTCATCTGCTGCATGTCTCATCCAATATGCATGATTTACAAGCGGGCTTCTTGCCACAGTAAACTTTCCACGCAATAAGGAGCACCGATGTGAAGGGGTATACACAGCCAGCACACAGTAAGTATTCTGGAGCTACACTGTAAATCTCTGCAAACCCTACGCAGGCCGCACCAAGCTGCACCATATTTTATGCATAAGATCTGAACATGTCTGAAAGTACTAAAAGGAAATAAATGTCACAGGACCTCAAGGTGGTTTGTTTTGTTTGATCGTTGTACATTCGGGTGGAGATTAAATGCTCTTTGTGCGTTCATTTGAAATATTCACAAGTAAGGAATGAACACCTCTGTTGTTTCAAGGAGCAGTGAGTTGCAGAAGGCACCTTACTTTTTAAACTGTGATGTTTTATTAATGAATTTGCACTATAAAGATGAATCTTGCATGGGATGGACAGAAATATGATTTTTTTAACAATCAATCCTGTTTGCAGGGTAGTATGTTTGACCTGTTTTACATTATTTTATAGCTGAACTATGACGCAGTGAGCAGACAATCAGATTATGAGGACACTGGATGGGGTCTTTCTACCAGAATATTTGAAGAATGCTACTTTGCAAGTGCTGACAAAACACAGAGTGAAAAACTAACAAGATTATACAGACACAGCTGGAGGCTTTCACGAGTGAGTAAATGGGTATGTTTAACATTATTTATCCAAACATAACCTGCTACATTTTCTCTGGTGCAAAAGGATTTAACCAATTAAAACTTAAAAAGTTTTAATTGGTTTAATAGCTTTAAAGCTTTAAAGTTCGAACAGCTTTTTTTTTTTTTTGAGCTATTTATATTACTGTATATTAACAGGCACTAGAAGAAGGGATCATATCTCACCTGTATTAGCCCCTCTGCACTGGCTTCCTGTGAAATCAAGAATAGAATTCAAAATCCTCCTCCTCACCTACAAAGCTTTTAACAGTCAGGCTCCATCCTACCTTAAGGACCTTATATTTCCATACCACCCATCGAGAACATTGCACTCCCAAAATGCCTATTAGAGGCTCTCAGAACTTCTACATTTAAAATGGGAGCAGACCCTTCCTACATTTAAGAAGAGCTTAAAAGCTTATAGCTGGGACTGCTCCTGGTTAGCCTAGAACATTGCTATGCTGCTATAGGTTTAGACTGCCAGGATCTCATGAGATACTCTGAGCTTCTCCTTTTTTCCTCCATCTATAATACTCATGACCCACTGATGTACTAAATCTGTTGTGCTCCTGGAGTCCTGCCCTGTGCTTTCTGTGTTTTCTCATTCTCAGAACATGCTGACGGAGCCACTGAGGAGCCTTCAGTTGTTGGAGGGTCTGTTGCTGTCCTGGTTCAGCTGGAAGCTGTGATGGATGCTGTCACCTCGTCCTCCACATACACCACAATTCTATACATTTTCTATTTACTATCATATTCAACTTTACCTGTTTGAATATATTGTTTCCATCCTGTTCACATCATCTATTGCATGCCTGTCTGTCCTGTCCTTTTTTAGGTAGTTTTTTTCTTATACAGGGTGTGTCTAAAAGGAGAGGATGTTGTGTGGCTGTTGTACAAACTGTAAAACACATTGGGCCAAATCAGATATGCGATTTTTGGCGTTTACAAAAAAATACTATTTTACAGAGGTTTAATTTTGGATAACCTTTTATTATATTTTATTTGGCTACAGAATTTTGATTTTGGATGCTCATATCAAATAAAATTTCATCCCATCTCAGGATGATGTTCAGTCTTTCATGTAATACTAGGGGGATGGACTCACAGATTTTATGGTGTTCATTGTTTTGCATACATTTTGTAGTGGATTTTAGCATAATGTTCAACATAGATTTTCAAAGATTAGTTCTTATTTATGTTTTGTTGTGCTTTGTCTGTGTGGGTTGACTGCTTTACCTAGGTATAAGAGACAATTCTTCATGGTTACAGTGTCAAAGATCATGTATGAGTAATAAGAAGAAAGAAATGGTTTCTCTTATAATAGTCCTTGCATAAACAACTAATTTGCACTGGCAAATATATGCTAGTCTTATGTACCATATCCTCGCTCATTTCCTCATTACTTATGCGCAATAGAAGGTTGGACACCTCACGCATTAGAAAAAAAAAAATGTTGGCCATCAATATAATCCATGCAGAATTTACATTCCCAAGTGCATATGGTGAAGCTTTTTAGTACTGTAGTAATATAAAGATGTGTACATTCAGCTAATGTGAGCCATGAAATGCTCTGCCTGAATTACTGCAGGCATCATTAAGTAATGGGAAATTGAAATTAGATTATATTTAGATTAGTTTCTAGTGGTGTTTAGATTTCCAAAAGTGTACACAAATAAATCAATCGTCAGTTCATTTTCAAACATACATTAATCCCTATGGAGAGTTTAAGGCGGCACATTCCTTCCCAGGCTGCTATCCTGTATGAATTCAGCAGGTAGTGGTAAGGGGACATCATTTTTTCCTGCCCGGGCCATCTGTCAGTCCCCCAGACATCGCCCACATTACATTAAATAAATGCCTGGCTTTTCTCAGGAGTCCACGGCAGCGTTATTAAACTGCCTACCTGTGTTAGGATGATAGATCTCCCCCAAACTTTGGACCCCCAGCAAGCCCAGGTTACCCATAAATGCAGAACATAAAGAGAAACGGCCTGGTTGGCATCAGCTGACTGGGCCTGTGTTTGAACAGAAGGCTACAGATTGAGAAGCAGCCAGCTATGCAGGCTGTATTTGACTTTGACAGTGACATGACACAGCAAAAAGAATGCTACAATAAATCCTAATGATTTGTTATTTGTCTTTAATTTCTGTGGGAAAAAAATCAACCACTTACTTCATACATTTAGGCCTTTATATGTGTTTTTCCTCAGCGTGCATCTGTGCACATATTCTACTGTATGTAGGCCAAACAATAAAAAAAAAAGTGAGCCACATTACACAGCAAACACTTTAATGGTAAACTTAGCTTAATGCATATTGTAAAGAGAACACACACTGCGCTCACCACAAAACAAAACATCAGGCTTACTCACACATTTAAAACAAGAGTCAAACATATTCTAAGCTGCAACAAAAGCATATAGTGTAAACAATGGTGAATTACTGTAATTATGCACTAGCTTGCTCACACACACACACACAAAAAAAAAATTAAACAGAAATCAGAGACGAGAATCTGCCTCTGCCCCAGTCACAATGATGTCTGCTTGCCAATTTACCACCGGGCCGTAATGACAAGCCTGTGGATGGCGAGTGTGATAATGGATGGTTCTAATGGTCAAGCCCGGACCGCACATTAGGAATCGGGTCGATGCTCAGTATTGCACACAGGAAGTGCTGCCAGCAATCAATGCTAGGCTAATGTGTGAAAAGGAGTAAGTTGAATGTCAGTGTTCCTGATCAATAACTATTCATTTTCAGCAAACCGCATTTCCACAAATAGGACACTTAATATTGTGCAATTGGATAATTACCATAACCAATTAAGGACGTGTGACACTAAGCGATGGGTGGTGGATGTGAAACATCCGCCACAAGGTGCTAATGGAGAGCAGCGCCAGACCCTGATCGACAGTCGGGAGATGGATCTTGATGTCTGCAAACTGAGGGACGCCAGCTAAAGCTGCAGGAGTCAGATAATCCTCTCTCTACCTCCATGGCACCACAGATAATGGATGTCCATCCGCTCAGATGCTGCGCAATGGGAATACCGTGCTCCAAAGGGAAAACGACACAACCACTTTACGACCGCTATCCTTTTTTTTTTTTTCTTCCTCCCTTCACTCTAGCCCCGTTCTCTGCTGATAACGTCAACTATCTAATCAAATTTGTATCACTCAGTCCGGCGGTGTAGAGCAGCGTGGCATTTCGGACATGGAGAACTCCATGTTTCCCAGCGGTGGCCCCGGGGTCAAGCCGGCTTTCTGACAAACGCGGCGAGGCCTTTAATGCACAGCGGGCCTCGCCGCTAATCCTCGCAGAAAAATAGTTTCTTGCCTGATAAAAACTCATCACTCCATGCCAGCTGTGAAGCTTTGTCTCAAAAATCTGGAGCGAATTGAAAAAACAGGCCCTTAAAAAATAATTGTTCAGCAAATACAAGTGAACAGACACACAGACATTAAAAATTAAGATGTACCTGATCCTGAAGAAGTCTGTAGCAATTATGGATAAAGTACAATTACGATTTGAATTCCATCTGATTAGTGGTTCCGTCATGTTGGTAACCCAACTCCTTGTAGTTCACTCTCAACTGACATTTCTAAATTGGATTAGACGATTAGATGATGTAATGAGGATTTTTACGACTGAGCCAGAAAGTACTTTACTGCCTCAATGCACAGTGACAACCGTGTTACTAAATGGCATTTGCACAACAGATATACAGTATTATAGTTGTTAAATATAAAAAAAAGCCCAACTTTATATTCTGTTGCTAGTGGAGGCAGAGATGAAGATGTTAACCTAAACTATACATGTCTATTATTAATTTGTTAGATTCATTACCTTTGATTATCCCTATATGAGGGGAACCGGAAAGAAACTTAAATTATTCAACATCATTTTAAAAGGGTCAGAAAGCTGACTTCATGTTCTTTTCATCGAGGATTTAACATCTAACTTGTTGCTGATAATCAACAATGCTATATTGAATTAAAACGACTCTTTGTATTCTGGTCTGGATCCCACCAAGACAGCCTAATTTTGTTCTAATAAATCTATATGAAACCAGATGAGTTCCAAACCCGGGAAACTGAAAAGGTCAGGAAAAATTTGATTTAGTCAGTCAGCTAATTTAATCAAGCGGGAGCTCGCTCTCGGTGCTGCTCCCCAGATCCACCTGCATGTTTTCCAAAAGCTCAAAAGAAAATGAACACATAGATAAACACACTGATAAACCGTAGGGAGCATGAGCAACGAATCAAACATGGGAGAGTGCTGCTGACGGTGTAAAATGTGGAATAGCACTGTTTTTCTGGTGTTTTTTTTATCCTGTTGGGAGGCTTAAACTATCGATTCATTTGCATCTCCTGGTTTTCAATTCAATTCAGTAAATCTTTTATCAGTAAATGTCTATTGTCCCTGGAGGGCAACTCTGGTGGTGCGGCAGAAAAAAGAAAAAAAAACACAAAAGTGCAAGTAATATAGAAAGAATGATAATAAAAGTGAAATAAATTGCATTAGGGTTGAAGGAGCCTTGTGCTCTGGAGCTTCTGAACCTGGGACCCTAAAGGTGGAACTCCTCATGCACCAGGATGGAGACTAAGCTGCGTCTCAGAGCCAGTATTCCACCACTCACTGTAGTTAGGCCTTACTCGCTTTATTGTACAATCCCTCAGATTTACATACAGAAATCTCTCAGAACTGGTGCAACCTACACGGCGAGACAAATTCCCAAAGAATGAAGCACACCTTCATGCTTTCTTGCTGTGCCGTTATTGGGTTGTTCTGATAACATTTGTTTCTTTGTGCCTCCTGATCCTGATTCAATCCCTTATTGAGCATCTGCCAATACGCAGCCTGATTCAGTACCCAGAGCAACCAAACAAAGGATTCATAAGGCACTGAGCTTTAAGTAGCCAATAACGAACCATTAAATAACCAAGTTTATAGGACAACGGAGGCCGGTAAAAATAAAAAAAAGGGGTGGGGGGGTTAACCATGAGTTTCACTCATTCCAGTTGAAAGAATCAGATATTAGAAGAAATAAATCCACTCTTTTATATATAGAATTCAACTACTTCCATTTGAATACTTTTCTAAATATGCTGAAGCATTACTCAGAGGATCCAAACACATTATTCCACTAATTTACTGTCCGAAAATGTGAAATGCAACGAGGCCGCCTCTTCGGTCTGTCGCAGACGGGGAAGTTTCGTCGGGGAAATTCATAATGAACGCGCCGCGGCCGCCTTCTATAATTCAAAAAGCAATTGGAGAGAGATGCATCCAACACGCTCTTAATGGAGAACTTAATTGTTCAAACCTGCCCACAACATTATCTTTGACTTTATTTCCCTTTTGCTTTGCGGGGGAAAGTGTGTCTGAATAGCAATGAATCAATTTGAGACTAAATGTCGAGGTCAGCGAGCCATCACTTTGATTAAGCTGCCCTACATGCATTTTAGACATGAGTGATGAAGAAAAGAAAAAGAAATATTTACACAGTGTTACTGCTTTCTGTAAAACACACACGCACACACACATTTCAACATTAAATATACAGTTCTGACAACAAAACACTTAGATAATATATTTGAAAAGTGAAAACAAACTGAACACCAAACAACTCGCCAAACCGACCCCATTAAAAGGTTTTCACTGCGTAAATTCACCCTGTTCACGGCCATCCTTTATTGGACGGCCGTGAACAGGGTGATGTATTCCAGTGGTGGACACGTGGACTAATACAGCATTCCTTAATTCAAAGGCTAAATGTCTAAACAACCAAAACATGCGTGGGCAGTCTTTCCCCTCGGAATTCTCAATCATTATAAAATCGTGTGCACATGCACGAACCTTCTGACCGTGCTGACATTTCACTATAACCAGCCTCCAACACACCCATAATGGCTGTTTTTTTTTTTTTTTTAGTTTAGTTTGACATTTTGAATTACTTTTTGCATGCAGAAAAGGGGGTTACCGCGTCCTCAGGAAATTAGGGATGTGCTATTCTCCTGAACGCTTGTCTACTCTCATTGTTAAGCACAGCTTCAACTGCTCAAAGTTAATTGAAAAAGAATAAAGAACCCTATTGAAAACACCCTTCCTGTGGGCCAACTGCTCCAGTTTTGGTGCGTGTGCCTTTTATTGTGCGATCATTCATTGATTGGAAACATTTAAAATGAAAATATGAATTTTGGCCTGAGACACAAAAAAAAATGTCCCCCTGCTCCCAGAAGAACGAAAACAGCAGTTTAACTGTTTGCTCCGATTCCGCTGGGCTGTTCAGCCCTGCAACACATGCTTTACTCCATTCACTGTTTGTGTGGTGCATATGACAATAGGCTGTATTAATAGGGTCGGGAGGTACAATTATATTTAATCACAACCTGGATTCCTCAAGTATTCACAATCATTTCTGACGTGTTTGAGTCTCATCGGGATGATGTGCACCTGTTCTATGAACTGAATGTATCCCCATAACGTGCTGGCAAATAAATTTGGCCTGGCTTCTTATCCAAAATATCAGCATAATGATTTCTTATCTCTTATAAATCTTTATGAGCCGCCAGACTCCCCCCACCCACTAGATGGCTGTCAATTTGTACCAAATCAGTCTATTTCAGAACAGTTTCCACAGCCATCAAACGCTACAACTTCTGTGATGAGCGAGCGTTGTGGTTGTAACGTGCATCAGTTTGAGTTTTAAACTGAGATAAATGGCGAACAAAGCTGGAAGAGAAGAGACTTTATACACCTATATTTATATGCATTTCTTGACTATATAGAGAATATAATTTCTATTAATTATGTCAAAAAGGCTTTGACAGTGGATGACTGTGGACATACCTGGCTTAAACTGGTCTTTCATTCTATTATGCAAACTTAAAGCACCTGTAGCTAAATTAAACAAATGTCGGGTCCCTTTTTATCATTTTTCCAGGTTTCTTTGCTTGTTTTTATATTGAACATAACTCATTTCCAACATCTGGTTTTGCAACCTTTTCTAACATGAGGTGTAGCAAATCTTAAATAAAGTGATGAAACTCAACATGTTTAAGGACGGAAGTTTCTGAAACATCCTTTCCTTCCTTTTGAAGGAGAATTGTGAAATTTATATTAGTCAGTCATCAGTCAGTCAGTCATTTTCTATACCTGCTTATTCCTCATTAGGGTCGCAGGGGTCTGCTGGAGCCTATCCCAGCGCGTTACGGCGAGAGGCAGGGATACACCCCAGATGGTCGCCAGCCAATCGTGGGGCACACACACCATTTACTCACACACTCACACCTATGGGCAATTTAGAGTTGCCAATTAACCTGAGCATGTTTTTGGACTGTGGGAGGAAGCCGGAGTACCCGGTGAAAACCCACGCAGACACGGGGAGAACATGCAAACTCCACACAGAAAGGTCCCAGACCCAGGACCAAGGAGGTCTTGAACCTGCGACCTTCTTGCTGTGAGGCAACAGCGCTACCCACTGCTCCACCATGTCGCCCGAAATTTATATTAAATAATAACAAAATATTATAGCCTAAAGCCTTTATCACAAGAAGAAAATAATTCAAGAATCATGTTTAAAGCTTCTTTTGCCTCTGCTGCCATCATGAATCTTTGTTAAATTGGTATTTTACCTGGTTTAGCTTTTTTGACTTCGGTAAAAAAAAATGGCCTAAGTAAAATGTCCTTCGTCCTATAGGGCAGAAAGAGTATGATCCTCACAATTCAGGATTGAACTATTTTACCAGCATCATTTTGAGATGATTAAAAAAATGACATATATTCATTTGCTTAAATGATCAGGTTAATAAAGATACATAACTAACAAATAGGAGCTCATTTATTATGCCGTTTTTCACCTTTCATTCGAAAGTAAATTTGACATCTGCGTTGTAGGGAATGAATTCAGAACATGTGATTATAATTAAACCGAACAACACTCAGAAAACTTTACTCACCCAGAATGAAGCCTAATAAATTTAAAGAGATCTAAAGATTTTAAAATCATGTCAAACCTGAGTGATTTCAAAATAATTCTGAGATGAATCTTACTGTTGGATCGTTAAAATGTACCTCTATCCATTTCAGACTTGAATATAAAACATGCATATAAATAAGTATTAATTGTCTGATATAAATATGAACCTATTTGTTACCATCACTTTCAATAGAGCTTTGCCAATTGGCTTTTCACACAATAGCCTCAACCTGATGAGTGATTTGGAATTTGGGCTGTTTCAGAACTGCACACAGTGTTGTGACACTCTGATGTGGAAAATGAGTCATTGTGGGTCTTGAGGAGAGAAACCCGGGGAATAAATGACTCCCACAAGGGGATCGCAGATCACTGACACATATCAGCTCTCTGATATCTGACTGATACAATCATGTGGTTGCAAATCTGTTGACACTTGTACATCTTCTTTCCCAGATGGTTATCGTGTCAAATGTTCAATCCTCCTCTCACTCTTTGCAGCTCGAGAAGCTGTGGCTTATCATGCATATGTAATATACATAATTTGTCTTGTTACTGAAGTTTATTGGTTTGTTGCGAGAAACGTGAATATTAATGGAGCCATACTCACCCAATGTGTGCATGCAGAAAGCTTCAGGAGGTCAGTATTGTCTATTTCAAAGGTAATCAGATGCCAGATCATACACGACATTTTCCAGATTTATCAGAGATTGGAGCGGTAAGGAGAGTTGGATGCATTCAGTGGCAATTTTGTTGGTCGAAAAGACCCCGTCAGTGAGAGGCATCAAAGGAAATTGGCAGGGGTTGTTCAGACTAACAGGGAGGCCGACAGTACAGGAATAGAAGTGCAGCAAACAGCGGGGTCCAGGGGGGGCTTTTCAGTACCACATCTTGTTGAACCTTGAAGTGTGTTGGCTGCAGCACCAAAGGACCCAACAAGGTCTCAGCGCTGTCAGCTAATACAAAGGAAACGAGTCCACCGACCCTCGATGATTTAATAATGGAAACCCCTTCTCAAAACCCCTTGAATTCTGTAGCAACGTGCGGATGGAGGTGCGAGCATCTATCCAGCCACGCGGAACAAACTGTTGACGGTGATATAATTTTGCGCGCTGTGTTTCTTGGCTCGCATTAGCGCCCTTAATGCCAACTGAGCATAATTTAAATGCCACACCATTCTCAGCTACTGACCAGGAGCATCGTTCGCCTGCCCCCCGTTTCAAAAGGATACTTCCGGCAGGATAATGGAGCATGCTACAAAGCGCTCATTATCTCTAAAAGCTTCCAAGAAAATGACAGTGACTTCAGTCTACTCCGCCAGGCTTTAAAGTCACCAGAGTTCAACCCGGCCGAGCACCTGTGAGATGAGCTGCAGTGGGAGGTCTGCAACGTGAAGGCATGGACGGGAGATTTAACAGGAAACGTGTGATGCTATCAAGTGAGTCTTAGCCAGAATTACCAACAAAACATCTTGTATTCGTGCCTGGAATGTGAACTGTTCCCCCTTTAAAATCAGAGATAGCGAAAATAATCCAATGCTAGTCTGACATATACAGTCAATAATCTCTCAGTTCTGGTTCTTGTGAAAGTCCATCTAGTTACCCCATGTCCAAAAGTGATATGTTATACAGCCAAAAGCTTGTTTTGATTCCTTTACATCTTAGCACCACAACACTAAATCAGTATTTACATAGGCTCATTACTCAGTTCTCATGTACTTACTTAGTATTTCCATTTGATTCTCTTTTATACTTCCACTCCATTCCAACATAAAATAACATTATTCATCCCTTTTATTTTCTTTTTAAACTATTTGTTCAGAACTTTGTGTTACAGGTGCAATATAAATAAAGTTGAGTATTGTTATAGTTATGATACTATGATAGTATAATACATTAGTACTATTAAAGCATTATAATAATATTAACAATCTATCTGATATATAGGATACATGTGTAGGAGCATTTTATTTTTGCATTTGAGACATCAGGTGTTTTTTGAAAAAATAATTTAGAGATATGGTGCCTATCTTGTACAAATTGTCTTATTACACAGACCGCTGACTGCTGAGTTACTTTATTGCCTACTTTCGGGTTATTTAGGCTATTATTTTAAAAGGCAAGAGAGGAAACGGCAAATACCAGACACATTTGACCATCATGTTGTCGGTGTAAACTATTGCACATTATTGCTGACACAGACCAGGAACACAGCAATCAAAAAGCAGATTATATAAAATGACAGAAATATTCTGATGATTATTTTAAATCAGCCAGGGGTCTGTCCAGAAAATGTGTTTCAGACTATAATGTAACTGCTGCTGTGCAACAAACCACAACTGGAAACTCGTCATCAGAGTGTAACAACATCGTGTCTGTCAACTTTCATTCGTGACCATGACGAAAATAAAGTTGTGGCAGCGATGTTTCCTGTCTGGATATCAGCTTTTTCCATTATTTCTCATCCATTATCACAAAGGTCAACACAGAACATCAGACTGAGGAGATTCAGACACCTTGTTCCTGTTGGGCGACTCAGATTTTCACCGCTTCATCTGACACGTTTCAGTGAGTGGGCGCGCATCTGTGTGTGTGTGTGTGTGTGTGTGTGTGTGTGTGTGTGTGTGTGTGTCTATGCACTTGTGTTGTGTAGCTGTGGTTGTGGGTGTGTGAACTGTTGAGAAAGACAGAGAGCTGTAGCCTCCTGCAGCAGACATGCTGGAGATAGTTTGTGTTTTCTTTCTGCTTGGCAGGGCAGGCGGGAAGAGAGAGAGGTGCATGATGGGAGAGCAGCACATGGGTCTGCCAGGGTTGCTGATGAACATCTAAGGATGACCTTGGATGCACCAGGACGAGGGCTGAGCAAAATTTTCAGATGACATGAAGATGAAGTAGACACAACACAAGCTGCCTTTCATATGTCACCATGCTGACAAGTGACGTGGGTCATGCAAAGGCTACTTTCACGTCGCCTGTATTTTATTATTCTGTTAGAGTAAAAGGGGACTCGATGTAGTAGCACAAATACAATTTCCAGACCCAGGGCTCTATAAATTTGCAATGTGGGTCTGCCACTTTAACTTTAATTTTTATTATATTTTTTTTTATAGATTTATTGCCATGACATTTTGAACAGATTTGCATGATTCTCAGAGGATGAATCCTACTAACTCTGATTAATCACTTTTCTGCTGCCAACAACATGAGGTTGATATTTTGCATTTTTACTGTAGTACTCTGACAACTGTTGTATGGATTGTGATGTAATTGTGTAGAGATATGATGACTTTGGAGATCTTCCGACTTGTCCTGTAGCAGCATCATGAGTCGGCCCTCATGGTGAAGCCTGAACTGTCTGACAACTATTTAACGGACTGTCATGAAATCTGGTCCATTACAAATATGGACGTTCACGTCAGGAAGATTGACTTTGGTTATTAACCTATTTAAAATCCTACCCCCCCCAATACAGGGGCAGCATAAGTTTTATTCATATACATCGCACGAGAAAACCTCAGCTACAACGGTATATAAAGTATTTTTATCTGTAGTAAAACACAATGTTACCGTTACAGCAACAACATATGTCTTTAATATCCACATCAATACCATAAGAAAATAGTTATAATATCAGTAGTAGGGCTGCAACTAACCACTATTTAGATTATTAATTCAGGTTTGAGCTGTTTGTTCAATTATTTAATTGGGTCCTTTATAATTTCCTTTTTAGATATCTTACAGAATATATTCTTCCTGTTCTGTAATGACCCTGAGTGTGTGATTTCTATGATTATATGGAAAAAATAATGAATCTTGGAACTCTTAACTGATTAATCATTGAATGTTGCCATTACACATAATTTAGCTTATTTCACATTGTTTTCTTGATTTGGATCAGTTTGGTCTTGTTTCAAGTGTTTTATCTGTAGAATAACATTATGTTAGGTATTTCATTTTTTTCTGTCACAGCAACATAGAAATTCATTCTGGCACTTCTGTAGTCACCTGCAGCAAAACATACCCTATGTTGTTGTAAAGATATTCCACATTTATTAACATTAATAGCAGGAAAACTGAATAGAATAGGCCTGGGGCTTAAATAGTTCAATATTGTTCTCTCATAAAATCTGCATGTGAGTATTGTCACTGTGAGCATGGTAGCAGGATAAATTGTCATCTCGAAGTCCCCCAGGTACGGCCTCATTATGCCTCTGTCCAACGGATAATTCCCCACACTCGACCCCCAACATGCATCACACGCCGTGTCACATTGCTGATGCAGGTAATGAATAAATATTAATCACCATTCTCAAATGGTTAAAAAGCATATGAGAACAATGCTACAAGATTGCAGTCTAACTGCAGTCTAGTGTTCTGTACTAAAAGTAGTGTTGAAATATTCAATAATATTTTCTATATTTCCAAACAGGGTGCTGCAGTGTTTCATTTGGCGTAAGAACACATGGATTGTCCTTAAACAGGAAGTGTATGTTTAAATGCATCTATGGCATAGGCTCGGAGTGAATAATAATAATAGGACAGAAGTTAACATAATTTCACAGAGCTGTGGCTATACACACTTATACTTTAAAGATTGAAATTCTACCTACTTTGGTGTGACTAAAAGGAAAACATAATGAGAAACTAATAACACCATTACTTGTAATTTGTTCAAATACGAAATGGTGCCTTTTTTTAAACATAAGGAAAATGTATTTCTCCTTTACCTCTGGTAAATATTGTGTCTGGTGAATATTAGCTTTAATGCATCTAGTTGCTGGCGACACAGCTGGTGAGAGGAGGAGACAGGCGGTGGGAGGAGGGTAAAAGTCGATTGGTTGTCACGCCATCAGAGAATAAGTTGTTTTAATGAAACGTTCAGCATCTGTGCTTATTGATAGAGAGCACTTTTGGTGGATGGGCTGTGTGTCTGACACTGGGCTGATTGTTAAAATAGTTTGCACAATGATGTGTGCCTGCCCTTTTCATGGTTCATTAACACAATAAGATGTCCTTTCACATGCAAGCCGCAGCTCATTAAGTCAGCCATTAAATCATGCGAGGTGTGAGCAAATGACTGAAAAAACAGGCATGTGCCGCTGGAGATAAGGACGACTTTCAGTGGTTAAAACACTTTGCTTAAAAACACAAACACCTGGACAGGAAATGATAAAGAAAACGCAAGCTTTCTATTATGTTATAATAAAAATGTCATTATGTTTACTGTGGCAAATCAAAAAGCAATTGCGATTCATTTTTATCCAAGCGTGGAGGCAGTCATGTTCAAAGCATATAGGTGCATTTCATCTGAAATAGAATCCAATCTGAGCTGTGACCATATGTTAACACACAGCAGATATTAATCTGCATGATTTCATCTCCCTACTTTTGCGACAGGGTGGTGAAATATTTCTTATTTGTACACAAGCGGGGACAAAAATCTTTATTTTTCCTGTCACTTGAACAAGGGCATAAAGCACAGAAAAGGCCCTGCAGTACTTGAGAAGTAGGAAGCAGTGCGGTTGTGTGCTTCTCCCGGGATTTTCCTCCTGTTTCGGTGGCAAGGGCTCCGTGTTTGCACACTCCGGCAGTGGAATAACTTTAAAGTACTTTTTTTAAAAACTGTTCCACACAGTTTATTCGTGTTCATAGAGACACATGTGACATAATTCACGGGAGCATTTGACAGCAGAAGGACTCTGGAGGCCAAGTATAGTTGTACTAAATGTCAGAGAATGAAATGCCTCGGACTGTCAGGGGGAGTAGGGAGTTCTATCCAAAGAAGATTTGATGTTGTTTGACTGCAAATTATGCATTTTCACATAATTTTGAACCTCACAATATAAAAAAAACAACACCACGTGTTGTAGATTTCCACAGCACATACAGACATTAGCAAGAAAAACTGTGAAACAAATACGCTCGCTGATGATGTCGACACTAAATATGGTTTACAACAGCAAAGACACTATATAAACTCGGTAATATCTCACTGAAAACAAAAATAACATGTCACTAAAGCAAATAATGTATCTGACATAAAAGTACTGAGTGAGATTTATAAAGAATAGAGTCATCAGTCTGTATCAGTCATTCCTCCTATGATGTGATGTGAGGGCACGCAGCAGTTTCTGCATGCGTTAACCTTCCATAGCTAATTATAATTTGATAAAAAAGAAGCAAATGTTGGATGATTCATTCACATCAAACAAACAGGAAAACAGGCAGAGTTGGAGGAAGGTGTGCAATTATAGGTTAGATAAGCCCACAGTGAATGGGGGGGTTTCATTTTGAGCCACCAGGTTAATACACTATATCGCTAAAAGTATTCACTCACCCATCTAAACAATTAGTCAGGTGTTTCCAGCACTTCTCGAATGTTCCACAGTCAACTGTCAGCTGTACAATGAGAAAGTGAAAGTATTTGGGAATGACAGGAAGTAGTGATGTAAACTGATGGAGCGCGGTCAGCAGATGCTGAGCGGCATAATGAGAAGAGGTCGCGAACTTTCTGCAGAGTTAGTCACTACAGACTTCATGTGGCCTTCAGATGAGCTCAAGCACAGAACTCAGATCTACATGGAATGTGATTCGTCAGATGCAGAGGTGTAAAGTACGCAGCCACTGGACTCCAGAGCACAAAGCAATAGAGAGAGTTCTCTGGAGTGATGAATCATGTTTCTCCATCTGGCATCTGATGGACGGGTCTGGATTTGGCGAAATCAACGATACTTGTCATGTGAGGTTTGGTGGAGGGGGATTATGGTGTAGGGTGTTTTTCAGGAGCTGGGCTTAGCCCCTTAGTTCTAGTAAAAGGAGTGTGATTACTGCATCAATCCAAGACATATGTCATACTAAACCCCATAGGCTCGGAATGGGATGTCACTTAAATTCAGTTACAAATCAAGGCAAGTGAGGGAATACTTTTGGCAATATAGTGTATGTTGTTGTTGTTTTTTTTTAAATTGGGTTTTATGGGACACTCATCCATATCAATGTATTGCCTACAGAAGATGGCAGCATTAATGGATTAGCCGTGTACAGCTCCAGTAGCAAAATCACAGTTTTATTGAAACTCTACAGGTAAATAGGGTAGAAAATAAAACACTGTAGATATCACCATGAATCTTCCCTAGTTGATTTCTTATGTTAAGACAATAGTTTTTTTGTAGAGATCTTGTAGAGTTGTAGAGAAAATCAACTGTGACTTCTTAGTTTGTTGAAGACTCTACAAGATAAAGATGACCTGGAACCAGATTTTTTGGTATTACAAGTTTTTTAGTTGTTTTTTTTTTTACACATTTAAATATGCAAGTGAGGAATTATCTATGATAATTATAAAAATGATGAATGACTACATTAATGTAGCACTTTATCTACAGTAGATACTCAAGGGTGCCTGAAAGTGAAGGAGGGACATTCACCTCCACCTGAACACTCACCAAGGGAGGGGCCATTCAGCTAATTACTCCAGGGGCTGATTAGGTGGACAGATGGAGAAAGCCAGGTTGGGAATTTAGCCAGGAAACCCCTAAATATGCACTCATTTGCAAACATTTCCAGAACAGAAATGTGAATGTTGGATGAAGGCTGAAAGTATTTTGTTTCATTTTGCTGACATAAATGCCAACAGATAAAAAAAAACTGTTTTCATCATGTTTTTGACAATAAAATGTTTTATAAATCAGAAAATAAATGATATACATTCAAACCCCAATAGAGTTTTAGTATACTAGTTCTACAAGTGGGGATTTCAGATAAAAACTCATTAATGGAATGCGTCACCATTAAACAAATTAGCCAATGGGAAAAATCATCCAAATAGTAACTATGCATATTTGCAACAACATATGTTGCATCCAAATACTCTGCATTAAATATGAAGATTTGTGCCTGAGTCAGCCAACAACAGACTGTTTTTAAGCCGCTATAATCTCCATCACGACGAACTTCCTAATTCCTAATGGACACATGTCAGTCACCTTTTTAACCTGCGGTTGTAGGAGTGTAATCAAAACACTGAAAATGCTGAATCGAGCCTTAATTCTCATTATCGAATCATTCGCTTCATAAGCTTTGGACCCTCACGATGGCAGATGGCATCTTTTCCCTGCGATCTCTGGCAGCCACCTCATCCATCTGCGGATGACAGGAGCCATTTTATTAATGTGCTCATGAATGCTTCCTGTTTCATTCCGTGTCCTTGACGCTAACCTCCAGCGTGTCTCCAGCTGCAGCGGGGTGATGGGACTCAGCGTGGCCATTTCCCCTTTCTCCATATCATCCTTTCCCTTTTCTCGCCTCTCTACTGTACGAGCCGTATTTCTGACAAGCGATGTGACAACGCCGTGTCTTGGACCTTGTTGCCATGCTGTCCTGTAACTACCCTGTTATGTGGCCTTTCATCCCTTTCAGTTGCAATTACTCTCCCTCGATTTTCTCCCTCCAAGCCATACTTTCCACTCTGCATGCCTTTTCCAGAGTCATTACTCCAGATCCTCTTTTCATGCAGCTTAATGGCGTGCATGTAGAGGAGGTGACTGATGGTGACCCTTTTGAACCTGTGATCCACTCTTTAATGGCGTCGTAGGTGCAGGGTTAAAACATCGAATGACAGTCACCTGTGCGATCCTTTTGTAGAGCTTTTAGTGTTTTTTATCTGGTCCATAGAGAAAAAAAGGAATATTTTTCTTCTGATATGATGATAAAATTCCAAAAAAGTCATAACCTGAGGGATCTGAATGTATCCGGGTGCAGTGAACTGCCCGTTGCTGTCTCGGAGGACACAAGAAAAGACAGTTAAATTGTGTATTTGAAATCACTGCTCTGATTTTGGTATCATAATAATAAAATATATCTGCCAGGTCTAGTTCAAATTTCATTGAGGTCATTTCTAGGGTTTGTACTTGAACCACAACCAGAACAGCCTGTGCTCACTGTTGCTGTGTGTTTTTGCATTTAGATGCTATCGTACCATGTTGTTAGGCAAGCAAACTGCGAAAAAAAAAATCACTTCTTTTTAGTGCATTACATGATTTGTAAATAATTACAAATCAATGTCCCACCCCTATTTACTGATTATTGATGCTACCTAAAATGTTTGTTTTTTTTTGTCCCAACCGACAGTCCACAACCCAAAGATCATCGGTTTACTATAATAGAAGACCAAAAAAAAAAGAAATTAATCATAGAACAAGAGAATTGGGCCATTTTATTCTTACATAAGACTCTGATCAATAAATTGATTATGAAAATAGGTGGCCACTAATGGCAAATAATCAAATAATTATCACAGCCAAAGTTCCAGTTGTGCAGGTTGTTGGGCAGCTGCAGCTTTGGGAATTATTGTTTCCAACCTCCTGCTGAGCTTTGCTCATGTGCTGCCACACATGTCCATTCAGCTTCAAAATGACGATGCCTGACAGGGGTTTCCGTGTTGGGCAGCTGCAGGTTACTGGGCAGCGGGCGTTTGGTGCTATTTCCAGGCGGGGCCTTTTCAGGATCAGAGTGGGAGCCCGCTGTTAGTAACTGGGTCATTACGGCAGCACAATTAGTTGCTACAATCAGTCGGTGTTGTTCATTTCAAGGACCCGGTTGCTACTGCAATGGTGATTATGTCCTACTGTGTCATTTATTCAGCACTGGTCCCAAATCTAAAGCAAAGCTGTATATTAACATGAGCTGCTGAAATTTTAAACTACAGAATATGCCACAACAGACACTCAAATTAAATCAGTTAAATTTAACACACAGTTAAATTAAATTAAATCAGTACATGTGCAGAGAGAAAACACTGCATATACTAATCTCTACTGGCTTAAAAAGGCACGAAACACCTTGTAAAATAACTTTCCCTCACACACTAGCAAATTCTGTGAATACGAACAGGCCAGACTGACATTCAACACAACACTGCTATTGCTATTTTACCAGTGTTCTTTTTTTGCGTGTTTGTGTAATAAAAATCTCTCACAATTTTATACCGTAACAATAATTTAATAAAATCCATTTTTATTGGTAATCTTAAATAACAGCGATGAGCTCGGCTGCAGGGCTACATCAGACAAAAACGGCCACAGCAATATATTATTATATAATGTAAGTGAGGCCGATTGTGTGGTCTGCAATACAGGGGTGACATAATATGTTGTTTGGATTAACATTTTGAGTACTGTAGACTTAATTTTCCTGCTTTCCGGTGAACTTCTATGGGCTAATTTTGCTCGTTGGGCTCTGGCGACTTGCTAATAACATTACCCGGGACTTGGCAGTCGGAGTCGTCTGGACTCCCGCCGCTTCTTCCATGGCAATGTCATGGTCATTTCAAAGCCTTTTTTTTTTTTCCAAAATGTATATCAGTCGTCTGCAGTCCTCCTGGTACACAGAGTCTTTGATGAATTATCTAGTTATTAATTAGTTCAGAGGGTTAATTTAATTGAGTGATAATCAGACAACCTCCGAGTTCTCCCAGTACGACTCACTGGTCAAAAGCTTATGAGGCACACTGCTGTTAATGATTCCCATTATTACCGCCACAGAGGAGTGCAGGAGTCACAGCAGGTGACCTAATTTGATCTCACGCTGTAATGAGGATAAAGATCTTTCTAATAGGCACAGCCAAGTATTACAGGGCCTGTTAGGAAAAGTGTGGCTCCCAGTGATGGGCCTATTACTGTATATGTCCAACAAAGTGACCTTGATGTAGTCCCCCCCCATCTCACAGATATCTTATTACAGCTGAAACGTATACAATACCATAAATTAAGCCAGAAAATGGGTTCTGCAAAATGTGCAAAGGTCCCCACATCCAAAGCTGTTATGTCCATTATTACTTGATATTAGCTTGTGATAGTTACTACATTTAGCCATCATTTACCGGCCTGCGAGGGGGAAGCTCGGATAACATCAAATACTCTCCTGCTGAGACACGATTAATTAATAAGAGTCGTGCTGAAGGAGCCTTTCCCCTTCCCCTCATTGTGCTTACGAGCTGGGAATCGATTTGTGTCTCTCCTGCTGCCACAGTGTCTGACAGATGTCTTTTTGCAGTACAAGGCTCACGCTGCAAGCAGTCACAGTGTCTGCAGCTGAACCACGCCAGGCCAGATAAGAGGCCTTGAGCAGCCTGTTGGGGTTGGAGCATGAAGGGAAAAAAAAAAAAAAACCTCTTTGTTGTTTTCCTCTGCAGGCATTGTTGACAGGTCACAGGGTTGGATAAAGGGCAGTTGAGGAAAAAAAGAAAAAGAAAAAAAAAGCATCTCTTCCATTAATATGTTGCAATCGAGCAGGGAGCGACGTGTTTGTGTGAAACCGGTCTCATCTGGGGAGAAGAATCTTCACCTGCCGGCACACCGCTTTGGTCCTGATGGAGATGCTTGAAAGGAAACAACTATTCATTGATTGCCAAAAGACGTCTTTTTTTTCCACGGAGGAAGCAAAGTCTTAATACATCTTGTGTGTGATATTTCAGACTTGGGCTCAATGTTTTTCTGTTCCAGTAGGGGGCATCATTTTATTTTATTTTCCTTATACCGGCAGCTAGATCGGCTGCTACAAAGTTGGATGCCATTCACCGCTTTGCTTGAATTTCCTTCCCTGCTAAAAGATCTAAAAGGTTTTATGGTAAAATAGGTGTTTTCGCTGAAACCTCCCTAGTTCTACGGCTTATTTCTAACCAATCAAAAAGGAAAGAAATTGATGAAAGAAGAGTCTAAAGTTTCACTAGATATGTGCGATGTTTAGGTAGTTTTAAAACCTAATATTCTGTGGGTCTTCAAAGTTCAGTGAAAATGCCCAAAAAACCACTGCCATGTTCAGAGCTCACTGCTCTGAACATGGCAGTGGATGAGTTAAACAGATTAACATGGAATCTGGTGCAGATATCCACAGGGTGCTTCACGAGTCTCTTATTTGTCCTCGCTCCTCGCTGCAACATTTTGCAGCAAATTATGAGCGAGAAGACATGAGAGCAGATTCTCCTGGAAGACATTTTTTTTCGGCCATCACGCTCCTTCATTAGGTAGTTATTGATTGGATGCTGCAGCTAATCGGGACAGATCTGATACGTCACAATGTCCCTGCAATTTGGAACAAATTACATATCAAACTGTATCACGTCTACATTTGATTATTTTTTCGCCTTCTGATTCAACATCTAGCAGCATTCATTCTTATTAGGGATTAAATTGAAGTCAGGGAGAGTCTGTATGTCAGCAAGAAACACATTTTCAAACTCATAATTTTGCTTGATTTTCCATTCATGCGGAAATGTTCCTGACCGTCGGGTTTTGATGAGTCACGTCACTCAATTTTCCCCCGAAACATTTTGCCTAATAAATCATTCCTATGATAAATAAGCGAAAAGCAGAATACCATTAAATACAGACACAAATATGGAGTAAATACAATTGCGCCGGCGGCAATGGTCCGCGTGTGTCTGAGTCGGACACAGAACACAGCATGAATACAGAAAGCAGGTTTTTATTCATCTGCAGGTGTTTGTTAACCAGGTAACAGGCTGCAGAGAGAAAACACTGCTGCTGGGGCCGTGATAACTGTGCAGCTTTATTAGTATTAGCACACTGCACATGTGCAGACAGAAGCTCTGTCCAAGCTCGGCAGCTTTATTGCTATTAGCACGCCGCACATGTGCGGCCACAAACTCCACCTGAAGTCGCTCATTTCTGTCCTCTGAGAGCGGCCTGCACCTGGAAAATAAATAAATAAACGAGGAAAACATGGATGCAAATTAGGAGTCCCCGAAGGATGAAGCCTTAAAAAATTAAAAATTTAAAAGAAAATACTATTAAAAATACAGCGCACATTACTCATCCTGCAGCAACGACCCATGCATCATTTACCGAACTGACCGATTGTCTGATCTGGAAATCCCTTTGTATCCGTCTGGATCCATCTACAGTAAATTGTTACTTGTTAGCCAGAGGCACATTTAATGAACAAACAGCGGGTTGCTGCTTCCTGAGGGCTGACACTATCTCAAAAACGTGTGATTCCCACTTATCGCTGTACCGTGGCCGAGTCAGAATCTCGCCGCGTGGCAGCACAAATAGAGAAATATCACCCAGGAGTGAAAAATGAAAAGAAAGCAGTGGAACATTGTACTAGACAGGTGGTGGTATAAGTGGAGGACATATTAACAGGATTTTGATTATTTTTTAATAGTTTGTGTTTTATTTGAAGTGAGTGATGTTCACACTCAACTCCATTGCAAAAGGCCCCAATTTAACAATAATTAGTGATGGATCACTTTGTTATTTAAATTTCATTTTTACCGAAATAAGTTAACATTTATCTATAAAGTACATCCTGGTTTACACAGCAGTCTCTTAAACACATTTTTTAAATATCATCTATGCTGTTTGTCCTAAGATTTTTTAAACCAGGACTGTTTTAAACAGTGAGGTTTTATAATACATGAGTCAGACTGTGGAGTTTTTGTGCGTTCGGCCTTCAGCAGACACACCTCCAGCACTCAGCACACCAGAGAACACAGAATATATATTTTATAATGATCGTGAAACCTCATTTTATATCCTTGGCAATTTTTTTCATTATTCACATCAGGGTCTGGGTAGTTAATAATGCTAATAGTTATGCAGTATGAAACCAATAAGGACTGACATTTCGGGCAGAAGTAACAAGCCTTGGCGGCCGTAAAGGATAAATGTCAGTATGTAGTGTGAGTGATTTATGGCAGACACTCCAAAGTAACACGGCCCAATTTATTATCCGAGCAACTCTGTCTCAAATAAAATGCTCATCAAATTGATCAAATCAAGTGACAATTTCCTTAAATGACGAATGCCAGTTTTGAGTTGTTAATGATGAATGTAAAACAGAGAAAACCAGACATGACACATCATATCACGACTATTTTAAGTGGAAGCGCTAACCGTATATACATATACAGCCTCCGTTCTCGCACTTTGTGTAATTAAATTTCTAATTAGCAGATACCAGCATGCCGAAAGGATAAACTGAGGTGTTGGAAACGGTGAACATTATACCTCAGCATGTCGCCATTGTCATTATGAGCGTCTTCACATGCTGACTCTGCAAGTACAGCCTCCACAGCCACGCTAAGATTTATTTATCATTCCACAGTTGCAGTGTGCACATACCTTGTCTAGAATGGGAGAAAAAAACTGATTTATTATATTTAAAGCTGAGCCAGGCAAGGTTATGTGATTAAAGCAGGTGAGTAATTATCTCATCAACCTCCCTACGGTAGGGATGTGGCACGGAATGACGCCGCCGTCGCCGCCGCTACATGAGCCCCGTCAGCCTCGTCCTATCACATCAGGATATTCTCTTGCTGTCATTTTCCCACAGTAAAAGTTTCATTGTTGAACCGATTAAAGTCGCTGACACTTTCCACTTCCCTGCACCGCAGGGTTAAAGTACATATAAGCAGCCCAGACATTGGATCTTTTCTCGATTTCTATTCTAATTATGTCGATCCTAATTACCAGTCATAATTCCTGTTCTGATGGCTTTTGTTTTCGCTGTGATACGCTGCAACACACAACGATGTGATCTTACGCTTGTTCTCGACACCAAGCTGTGAATTCTGCTTCCATGGTAAATGTTCATTTCATGTAATTAGTGAGGAAAGGCATGTTGAGAGTGTCTTTATGAGAACTACCCAACCGGTGCCTGGTTTATATTTCTCAATTCAATCAGCGTGTGTCTTTACATTAGCTGCCAGTTTAACGGGGAATGGATTTGAAGATGTGATTCGTTGAAGCTGCATGGCCTTAGACATTTTTTAAATTACTGTTTCCCCATCATCCTGCATGCATTTTTTTTCTTTTAGAAATACTTGGGTAATTTGTGTGCATGTGTGT
Source organism: Eupleurogrammus muticus (assembly GCA_036785175.1). Classification (NCBI taxonomy): domain Eukaryota; kingdom Metazoa; phylum Chordata; class Actinopteri; order Scombriformes; family Trichiuridae; genus Eupleurogrammus; species Eupleurogrammus muticus. The sequence continues at coordinate 11,299,380 of JAYKQN010000002.1, read as the reverse complement.
ATGGATCTTGCTAGGCTGTATGAAAGAATTTTTTTATCATTATTGATGTGGGCAAAAAGTGCAGGAAAATTTCAGCCAATTACACGGACTTTCCAGCATCTGGTAATTTCCCAGGTTTCCTTTGCTTGGATCTTACCCCGACATGTTGTGAAAGGTGCACGTCAATGCCGAGCAGGTGAAGAAAATTAATCTTTTGCTTTGCTTTTTCGCCTCCTGCTGTCGATAATTCCGCGGGTTTGTGCGAGCGGATCAGCCCGTTCACGTTCTGACAGAGACGCCGGCGACCTGGAGGAGCAGCGCGGCGGTGCAATATGCATCCCAATATCTCTGAAATACTTGAGGCAGGAGCTCACATTGTTTCTTCTTGTCACATACATATCATTCTCACACAACAGTAAGTCTGCCTAATGAGCATAATCCCTTAAAGCAGGCCCGTATTGTCAGTGTTGAGCTTATCCCATTTTATTTCCTTATCATGCTGATCTAACGTCAGCATGTTCTTCCGATAAACATCACAGACACAAAGAAGGAGGATTATGGATAATTGCAGGGGGAAAAATCAAATTAAATTATACATGGTGTTTAAGCTGCATCTGTGCACTGGGGCGTGCTGCATCACCGGTTTACTTTGATAGAATGAGTCTCATAACTTCTATTTAGTCTACATTCAAACAAAACTGCATTACAACTATTAAAAAAATGTTTTTTTCTCGCCGTTTTTTTTTTTTTTTTATTACTGTATCTCTAATGTGAATTCACTCAATTGTGAACAATTTCACACACGTTTTGCCATGTGGTTGTTGGTGATGTGTTTTGTGGGATTATCACATTCATTTTTATTCACAGGAGCTCAGTGAACTCTCTAGAGGGTTCAGCCAAAAATACATTCAGGGATTTGCATTATCTATATTTCATATAATAACACATAATTAATCATTTATTTTAATGCCTTGCCCTATAATTATAAATACAAAGGGTAATCTAATTGTGTGAATGTGATTATTTTCAGACAACTAGTTTCCCTCTAGATTTTTTTTTTCCATCCTTAAAGTTCAAACTGTCTCCATCATGGATTTATTAGCCGCCTCTATCATTACATACATATCTGCTTCTGAAGTGGTTTTTAATGTTTTACTTCTGGCTTTCCAGCTCACTGTTTCAAAGTTTTGCACGCAGAATGAAATTAAAAAAATAAAAAAAAAAAATTACCACATTCATTAACAATCTTTATTGATATCTCCACTGCAGTGATGTTAGTCAACTCAGTAGACAAAGCCACCTTTCAGATTGTGTACTTCTAGTTACAAGTTTCAGGACGCTAAGTTTTACTTACAGGATTTGTGCATTTTTTTAGTTGGTAAACCCTGTCCACGATTCCCTTAGACATCATCAGTAACTTCACAAAAGAGATAACTTTAATGTCAATGAGGCAGAGCAACAACGATGTCTCTACTGTGCTAACTGTATAAAACTGGGTCCTGTGTGAAGGGCAGTGACCAAGCGTTGATTGTGATTAACACCGACCAGCCGCCACATTTATAAATATATGCATGTTCAATGGCTGTGTCTAAACAAAGAGCATGAGAGATGAGCAGGTGCACACACACACACACACACACACACGCACACATTCTTCCAGAGGGAGAGAGAGGACAGACAGACACACAAAGACCAAACTAGCAGATAACCCACTTGTTGACCAGCATGCAGAAATCAAGGGGAAAAAAAAGACTTAACACAGGTCTCAATGGCTGGTTGTCTGCTCATGAAGGAAATCCTGGACCAAGGTTTTACTTTGGCACATTTGACTGCATGGTTTTAGTTCTGCTCATAAAAAAAGGTTCACTACATAAGCATTGGTGGGGCTTTACATAAGAGCATATTTAGATTATGCCAGACTATTTCTCGGGGGAAGTGAGAGCAATAAAACAGTGTTTAGAGGGTTGCTGTAACCTTGGTGTTTATTCTTTTTTTTTCAAATGACTGCCATTACATCTAAAAACATATCTACGACAAAACTGCTAATCTGAAATGCTCTGTTTTTTTTTTTTGTAGAAGTGTTAATGATAAAATCCAGCAGAATCCCGAGGGCCTGTCCAGACTGATCTGACCAAGGGGGAGAATCCTCAGTTTCTGTGAGGGTCAGGTAGCAGGGGGACGGATGACGGGGGGAGGGGGCAGGGGTCACGGCAGACAGCGAGTCATAAATATGGGAGACAGGCTGATCTGGCCTATGACAAGGAGAGGGCGGCGCCACTGTAACGGGTGATGAATGTCAGAACCTTCCTACGGCTTCAGATGAGTGATTGTTAAGCAGCCATCGCTGAGCCTGAGCTGCTTAAGCCCGGAGGCAGACTGACGAGCACTAGAGGAAACATTTACACGGGGAGAACGGCTTGTTTGGAAGACCCCCCCCCCGCTCCATCCTCCCCCTCCCAACACCACCGTCGCCACCGCCCGCCCCTCCCCTATCCCGTCGCTGTCGCCATAGGCGAAATGAAAGCGGTGATTAATCAGGTTGTTAGCATGTTTGATGGAGAGTAGAGGAGAGAGTCGAGGAGGATTCCATGTTCTGAGAGGAGAGGGTGAAAGATAACAAAATGGAGCGGAGCGCTGCGCCGCTGTGATTCATCAGGGGTTACTGATCCTCTGGGGAGCAATAATATCTGGAGTAACGGGCCTTGATTGCAATAATGTCCCCATAGCATCTATTATCTTTAATGACTATTATTATGACTGTCGTAAAATGGAGACTGGAGCAAGTCTTATTAAAATATAGTATGCGGCTGCACCTCTGAATGATCAAAATCACTCTTTTCAATTTTAAATCCGGCAACTCGAGAAAAAAAAAAAGGCAGAAACCTTTCTAAGCACTGCAGCCAGTAGGTAAATGATGTATTAATCACTGATTATCATTTATAACTGTGCTATATTCTTGTGATTTCACAGCAACTCCATATGAGCTAGTTATCCGTGTCTGCTGTAACTATGTATTAAAACTGTTAATTGGTTTAATGTTCAGTACGATTACGGAAGGCTGAGACTTACGTTTGGAGACTCTCTGGACTTTCCTCTTCACCTCGCCGCCGCCCGAGCCGCCGCAGCCATCCTCGTCGTCACAGTCGCCGCTGTACCGTCCCTCCGTGTCTCCGCTTCCCGTCTCGATCTGATCCAGCGTCCCCAGCTTAGGAATGGACTTCCCCTGCAGCAGCTGGGGGGGGGGGAAGAATGGGACAAAGAGAAATACAGATTTGCCATTACACAGATTGATCAAGTGCATTTGTATGTGTTCTCACAGGTTGCTGTGTTTAACAGCTGTAAGAAGCATTATAAATCACGTATACATTTAAAATTTGACAGTAGGTTACAGTGAAGAAGATCCGCTAATGACAAGGGCATGAAGACAAAATGCAAAAAAAACTTCTGAATATACTACTAATCATTCCTCCTTGTTACTTGTGCAGAATTTGCTAAAAGTTCCTACTGTATGTTCGCTGAAAATCAGTTTAAGGTGTGTACCTTCAAAAATGATTTGTAACACCAGATACAAAGGACACAAAGAGTGATGTGGAGCCTTGTAGTCTCTAACACCACATATCTCACAGTTCAAACCTTTGCAAAGAAAAATATTTGCATATGCATAGTTTCGACTTTTTTTATTGATGGGGGAGAGCAAGACGTTATTTCAAGGATTTTAGTCAGATAATTGGTATTTCTCTTGGAGAAAGAAAAAAAATACATATAAGAGAAACATCAATATCACACGAGTGTTTTATATGCATCTTTAAAAAAACTCTGGAGGGGATCTATAATATTCTAATACATAGCCTAATCTCAGTTTTTATCCTTTCATAAAAAAAGAAAATGAAGGACCCTGAAATAAACACTTGTTGAATACTTAATTAAACTATGAGCACCGACAACTACCCTGAACACCACCACCTACTGACCATCCTTAAATGAATCCATACTGTTAGTTCCAAGCAGTTCACCCCACTTGGCCACGGCGGTCTGCGAAGCTCCAGCTCTGTTTGGGGCCGTATTGCTTTGCAGCAGAATCTCAATCAAATATTCGATTCCGGGGGAACCACGTATGCTAATTGGCCCATTTAAATTCACGGCGCATCATTGGAAACAAGAGCGAATGCTTTGTGTTGATCAGAAAGGTAGGGTCCGCGCTAATTAGTTACTGTTGTGATTCAGTGCGAGGGAGCAAAAGTGTCAGGGTTGCTGCCACGGCTGAGCTGGGACATCTCTGCTGGTAATGAGCCTGTCTGGAGGCTCAGCTCCTCAACGGTGACAGGGCGGGAGATGGAGAATATGGAGAGCTCGGCCAATCTGAGCGCTCCTTCCATGTGTGTAATTGCCATGATTTTCCTTCCAATTATATCCGAAATCTGACCAAACTTTCAATACATTTTTTTTTCCTTTTTTTTTTTTTTTTGCAATAATGAGTTTGTGTGGTGCCTGGGTTCAACCTGGTCTGGAAGCTTCACTCAATTTGAACTGTGTGTCTAATGTAAAAATACTGCATTGAAAAGTATTGCAAATTAAAAAAAAAAAAAAAAAGGAAGGAAGAAAGAAAAAGCAAAACTGTTGACTGATATAGATTGATATATTTAATATATTTTCTGGTATTAACAGTGTTTTAAGTAATGCAGAGATGCAGCTGGTTTGAACTGCTTTATAAGACACAGCAATAATTTGATTAGGTAGAACAAAGGAAAAATGGAACAGTTACATATGTATTGATTATTTTTTTATTTTCTATAATGTTTTTTGGTCGAAGAGTTTTGCATCTTCGAGGTCTCAAACTGATATTTATTCGTAAAACCATGGGAGTGAGAATTTAGAGGGGGAATGTGAAACATGACAAAGAGACAAAGAACAGACGTGTTTTAAGGAGCGACAAGCCGAAGAGTTTGGAAACTAAACGTTAATAATGCAATGTCTTGTATAAAATATGATCATTATTATACAGTGACTTCTGGGATATTTTTTTTGAGAGAGAGAATCTTAACCACACATCTAAAAAAAAAAAAAAGGAGGACGGAGGAACAACAGGAAAGTAACTGATCTTCACATCACAAATGTCTATTCATAGAGATGAGGATAACTAACTGTACTTTCCTTTTAAACTGTGTGAGTATCAGCTAAGATTTGAACTGCGATGCCTGTGTTATATATATATATACACAACACATAACATCATGTGATGCTCTACAGTCCCCGTTAGAAGGAGAGAGAGAGAGACCTAGACTGAGAAGAGGAGGAGAGCGATAAATGTATTCCTGATAAACGCTTTATTTGAAGGGAAAAGGCCAGCCCCGTGGCCTCGGCTGTGGAGAGGACGGGCTGCAGGGATGTGGTTCCTTCTGGTCCCTGGTGGAGACCTGATACACCACCAAGCCTTTCACTCAGGCTTTGAAGCCAGAGTCTGAATCCCTTTTGTGCTACAGACAGGCTGCACGAAGTTCAGGCAGCAGACGTGCGTATGTGAAGGGCAGAAATAATATATTACTCTGTTAAATTCTCTCACTTTCCCCATTTTCTATGCAATTAGAATAAAAGCCTCATGGACCCTGATCATAAAGTACATACAGATGCTGAGCACTCAGCAACCTACAAGTCAGAGCTTTTAAATCTGTATTAAATTTTTTTTTAATAATAATAATTTAGGCCCATTTTTTTGAATCACAAGGCTATGTATCCCTACCTAGACTGACATGAATTTGACTACCCAGAAAAATACCATAGACACATATTTGATGTGTCCAGGGTATGCTTTATGTGTTGATGCTTTAGTACAGGGGTGTCAAAGTCGAATGGACATGGGGGCCAAATGAAAAATTTAGGAACAAGCCAAGGGCCGGACTTATCGAACGTTCATTGAAAAAAAAATAATAAAATGACTGCATATAGTCTAATGATCCCCATTAAACAGACTGAAACCCTAAAAATAATACCTATGACATATTAATAATTACTATATGATCAAATAAATAAATAATTTCTTATGGCTCTGTTAGTAATTTTAATTTTCAACAGAGACAAAAGCTTTGTGTAAAAGTCCCCAAAACATGAACATTAAATGAATGAAGCGGTATTATTCAAGGCACCATCAGTATTACTTCTCAGGGAAATAGCAAAAATGGCCTAAATTTACTTCAAATAAATACATAATATCAGCAATTTTCTATAATTCACTCTATTGAAATATTTTCAAAACAAATTGGATTGAAATACAATAATAAAGTGCAAAAAGCTATAAACATGAGGAAAAGGAAAAGTCACATGTGGTGTGAAAACAAGTAGTTCACTTCTAAACTTTAACGGAGTAAAAAACTCTGAATACGTTGCACAGTAATGTTTTTTTTTTAAGCTGTGGCTGATACTTGGTGGTGTCTCTTCTTTTGAACAAGTTCATCAATGTCCGGGCAAATTTAGCGATCTCTTCTGTCTTGTCTCAGATTCTCTTTTATCACCACACAAAAGTCACAGAGGTTCTCCAGCTACCTCCGTGAACATGTACTCTGATTCCCACCCTGTTTTAAAAGTCCGGTTCGCAGTGTCCACCTTCCGTTTTGCCAGTTTTAAGGGTATGCTATCTGAAACTTTTGAAGTGACGCTAATGCCAGCTGATGAATAATGAAAGGAAGTGGCCTCCTGCTCGGAGCGCCACCGTTGAATTGTGGGGAATGTAGTGCGTTCTAATAATAAATGTATATAATCCTGGGGGCCAGAAAAAACCCTCTCGGGGGCCAGATGTGGCCCGCGGGCCTTGACTTGGACATATGTGCTTTAGTACAAAATCTTGCTAAACACTAAAAATCTCTTTCAATATGGCTCCCAACTATAAATGGTGTGTTATAAAGCAATTAAATAATATTATTATAAAGCATTGTTATAAAGCAAATAATAATATTAATTGTGTTTTTTATCAAACAAAACCTTGCATGATTTTCACGAGGTGAAATACTAAATTGGTCTTCCGCCTTTCTGCCACTGAATGACACTAGAGAACAAAAGTATAGATAAAAGGTAATTCAAGTTTTAAAGAATTTTTAGATGGTTCAATGAGTGTTTTTTTCAGTTTTCTTAGGATGGATTTCTACATTTTAAAAACAGTTTTGTCATTAGAATGTGAACCCGACAATTACACTCAAGGACATTTTGGATCTCAATAGATCCTTTGATACAACAAAAAATCCGGGGTCACAGGAAGGGTAACAGTTGAAAAATGTAATATTATATTTATACATATTAAACTCTTATCTTAAATGAATGACACAAAATTTGCATGTCGTGGTTTGATCCTTGAAAGTTATCTCTGACAGAAAGACACAGCACAGCCATCTCTGCCCTTGATTGAAGTAGAGTCCAATGTGTTGATTATAATTACAATGGCTGTCATTGACATTTTGAACCTAAATCAGTTGCTCCAGTTGTGAAGAGGCCACGCAGCATGTTGGCGTGACACCACTGATGTCTGATCAACAATAGACAAGACAGAAAAAGAAAAGAGCGACCTTTTGTTTTCCTCGGGATAAACGGGTTGATTAGTTTCACTTCAAGTTTCCATTTGTAGTCCAAGCTGTATCGACCAATCACGTTCAAGCAGGTTGTAAGCAGTATGAGAGTCGGAAACCAGAGATCTGTATCGGTGGCTAGAACCTGCATGCAGCAGCAACCTGGGGCTAAACACAACAGATGTCCTATATAGATGAACTTCTAATGTATTCTTATGTTTAGAAAAAGCAGATTCTGTAACACAAATGTTGGTAATACCACAACTCAAAGCACAGGATTGGAACTTCTTTAAAACAGGAACATGGTGTGCTCAGAATGTGAGTGATCAAAAGAAAAATACAGTCAAATAGAGTTAAATATGAGCCGCGCTCAGGAAAAGTGTTCCGTTGCCGGATTGAAAACTGAAAGGATTTTTTTTCTGCGGTGAGCACATTGGTTCTTCAACTCAAACGGAAAAAATATATATATCATTTGACCCATTTAGAACTAGAAAGCACTCCGAGTGTGAACTCTCCAATTAAAACTGCCTCAATCCTCAATTAGATATTTTATTTATAGAACATGTTTAAATTTTCATCTAGTTCCACATCAAAATACACACATGGACACACCACACATATTATGTGTACTTTGATTACTACTACATATAATAATCATTAGTAAGCAGCAAGAAAACTAGAAGGGCAAAAATGCTCTTTTAAAACAGCAAAAAAACAAATGGAGTTGTTTGAACGACAGCATCTTTGCTGGTGAGTGGCGTGCGAGGGGCGACCACCTCGTCCTTGATCTCGTGGCAGGATCTGGGGAGGAGGGCGGGTGTAGTTAACCGTATAATGGCTTTTCCTTGACAGGATGGGTAGCGAAACGCCTAACAGCCTTTTCCTGTAGAGGAAAACGAAAAAGGAAAAAAAAAAACGTTGAATGTGCAATTCATGAGTTGTACGCATGAATAAATCCAGAAGTGAAGACAACATATCGAATATGTACAAGATATTTTTTTTTCGTGTAGAGTGTGTTGAGCTAACGCTGCCACCCTATGACTAAAAAGTGCCATCAGCCAATGACAGGAGGAGAATATAGAAGAAATACTCCCTAGTTTATTAAGTACACCCAGCTCAAACGGATGCGCTCTAATACAACAGCTCTCCAATAAATTCTGTCTTCATGAAGGTTATAATGAGTTTTGTTCAAACCCTTTCGAGAGGCGATGACTAGACTTTATGGTCATTTTTGAGTGCAGAATGTGATGCTGTTGAATTGTAATGTGTAATACTGAGAGATGTTTCTTATGTTTTGCCTGTCCATATTATAGATGAGGTTTTGGCTGCTGTGTTGAACTGCTGTAGTTTTATCCATCTATCTGTAGTTGTAGCCACTTATCTGTAGTTTTATGCATCTATCTGTAGTTGTAGCCATTTATCTGTAGTTTTATGCATTTATTTGTAGTTTTATGCATCTATCTGTAGTTTTATGCATCTATCTGTAGTTTTATGCATTTATCTGTAGTTTTATGCATCTATCTGTAGTTTTATGCATTTATCTGTAGTTTCATGCATCTATCCGTAGTTTTAGCCATCTATCTGTAGTTTTAGCCATCTATCTGTAGTTTTATGCATTTATCTGTAGTTTTATCCATCCATCTGTATTTTTATCCATCTATCTGTAGTTTTATGCATCTATCTGTAGTTTTAGCCATCTGTCTGTAGTTTCATGCATTTATTTGTAGTTTTATGCATCTATCTGTAGTTTTAGCCATCTATCTGTAGTTTTATGCATTTATCTGTAGTTTTATGCATCTATCTGTAGTTTTATGCATTTATCTGTAGTTTTATGCATCTATCTGTAGTTTTAGCCATCTGTCTGTAGTTTCATGCATTTATTTGTAGTTTTATGCATCTATCTGTAGTTTTAGCCATCTATCTGTAGTTTTATGCATTTATCTGTAGTTTTATGCATCTATCTGTAGTTTTATGCATTTATCTGTAGTTTTATGCATCTATCTGTAGTTTTATGCATTTATCTGTAGTTTCATGCATCTATCCGTAGTTTTAGCCATCTATCTGTAGTTTTATGCATCTATCTGTAGTTTTAGCCATCTATCCGTAGTTTTATGCATTTATCTGTAGTTTTATCCATCCATCTGTATTTTTATCCATCTATCTGTAGTTGTATCCATCTGTCTGTAGTGTTAGCCATTTGTCTATAGTTTTATGCATCTATCTGTAATTTTATCCACCTATCTGTAGTTTTATCCATCTATCTGTAGTTTTATCCATCCATCTGTAGTTTTATCCATCTATCTGTAGTTGTATGCATCTATCTGTAGTTGTAGCCATGTACCTGTAGTTTTAGCCTTCAATGTGTAGTTTTAGCCTTCAATGTGTAGTTTTAGCCTTCAATGTGTAGTTTTAGCCTTCAATGTGTAGTTTTAGCCTTCAATGTGTAGTTTTAGCCTTCAATGTGTAGTTATAGCCATCTACCACATGATACCACCATGATAATTCAAACGATTATTTGTACTTACATACCACATTTATTGAGCATGAGTGGCTTTTTCTTTTTGTTTCCAGAAGTCATAGATATTATCTTATGGCAAATTTTGCACTTGATGCTTTTGCTCCTCGTCGGATTCTTGGTGTTTCCATCTGAGAAAACCTTTTCCTCCACAGGACGACTCTGCCCTCCCTCTTACATGTCACTCTCTCTCTCTCTCATTCTCCCTCGCTGTGGGAATGTATTGCCTGTGCGTGTCTTGTTCAGAAATTGTGTAGCAAATGAATTGTTTCAACTCGATTATATGAGTTTTAAGATCCCTTGCGCGTGATCAAAATTCTATTAACTGCACAGCCTTAGCGAACTGATAAGGTATAATTGTATCATCGCTATAAGCTGCGATTTGTATAATTTGTATAACCTTGTTTATGTTTTTACTCTTAGATGACGAACGCAGGATAAGGGGAACGCAAATATTTTTTTACATCTTATGACATGAACACAACAATTAAATGCCCATTCATGCTCAACTTTAAATATGTTTATGTCTATATGTCTATAATATGTCCATTCAATATTAATATTAAATAGGTTTTTTCGTAACATGCAGCAGTGACGTCCTGTATCTTCACACAACACAACCGGATATGAAAGCTCGTAAAAAGAAAGATTGTGGATTCAATGTCCTGATAACCAAGCAATATGAAATGCTAAACAAAAGATCTATTCACTCACTTACTACATTCCCCCAACACTCAGCACCACCTACTAATACTTTAGAGGAGACGTAGAGGCAGAAAAAACATTTTGAAATGGTCAGTTTCAGACAAGGTGAACAATAAATGCTGAAAAAAAACATAACCTGTAAGTGGCTTTTGAATAAATCAGTGTGGCCACACCTAATAAAGCTTCTTCCACTTTGTTCTAGTGTGTTACATTCAGATGATTTGCACCGGACAATAGATAATTAATTAATGAAACCAAATTTCCACAGCAAACCGTGTTTGCGCGGAAGCGGAGGATCAATCATCATGTTTGACCAAATCCGTCAGTCAGCAGGCAACTCAATTATTTCGCTCTCCAGCGCCGGGGGGATTAAATACTTCCAAATCGCTGTGCTGCTCTTTCTGTCGCACAATGCGGGCAGCCTGAATAGCCCCAGTCGTGTGAATGACGCGGGGCTTTGTCTAACACTGGCCGCCAGACAGGTGCTGCGATTTCATTCAGCCGCGTTCTCCAGATGAGAAACCGCTGTGATGGGGGACCCCGGGGTGGGCCTCTGGAGAGGTGGTGACAGGCAAATAGCGCCGATTACTCTTCCCACAAACAAAACTGCCCACGCCGTAATAAACTACGCCGCGGCATTGTAGGAAATTTCTGAACATGGCAGACCCACACTAATTAGTCATTTTCTTTTGTTTTAAACATGCCAATTAAGAGATAATACTGGAGGAGATAATGAGGAACAACACTTTTTACAGCAAATCCTTTCAGTTTGCTGGGCTAATTTGCTGTGGTTAGGAACACTTCACCATTGTTTCACATTAAAAGAAATTCTGATGGGAAGACAACTGCACTTAATATTAAAAGGGCTAAATATAAATCGTGAGGCAATTATCATGTGTAAACATTTTTTTTTGTTTAGATGGATGAGTGAATGGATTCTAACACAAGTTTAAAGATGAGATCTTCCCTGACTTTAACCACTTTTTTTTCGTCCTAGTCATATTCTTCTATTCGTGGGACTTTTTTCCTCGAACACAGGGGGGCATTTGACCTGCATCCCGGTGATCACTGACCTGCTGCAGGGCTGCTTTGAATTTGCACCGCCTCAATGCTCTGTCCAAACCAATGTGAGTTACATGAGGTTGTGCTTCGATGAGGCAAATGTTGCGCATGTTCCACACATTCCTCACACTTTCCCTTGCGAGACTATTGTCGGGATCGGACTAAGACACAAATATAGACTCTTGAATTGAGTCAAAAGACACGTCAATGACAAGTTCCAATGCAGGACCTGGTGAGGAACAACTGACAGAAACAGGCGTCTTTAATTTTTTGTAGGGTGACATAAGCAAAATCTGCCACATGGCTTCTCCGGACGCCACATAACACAAAGAGTCTGGTGTTTCAGGATCAGGCTAACATAGCGATACTTAAAGTTACGATTTTGTAATTTTCTTTGACATGTTGACATGTTCATTTCAAAGTCTCCAGACTATTTGGACACACCCCTGAAGTGATGTTTCTTTGTATATTTTTTTAATCGAAATTCAATCACATTTCAATAAATCGAGGTCAATATGATGTAAACTACCATCAATGGTCCAATCAAATTCCTCCTGTACATATATATCATGTTTATAGGAAAAATTATATATATATATATATATATATATATATATATGTAAGTAACTCTGCTCTTCTATTGGAGCTCGCTCAACTTGGGTAAAAAAAAACATTTCAAACATAGCAGAATATAACACACAGGACAAAGGTAGGAGATTAAAGAACAAAAAAAATGCTTTCTGTAGGATTGCACTCGGCTTCTCTGTTAGTCTTTATTCAGCGTACTGTCACACAAATGATTTGCGTGGTTACAAAAACTTACAGCGGTACAGAAGCAGCTTCCATTTAGAAGTAACTTAAAGAAGCATGTCTAAATGATCCAAGCGTAGAGTCTCCTCTCATAAAGTGTAAAATAAACGCCCAGGCAAATGTCACAGCGGTCGCCATAGCAACCGCTGCACAGTAAGTAAACATTCCATCAGCTGTCTGCTGGAGTTCCTGTTTGATCAATGGGAGGAAACACAATCAGCGGAGAAAATGCAGAGTCTCTGCTATTTGCTGTTAATAATAATGTGGATAAACAGGCGTCAGCCCCAGGAGGCGAGAGAGGAGCCGACTGAAGGGAAAGTGAAAATGGGGATTTTTCAGTCCCGAGCTCGGGCCTCAAACCGTGGGAGGGAATATTTTTAATTTTTTTTTTCGCTTTAGTGCACGCCGCTTCCAAAACACGCGCCGGCGTGGAGCGGATGATGCCTCATTCAGAAGTCCCATCACTAATCAGAACAAAAGAGAACACATATTTTTATTGTGTGTTTACACCACACAGTACAACAAAGCAGCAATGCGCTGCCACCCGAAATGATTTATAGACCCTATAATAGGTTGCTTAATTAAATGTCTTTCTGTTGATTTCATTGTGCATTTTATTTTTCACCTTACACCCATTCTTGTCTTCCTAGTCATTGAGACACCTCCAATTCACACTCCTGAAAATCCCCTCAAAATACTGTATCTGGGTGGCCCAACTTTCTGTTATTTAATTGAATTTCTAACTTCACTGCTGTGAACATCAACAAAAATATCACCTTCTTCCATCAGAAATCACCCCCCCCCCCAAAAAAAAAAAAAAACACCATAGTTCCAGAGGCATCTCAAAAGATTTGGCACAGGAACCCTGGCCTGGCTTAACCTTTTCATCATTGCACCATGGAGATACTCTGACAATATATATGGTTTGGCAGATTTGACTGTGGAGGACTGGAAACTGCAGCAAAACACTCTAAAGGCGGCATTAAAAATTTATTGGCACAGACCTGCTACGGCTCTATGAGATCTTCATTACCTGCTGCATAAGGAAAGCCCAAAGCATCATTAAGGACACCAGTCATCCAGCCCACACACTATTCTCACTCCTGCCATCTGGAAAACGCTACCGGAGCATTAAATCACGCACCACCCGTTTCAGAGACAGTTTCTTCCCACGGGTAGTCAGAATAATGAATAGTACCCACACACACACACACACAAATATGCACACAAAGACACCAAAACTGGTCCTCTTTGATATGTATGGCCCTGTGTTTATTGTTTGTCTATCATTTAATTATACCGGCTATTGTATTTTTTATTTCTTCTCCAAGGTTGAGAGTGCCGCAGTACAAAATTTATTACATTTGTGAGCACAGATGAACTTGATCTTGACATCCGCCTCAGGAGTAAACAAACGGAGACAGGTAAAGCTAAAAGAATGAGTAATCAAAACTTAGATCGTGTTTTTCAGACTTTAGAACTGTTTAACCTCTGGATCACAACTATCCCATCATTTCAACATTTTAAAAAGAAAATCACCCACCGGAGAGAAAGCTCATCGCACTCCCATTTGATGTTTTCATCAGCCTTTATTACTCCAATTCATGCCATTGAGCCTTTAATCCATATGTTTTGGCTGCAACAACATACAGTACTAGAGGAACATGTTACTCCGTATCATGGGAGGACATTATCACTATATTTATCCTGCATGCACACCCACTCAGTCTACAATTCCCACCACAGGAGAAGCAGATCTTGTACCAAAAAGAAAAAAAAATAGATCTTCAGATCTGCAGAATGTGACAAGTAATATCACGCTGTTTGTATTGTTAATTAAAATCTACAGTGTACATAAGTGCATAAAATGTGTAAACTACATTTCCTAAAGTAGTGCAGGGTGTCATATGGCACATTTAATCACACTTTCAGAGATCCGAAGGATGAATCCAGCTCTGTGTGGATTTTTAAACTCATTAGTATTCCCTTTGAACACATTCTATCATCTGTAAATAGAGGGTGGAGGAGAGATCTTACAATGATCATATTTGTCAGTCAGAGGAGAAAAGTGTCAGGATGTGAGTCAGCTCCCAAGACGCACACTGTCATCTCCCATCTCCCTCCCTGCAGCGGCACCACTGACAGGGGTTTATCACCACAGAGTGCTGGAGCAGCAGCAGCATTAGCGACAGCAGTAGCAACAACAGCAGCAGCAGCAACACTAGTAGCAGCAACAACAGCAGCAGTAACAGCAGCAGCAACAACAGCAGCAGTAACAGCAGCAGCAACAGCAGTAGCAACACAAGCAGCAGCAACAACAGTAGCAACAGCAACAGCAGCAACAACAGCAGCAACAGCAACAGTAGGAACAACAACAACAGTAGCAACAAGAGTAGCAACAACAGCAGCAGCAGCAGCAGTAGCAACAGCAACAGTAGGAACAGCAGCAACAGCAACAGTAGCAACAGCTGCAACAACAGCAGCAACAACAGCAGCAACAACAGCAGCAGTAGCAGCAGCAGCAACAGCAGTAGCAACACGAGCAACAGCAACAACAGTATCAACAGCAGCAACAACACCAGCAACAGCAACAGTAGGAACAACAACAGCAGCAACAACAGCAGCAGCAGCAACAGTAGGAACAACAACAGCAGCAACAACAGCAGCAGCAGCAACAGTAGGAACAACAACAGCAGCAACAACAGCAGCAGCAGCAACAGTAGGAACAACAACAGCAGCAACAACAGCAGCAGCAGCAACAGTAGGAACAACAACAGCAGCAACAGCAACAGTAGGAACAACAACAGCAGCAACAGCAACAGTAGGAACAACAACAGCAGCAACAACAGCAGCAGCAGCAACAGTAGGAACAACAACAGCAGCAACAGCAACAGTAGGAACAACAACAGCAGCAACAGCAACAGTAGGAACAGTAGGAACAACAACAACAGCAGCAACAACAGCAGCAGCAGCAACAGTAGGAACAACAACAGCAGCAACAGCAACAGTAGGAACAACAACAACAGCAACAGTAGGAACAACAACAGCAGCAACAGCAACAGTAGGAACAACAACAGCAGCAACAGCAACAGTAGGAACAGTAGGAACAACAACAGCAGCAACAACAGCAGCAACAGCAACAGTAGGAACAACAACAACAGCAACAGTAGGAACAACAACAGCAGCAACAGCAACAGTAGGAACAACAACAGCAGCAACAGCAACAGTAGGAACAGTAGGAACAACAACAGCAGCAACAACAGCAGCAACAGCAACAGTAGGAACAGTAGGAACAACAACAGCAGCAACAACAGCAGCAACAGCAACAGTAGGAACAGTAGGAACAACAACAGCAGCAACAACAGCAGCAACAGCAACAGTAGGAACAGTAGGAACAACAACAGCAGCAGCAGCAACAGTAGGAACAACAACAGCAGCAACAACAGCAGCAGCAGCAACAGTAGGAACAACAACAGCAGCAACAGCAACAGTAGGAACAACAGCAGCGACAACAGTAATAACAACAGTAGCAACAACAGCAGCAACAGCAGCAGTGGGAACAACAGCAACAGTAGCAACAACAACAGAAACAGTAGCAGCATTAGCAACAGTAGCAACAACAGCAACAGCAGCAGCAGCAGCAACAGCAGCAGCAACAGTAGCATTAACAGCAGCAACAGCAGCAGCAGCAACAGCAGTAGCAACACAAGCAGCAGCAACAGCAGCAGCAGCAGCAACAGTAGCATTAACAGCAGCAGCAGCAGCAACAGTAGCATTAACAGCAGCAGCAGCAGCAGCAACAGCAGCAACAGCAGCAACAGTAGCATTAACAGCAGCAGCAGCAGCAACAGCAGCAGCAGCAGCAACAGCAGCAGCAGCAGCAACAGCAGCAGCAGGAGCAGGAGCAGGTTGGAGTCAGAGGCCAGTGCAGAAATCAGAATGAATGTTATTGATGAAATCAGAGCTTAACATTAGAGGAATTTGTATTGAATCATCACATAATTTTCTGGAATTCTCAATATTTAACATTTAAATGTAACAATCACAGAATTAATCCAGAATGAACGCAGAGGAAAAATATTTTATTTTAATGACTTTTCAGAGCTACCGTGTAGGACTTTTGTCCCTTTTTCTCTGCTGGCGGTAAAAAAGTAATTACACAAACAGTCAAAAAATCCCCCTTGAAAAAAAAAAAGCTATGGTCACAGCGGTAAAAATGGTCGATTAATTGTCTTTAGCGTCACACATTCCCTGTGAAATGACTCATTTCACTATCCGATCTTAGGCCAGCAGGGCACGTCTCCACAGACACAAGATTAAAACCACTCTGCCTACAATAGGCCCATCCACATTGTGTAAACTCGTCTGGCAAAGGCTTGGCTGGGTCAGATCATTTATATGTGAAAGTTCCGCCCCAAAGTTTTAATAGCGTCTTTTTTTTTACTTGGAACACTGATTCTTCTCCAAACTATAGATTTCCAATAAAACCATCAAGGTCACTGACTGTCAGCTGCAAGGCAGATGTCTTATCTGCATAATGGAAATAATAACAAAGCCTTTAAAGTGCAGCTCAATTTCAAAACCTTTTAAGAGCCAATACTCTCTTTTATGTACTAATATAAAAGATGAAATAAACGATTACAGGTGCTACGCAGCAACTGTCGGGCAATTTTATGCAAAAAGCAGAAACATAGGAGGACAACAAAATAAGTTGGGATAACAATTCAGCATTTCGCCTTTTCTCGGGGTTGAAACCACAACCCCTGACATCAACTAGCTCACTGGACTAATGACTGTGACATATGACGAAGCATGTGCGGCCTCACAAACTGACTGAGCTGGTCACCAGGGGGCAGGACAGCAGCTGTGCATACGTGGAAAAAGGCAGATTTCAATCTGCTGCCAAAAACTCAAAAATTGAAGATCTATCTAGTAAGTGTGTGCTTACAACACTGTTTTTACAAACTGTAGGCATGTTTTTTTTTCTATTAATAGAAAAAGCCTTTACACCCATTATGTACGACACTGAAGATGCTGTGTAGCAACTTTGGTGTTAATTAGTAGAACACAGAGGGAAGATATCTGTTTTAATCATTTTTCTAAAGCTTTTGGAAAAACAAGTGTGATGGACTTCATCAGTTGCACTAGGGTTAAGTGCTTAATTTTTTCTTAATTATTGAGGCTATATTTTGGTTATGGTTGCAAATCTGTTGCATATATAGTATATTTTTTAGGGGTTTCAAATCTGTGAAATAAATGCTTGCTATAGCTCCATCATTGTGACTATTGGCCTTTATTTGCAGCTAAGCACATCGAGCATTGGGAGCGGACCTGCCTGTTTGGTCATTTTTCAGGCATTTGGAAGTGGGATTTCCTGGGGAGGATAATAATATGCAGGGAAACAAGATGACCTGACAATAGGGAAAATGAAATGAAAATATGATAAAGAAAAAAAGGAGTGTGAAGACACACAGGGGCAGCTCATAGGGACCTTTCCCCTAAGCAACATGTAGCCTAATTTTGCTAGAATGATATGCCTGAATATTCCTTTCAGTGCTGCAGACAGGGCACCACTCAGGCAGGCGTGCAAATACTTCCATGTTTAACTCAGCTCTATGAGCCATGCACAGCAAACCTCAATATTGAATAGACCTCAATATGGAAACATCAAAAAAAAAACATGCTATTTGTCAGACTGAGGAAACTGAATCTGGCTTTCATAAGGAACTTCTGGAGGAGAAGAGGCGACTCCCAGTCAATTTACCGCATCAACATGTAGCTCAGACGCTGCGTCGTCCCTGTTGTCACAGGAGCCCTGACACCAAAAGTCCATTTACGACTTTATTCCTGTTTGCACTAATGACTGTTCTCACACTGCAGTGCTTTACTTCATCTTTTTTTTTCATGCCTACATTTGACAGTGCCAGAATAAAGATGATAGGAGACCACACCTCAGTCGTCTCCCGGTGCACACCGTGCTCAGACAGCCTATTTCTATTTTAGATATTTGATATCGTCGATGGGTGCAGCAGCATAAATCCATATGAAGGGAATACATTTTTTTGTGTTTGTTGTTGTTTTCCGGGGGTAAAAATAACTCTGCAGAGGCAGGGATATATAAACCAGAGGGTGGGAAATCCCCACTATCCCCCCAGCATATCACACCCCAGTTGTTTGTATGGTGGCCAAAGCCTGATTCATATTCCTCTGTGCCACAGAGCGCCATTGTTGTTCAAAGACTATTAAAAACACATCGACGCAGCATTTCGTGAATGTGGTTATTTTCAGCCCTGTGACATACATCTTCTTGCTGCCATAAATGCTACAACAGCACTACAACGCCCAATGTGTACCAATCTGCAGCTGAAACTTTTTATTTTTCCAAATAAAAAATGCCTGACTGACTCTTGTTGGAACTGGTTGACCTCAAATGTGACAAAAAGTGTCTGTAACATTTTGGAACAGTATTTTAATACCACACTTCCAAATTGACAATAAATATTTTCTATATGTTCAGTTACTAAAAATGCAATATGTATTGATATTGCATTATTGCAGTTGGTTGTAAGTCCTTCCATGCTGCCCTGCTCAAACTAAATTTTAATCACAGTAAGCACATGCAATCAAGACACAGTTGTCATCTACAGGTATGCACCGTGGCATAGGGATAAGAGAGCGTCTTCTCATGTTTTTATTTACTGCAGTTACCTCATGGGTATAATTTATGATATAATCCTGCAGCTTTTGCCTCCAATTAGGCCTCACTTGCACCATCCCGTCATATTTGACTTCACAGATTCTCAGTATGGCGACATGAATTAATCACACAATCTGAATTTGTTAGTCACACTCAGCGGGTGGCGGGTGTAAAATATCTCTTCAAATCTAGAGAACGGGATAATGGTTCTAACTAAGATTGTCTTTTCTACTTAACTGAACATCTATAAACACTGAGCTCTTATAATGTGGTATTCACTTTTTTTTTAATCACAAATAGAATGTGAATATATTCTCAGTGTTAATCTTTTGCACTAAGAGGCTAGGGGGCATGAATAATTCAAAAGCAAAACTGCTGGTCAACCACCACATCAATGACTGGTAAATAATTCAGCCCGTAGACTGGGTGAGGAGCTGCCTGCCCCTGATTATGATTGAGAGACACAGGGACAGGACCTACTTATAGATTCTTGATGGGTTTTACCACATCAAGAGGAGAGGACGGGCGAGAAGGAGAGGAGCCAACAAATAATTCATAGGAAAAGAGCTGCTGATGAGCAAGATGATGAAATCCGAGTTTGTACGCTCAGATTGCATGATGAATTTGTCAATAGCTGCATTGCTGTTTTGTGTTTTCCTGCAGCCCCGGCTGTGGAATAGTAATGACACATTTCCATTTGGTTCGGGGCGAAACTGGGAACAGTTTCTGCACTCCGGTTAGTCAAGGTCAGGGGTGAAATAAATGGGAATAGTAGAGAACATTTCTGATATGTAGATGAAAAACACACACACACAAAAAAAAAACATTGACACATCAGTCTTTTTTGTAAAAAAAATGCCCAACAGTGTTGTCTGTAAAAGGTATCAGAATTTCACCTTTTCATCCGTATTTCCATGTGTGCTCTTCCTCACATTCAATAGGACACATTGCCCATTCATGCACACATGCACGCTGCTTTAAAGTAAGTTTTGTCACATAAATAAAATGCACCAGTAGTGCGTAGCGTCATAACGCTACACATTATGACGCTATGCATCATAATGTGTAGCGTACACGCAGATGTGCACAAAGCTACAGAAGGATTGTGTGCACAGGTATTTGTTATAGATGTTTTAGCCAGTAGTAAAATGTGATGCTGTTAACACACTAACACACACATAATCTTTTACATGTATTTTTTTTCTCTCCCACATACACATCCAATATATAACAAAAATTCAGAGAATCATCCTATAACTCTGGCTGCATTTTAAATCACAAGATTCTCAACATGACCCACATATCCTACTCAAGCCCCAGTTCTCATTGTCCCTGAATCACAGGATTACCACTTTCTGGGACTGCGTGTTGTTTATTCTATTCCAAACAAGCCTGCGCACCTCATACCATCTGTGATCAACACCTTTAAGACAGCACAGGAATAAAATATGTGGGTTGAGGAAAAAAAAAAACAAAAAATGAAAATTGGAGTTAAGTGACAATTCAGATTGTACATGTTTGCTAACACTTGTTCCGTACTTCATCGGCTAATGAGATGCCGATGATAATGCAAATTAGATTGAAGGACTGTGAAGACACAAGCGATACCTGATGTATAATACAAAGTTCTGCAACCCTCAGACACAACACCACATGTAGGATTTTCTTCTCCTACTTTAGACAACATGAGCGGAATACTTGAGACAACTCGGTTTGTTCAAGGGAAAAAAAGCACTAATTAACAAGGGTGAGACGGTTCACAAAAGCCATGGTTCAGATCGGTTCACGGTTTTTGGTTCGGTTCAGTATCCATTGATCGGTGGGAAAATCAATGACGTCTTCGGCCTAAAACTGTAATTTGTTGCAGTCTGAGGTTAAATGTAGATGAGATTCTGATTGCAAGAGAGAGACTTTGCTAGTTTAAATATGTGATTATTTATTTGGCTAATTAAGTTCTCTTTAGCTCTATCAGCACTAGGTTCCTTCATACAAGGAATTACCATGTTACTGAAGTGTTTGCAGGAGGGGATTTTATATTATGGCTACAGTGCTTTATTAATAGAGCTTCTCAATGTTGCACATTTGCCAACAACTTTCTTACTGCCGTCATCAAAAAGAGCTGCTGACTCTTCTGACTCTGGTTCTTTACCACTCACCATACCCACTAAAGTCTCTACAAAAAGTGACTATCTGTTGTCTGTCCATCTACTATCTGCTACACCAGACTACTTTTCCTCCTTATCAATTTCTTTACTATGGGTGGTTGGCTTTAGGCTCAGCACCACCACCTGCTGCTCTGGAGGGTAAATGCTTCGCTTATGAGAAAAAGTAGAAAAAGTAAAAGGGGCAGCCGATGATGACGAACTGAACAGAACATGCAAACGAACTGATAAAAACCATAAACCATACCATCTCTAACTCCATACATATACGCGTCCAACTTCCAGTGATTTGATTTCAGAGTTGTAAGCGTGATTCACATCAACACACAACATGTTTTTATTCTTTAAATGTTTCTAAGGATATCTACTCTTTTCTACATTGTGAAATTATTATTGCTCCACGAAAGGCATCTGAAGCCTTGGTGGATTGAATAAGTGAGTAAAAAATCCCTGTGAGAGCACAGACCTCTGCCAAGCATATTGTGACTCCCACTCAACGTTGCAGTTGTCCGAATTTTAGTCAAACTAATGTGATATATGAAAATAATACCATACTCTTACTAGACTTAAGCCATGAAAACCCACTGACCTTTGTAGTCAGAGCTGTGTGCCTCAGTATAATTGGTGCAGGCTACAACATGATGCACTGTTCCGTGTTGTTTGGCATGCAAACTGAGATAAAATGCATTCAAATTTTTATGAATGCATTTTTTTCTTCTTTGTCATTAATTAATAAGAACTAACGTGTTAATGTCCCATGGGATATTAAATACAGCTACCTCTGCACAGATCGCATCCTTCAATTCCATGCATTTGTTATGGTGCAACGTGGTGCACCATATTCCCCTACACACACATCAAAGTTCTGCAGATGCATACATCAAAACCTGCACATAGAAAATAAAAGACACCATCTAAAGTTAATACTAAAGAAGGAAGTGAAAGGTGCTGTGACGACTGTAAAATGTGGTAATAGATTACTCGAAAACAACAAAAGTTGCTGTTCTGACAAAAAAACTGCAAATGACTGCATAGTGATAATGCTCATATGTGAATAAATATCTAAATACCACCATCACTGGAAAGTTGTCTCAGTGTGCAAAGAAAACTAAGTTTTGCAGGTCTAAGATATAACCAGTGTTCATTTTGGCGATTATTTTCCAACTTAGCTTTAGTCTCAGTATTGTGTCAAATGCCCATGATAGTTTTAGTCATATTCAGTTCAATTGGTATTCTTTTTTTTTTGTTCAGTCACATTTTAGTCAACAATAGGCCTGGCATTTTCCTCTAGTTTTAGTGAATAGTCTTCCCTTAGTCTTTGACAGCACGGTGATAGTTATGTTAATCAAAATTATTTTAGGCAGGTATCTGTAACAATAGGAATTACTGTTAGGAACCTTTGCTTAGTTCTAAGTTAGTGCCCAGACCGAGCTGAGTGTTCCATATATGCTAAAAGTTTAATAAAGAGTGTCACCCAGCAGGTTAAAACAGTTGCAGAGACTAAGCTTCTTGTGATGAAGGAACAGATGTCGCCACATTTAGTGCCAACAGTACTGGTGCATTCTCCTCACTCAGACACGCAAACACACACACACGCAAAAATCTGGCTAATACTTTTTGAGGTATTTTGCTTACAAACAGACACACAAACACACGCTGAAACATTAGATCCTCGACAGAGGAATTAAAAGAAACCGCTACATCCATTAGTCATTACTTGACTAGTCATTCCAGAGAAAAAGAATCTAAAGCTCTTTAAATTTAATGATTTATTGTTATTCTTTATCATGCATTACAGTAAACTGGACATGTTTGGGGAAGTGGACAGTTGATCAGACCAAAAGAAGACAATGTGGCCGGAATTCAGTTTTGGTCATTTGCATGTTGAATTATCCATCCATCCATCCATCCATCCATTTTCTATCCCGCTTATTCCTTTTCAGGGTCGCAGGGGTCTGCTGGAGCCTATCCCAGCGCATTTTATGGCGAGAGGCAGGGATACACCCCAGATGGTCGCCAGCCAATCGTGGGGCACACACACCATTCACACACCATTCACACACACACTCACACCTATGGGCAATTTAGATTTTGCCAATTAACCTGAGCATGTTTTGTATTGTGGGAGGAAGCCGGAGTACCCGGTGAAAACCCACGCAGACACGGGGAGAACATGCAAACTCCACACAGAAAGGTCCCAGACCCAGGCCCCAAGGCGGTCTTGAACCTGCGACCTTCTTGCTGTGAGGCAACAGTGCTACCCACTGCTCCACCGTGTCGCCCTTGTTGAATTATCATAAACCCCAAATAAATTATACCCTACAGCAAGAAGCGGATCATTGGAAACAACCACTACTACTGCTTTGATTGAGTCTGCATGTGGTGGAGGTGGAAGGAAACATGTGCATTTGGCAAACAGCACTTGTGCATAAGGACGAACGCTGAATCTCAATACAGGTAATAACAAACTCAGGCTCTCCTCTCCTCTTCAACAGAAAAACTGCTTTTGAACTCTGAAGCAAAGTAAAGGAGGTCATTACACTACATCCAATTACTTCGGAGCAAACAAGCATGTTTTGTTTCAAGATGTCCTTGCAGATTCTAAATTAGTTGTGCTCAGTCTCGACGAGCGAGGCGCGGCGCGGCGGCGACGCGCTTCACCTGAGTCTCCGGGTTTTTGTCTCCAGTCACGGAGGATGGAGTCTGTGATATTTCTGAAAGAATTTCTCGAACCGAGAGATGGAAAATCATTCTGTTTTCCAGACCTTAAAAAAAAAATCAATCAGGCAGGTTAATTACATGAGATACAACTCCACCTATTCAACATATAAAAGGATTTTAATGTCAAACATATAATAAGGGTCAAGACGAGCCTGTCTCAAATAATAGTCTTTTCCTGCGTCCTAAGTGAGGTTAATAAGGGCTTCATTCAAGTAATGTGGGAATTATTTCAGAGTTAAGTGTAATGAGCAGGTTTTAACATTGATCATGATAAATACTCATTTTATTTTAGAGCTAAGGCCTAAGGATAGTGTTTTTTTTTGGTTCTCCTGTGGTCTCTTTGTGGTTTTATTTTCTGGTTGTGCAGGGTGTGTGGCAGGAGGCGTGGCTGCTCGCCCTTCACCTTTTCCAGGGCTGCAGCGAGGCACCTGTTTCCAATCCTCACCTCATCAAGTTCTCCATGAGAGACCGGCTTACACTCCGCTACGCTGCCAGATATTTCCGCGTCGTTCTGCAGTTACAGACCATGCTCCGGAGTCCTTGTTGTTCGTTGGCTGCTTTCAGTGCTTTCAGCTGGCTGCCAGTTCTGTAACCTGCCCCCCTTTTTTTTCCCCCCCTGCCACTTGTCTTTGTCCTTCGACGTTTGTTCCCTTTTTTTTTTGCCCTCCAGGAGATTCACCCACCTCTCTGTGGCCGAGCACCCTCCTGCTACCACCTCCTGGCTTCATCCCCTCTGTGCGTCTAGTTGAGTTTTTTTGTGTCCTGTGACCTTTGGCCTTTCTTCATTAATCCCCTAAAGGCCGATTTGGTGTTCAGGCTCTTTTGCTATATTGGTCCACACTACGTTCTGACCGTCACCTCAGCCATTGCTGCAGCAAAAATGGATTTCCAATCCATCCAATATTGAGATATAATGATCTTAGCATGGCTAAGGTGTTTAGAATAAATTTAAAGCATGTTTTTAACAGACAATTGAACTGTTAAATGTAAAATATCAACAGCTCTAGCAACATTGAGCCGTTAGTTTGTTTCTGCAGTAGCTTGCTTACAGGCAGCATCACCATATAAAATCATAATGAGGACAAAAAGCACATGTTGTAAATCAACTTGATATAAATTCGGTTTAGGCTACATTGTCTTTTCATTTTATCCTGCTTTTTATCCTGCTTTCACAGACATTATTTACAGAAGATTAAACACCGCCTGTAGAATAGCAGATTTGTATTCCAATCGCAGCAAACACCCCCTGTTCATGCATTACTAAACTACTCCTGTTTTTTCTTTTTTTTTTTTTTCCTCCCCAACTAAACTTGGAAGAAACGCTCCTGGAGGAAACTAAAGTGGGAACTTTTTGGCAGAAATGATGCATCGGCTCTGTCATTGTCTTGAAATTGTTGCAGGAACTTGTTTAAAAATTCAAGACACTGCAAAGACGACTGTGCAGGTGCTAAAAACAGAACATTTTAAACCTGAGCAAAACACACAGCATACAGACACCTTTACTAAACTGCAATATGATTTTGGTACGAGCTGAGAATCTGAAAATGAAATGAAATATCAGGCTGCATGGTTTGTTTTTTTTCGTCTTCGCTACAAGTCAGACCTACCTCAGCGTGTCCCTCTAGAGATTTGCCTCTCACATGAATGAGTAAACCGATAATGAGCTACATACCAAGTGTTGTCAATGTCACTGTCACTTTTTATCAATGTTCATGACAGCGGTAGCGACTTCACATAACGTCATAGCTCTAAAACAAGACAAAGCAAGTGTAAGGAAAACATCTCTCTTACTTTTATGAACTCTCAGAAAGGAAAAAACTAAACAAAAAGACATGTGAAAAACAAGAAAAAGATGCAGAAAGAAAGATATACTAGAATTTAGCATTTCTCAACTGATAGAAATTGACAATTCCAGGTAGACTATTCGCGTTTCCATCCGCCTTTCCTTATTCGCATTTTTAAAAATTGCAAATAAAACAGCAATAGCTGAAAATATACGTTGTTATGCTTTGAGGGGGTGGATTTGGCAGTGTATCAATAAAAGTAAAACATGGCTTCTTTGGCTCCAGAAACAGGTTTTGTGAACTCTGAACTCTGAACTCTTTCACCCGGCGACGCTCCCAAACACACGGAGAACAACACGGTCATCTCCCTCGTAACAAAACAAAAATGTTCTTTTCCTTCTCTTCTCCAACATGGTTTTGTAGCTGTAAACACTGACAAAATGGGAGCTAATGTTCTCCCCAGAGCCGACAGGTTCACCAGTAAATTATCCATGAACAGCTGTCGGGTGTCAGCCGAGTGTCAAGCGTTGTCATGGGTACATCCGTGCTCTCTGGAAACGGCCAGCAATTTGCATCTTTTCGATTTTTTTTTTTTTTTGCGCATTCTACAAAATCAGCTCCAAAATTCCGATACATTTGGATGAAAACCCAGCTAGTGTGTGGTTTGTTCGCCTCCAGTGGCGAGGCGACTAGAAACATGGCGGGCTCCATGGAGGGAGACCCACTCACCATGTAGATTTAAAAAAAACTCATTCTGAGGTAGTAAAATAACAAAAAACTAAAAAAAAGTCTCATTTGAATGGGTACGATGGGAACGATATGCCAAGCTGCAAAACAGCAGGAAATCTTACACGCACTCTGTATCTTCTGGTTTGTTTACCTGCTGTGTTTCCAATCATCATTGTATCTGAACCATTACAGAGTCAGGAAACATTTTAAAAGTAAATGCAATTGGCGTCTCGTGTTGTAGAGGTATTAGAACTACATCTGTTACTGAAACATTCACCATGCCGCGATCAGTGTTGTGTTTAGCTTGTTTCAGTGGCCTCGACATAGGGCAAAAAACTCTTAAAGCAAGTAAAATGTATAAACTGCTGCACTACAAAAACTAACTTACCAAGTGAATATATTTTGATTTTGGCATTGGTAGTTCCAATATTGAATAAAATTATCTTACTCCACTAACTGAATTCAGCTTATTTCAATTTTTTTTTTTGCTTATTTGGGTCAATTTGGTCTTGTTTTAAAAAAGACATGGATAAATTGTCTTTAAACAAAAGATTTAAATGACTAAAATGAAGAAATATCTGCCAGTAGAATAAGATAATTATATTCAATATTGAAGTAATTCTACCAAAAACAAGATATTTTCACCAGTTAAGTTTTCAGTTTTTGCAGTTTTTCTCCTGAAGCCGATGATAATAATAAAGTTAAATCATTATAGAAAAAGCATAACTGATGAGGAAATAAATAATTCTGCAGGGGATCAATGAGAGAATCACAGGACTGTTGATCGAGTCCAAAAACAAAAGAAACAGATTGTGAGTTAATGGCGCTAATGAAAAGGTTATCAGAAGGTTAACAGAAAATGTAGGGAAACAAGATGTGTGCATAAATCATCGGGTTAAAAAAAAAAGACAGACGGTTTGAAGTTATTCTCGCTGAAGCACTTGCAGATTATAAATTATTATAATACTGTATGTGCTGAGCTGACTGATCAGAACCTGTTTTATAGTGATGAGAGCAAGTCATGCTCAAGAACATCCAAGGATTCAAGCACATGAAATATCGCTCCTTTAGCTAAAAAATTCAAAGAACCACAAGGGCATTCAAACAAGCATACTTAAGATGCGAAGAGAAAAAACACACACACAAACAGACTAGAGAAAGATACAAATAAAGTGAATGTCAGTGAGGGGGATCAGCAGTTCTCAAATGGTTATGATATAGATTTATGTGTTCTGACACCCCACAGATGGTGTGAATTAGGCAGGGAGGGTCTGCCAGCACCAGGTCAAGAGAGGTGACCTGGCCTTCAGCCGGCCACTTGGGAAACCAAAGCAACACACACACAGAAACACACACACGAAGCTACTGCTGCTGCTGCTGCTGCTGCTGCTGCTGCTGCTGCTGCTGCTGCAATGCATGGAGCAGCTGCTATTGAAGCTACAGAAGAGAAAGTGCAATCATCCTCACAGATAAACAGCACCGAAAGGAGCCACGGCAGCACAATTGTGCGTAAGAGCTCGCCGGTAGAAGGAGAAATAACACAGATTTTGATGGAGAGCAGAGTAAACACACGTTTTTTCTCTTCGTGAGGATGTATAAGAATCGGAGGCGAAGAGTCAAGGGTTTAGGCTTTGTTATCATCCATTTCTTTATGATTTTCTTTTCTTTTTTACACAATTCATTTCAAAAGTTTGTGTCTGAGTGAACAAAAGTGAACACAGAAACTATCCATATGCCATTGGGCTAACTGTGAAATGAACTACACAGCATGTGGGCCTGTTTACATCTGAGGCTGAACGGCTCAGTGTTCCTGCTACAGACATTACTAGTAACTTAAACTCTAAGAATCAATTCAATTCCAATTCTCAAGATTGAGAATCAATTATCATGATCCAATTTGATCGATTCTTAATACATTTTTGAGTCTATTTATGGCATTTATTAATTTTGCTACTATTGATACTGTTGTGCCCACTCTCTCTGCCAGCTAAAGCGTAGTTTCCACATGTTCCTTTACCGTTTGGTAAGAGAGATGTTTGCTGTTCTGTTACTTTAATGAGCCCACTACTATAATAATTTGTTTTCCAGCACAGAACAATGGTGCATATCTTTGCCACTGGGCTGCAGGTTTTTGCTCCAACCAAGCAGCTACACATGTGATTCTACTAATGAAGGTGCTTAGCGAAGGCTCTTGTGGTTGATTAGTAGAATCAGGTGTGGAACTGCTGGTCCAGTGGATGGCTTGGAGATGAGCTTCTTAGTGATGTCGCAAACATGTGGTTCCTGAGGTTGGACTCCATTTGGCATGCTTTGCAACCCATAATGTTGCCAAATATAATCTTGTGAACATATCAGGGGTTTTCTCAGGCTTGGGTAACGTTACTGCTTATGTCTGACCCCATGTTTGCTGCTTTGATAGTCTCTCTGTCAATGACCTGGCTAGAGGGGTTAAAGTTCACCACCATTGCAATATTTTTGTTGTCCATACAAATCAATTTTTTGAAATTAAAATGAAAATAATTGAGAATCTGTGAATCAATTTTATCAATAGAAGTCTGTTGACTTTCTGAACGGTCCATGTCAACACATTTCAAATAAATTACACAGATAAAACAACAAGATGCTGGCTGTTTTCATGGACTTATAATAATAATAGTTTTCAGGAGAGAGTAACTTGGACAAGAGCAAAAATCATCAAATCCGATGACAATTGCAATTTGGTGAAAAAAAATCAATTTGGACAAAATTTAGAAGGGCAGAAAATTAATATAGATGCAAACAGGCATGGCTTTTATAGATTTGACTAGATGATAGATGTCTGTCTGTGAGAGAGCAACAGGCCACACTTGTGGGAAAAAAAAAACACATCTGGTTGAAATACAGCAGAGTATTCCTTTAGGTGTTCACCAAACCGGGAGGAACAGCACAGCTGCCATAGTTTGACAAACAAGAGCGATTAAATAAGGAGAAGAGGGAGGAAAAAACACGGGGGTATACAGCCAAAGCGTTACAGAGAGTGAAAGTGTCTCACCTGATTGATGTGTTTCAGTTTGTCTATGATTTGATTTATCACGGGATCTGCTCCTTTCACTTTGACTTCGGGGTTGGCAGCCTGGGCCTTGATCCCATTGCCCACCACGCGGAGGGTGTAGCTGTGAACAGAGGCAAGACAACGAGAGTTGACTGAAAGCGTGTTGGGAGAAGCCTAAAACTCGCAGTGAATAAAGTTGAACCCCTCTCACTCCTCGTTGGGGAGCAATAGTAAAAACTGATCAATATTCTGGACTCACACACAAAAGGTCCGGTGTAATTCATTTGCAGTACCCTGAGGTTAAAGAGGGATTTGCGACATAGAAGAATCATGATTCACCTGCGTCAGCGCGCGTGCAGGAACGCAGGCCCGCCGCAGTGCTAAGGTTGCACATTACATACAGCATATGGTTTATAGAACCTATATATCACGGCCTTTATGATCTCTTTTGGAAATGCAACTATTAAACCGCCCCGTGAGCACCACCGGACACAACTATTCACGTATGATTTGCACCTTAACGTTTCAATATGGCGCATTAATCCTCGTTTTAAAGCCGTTCATTGTTGTTATAGCTGTGTAATAGGCTTCAGTTCACCTCAAGGCCTCCGCACTCTCTCCTCTCAGTGCAGTTTGTCAGCTGTAATGACTCTGACCATGGCGGCTGGTGAGTGAGCACAATTCACTCACATCTCAATCTGCGGCATATCATTTAATCAAACTAGTAGATCAAGGTAAAGTCGCTCGTCACTGGAAGAAGCTGCGCTGAGCTCTTTGTGTACGCCGTGTGTGTGTGTGTGTGTGTGTGTGTGTGTGTGTGTGTGTGTGTGTGTGTGTGTGTGTGTGCTGAATGATGGGCTGATCATCATAGTATCTAACATCGCTTTAAACTTTGTCTAGATTACAGATAGAACATGATAAATAAAACAGACAAACAACAACGGCGGTTGTCCACCTTAAGCAATAAAAGGTCAAGAAAAGGATATAAAAGAACCTATTGATGCAAGGTGGACGGCAGAATTAAAATGGAGTCATATAACATCTATATCCATGAGATTTAATCTTTATGTTAATTTCCTGAC
Source organism: Eupleurogrammus muticus (assembly GCA_036785175.1). NCBI lineage: Eukaryota > Metazoa > Chordata > Actinopteri > Scombriformes > Trichiuridae > Eupleurogrammus > Eupleurogrammus muticus. The sequence goes on along the minus strand of JAYKQN010000002.1, from coordinate 11,268,553 downwards.
AATCAGCTCCTCGATGTGATAACTTTTGGGAAAATAGAGCTGCTGTTCAGTTCCCCCTTTTTCTAATTTTATCACCAGTTATTCTTTTATTGCTAAGTTAGTTTTTTCCCCTCATTGGGCCCTTTCTTCTGTTTAGTGGCCTTTGTCCTCTCCGTGCTGTGGTTGTCATTCTTCTCCCAGCTACAACAAATTAATTATTAAAATGAACCCTTTTAAATCCGCCTACACTATCAGTGCTTTGATCATTTACAGTAGCAGTTGTGCATTTTTTTTATATATAATGTGTTTTTATGTGATGGAGTTGTGCACATAGAATTTAATTGAAGTAAAGAAAGAAAATCACAAATGGTAAAGAGAAATTAATTCAACTTTCTTTCTTTCTTTCTTTCTGCTGCATTCTTCAGACTTTTGCCCACAGAGCATAAACTTTAGAGTTCTGCGACAAACGATGACACAAAAAAATACTCAAGGTTCTTATTAATTCCCATTAAAACCTAACAGCTCAAATTTTGATGACAGATTTGCTCAATTCTCAAGGGGTTGTGTCCACTTGGTTTCTTTTCTAAAGGTAGTTTGCTGGAAAAAAATCTGAGCGGCATTTTCCTGACACTGTAAAAAGGAAGACAATATAGAAGTGCGTAAAACTGCAGTTTCTCGAATGGCCACTTGAGGCTGGATCCAAAATAGAGTTAAACCCCATGGTAAAATGCCCACTTTAAAAGCCAAAATACACAGCCTGATTTTAAAAAACTTTTTAAACGCTACAGATAATGTCCCTGTTTAGTGCTATCCCATTTCTTATAAAGTAAAGTGCCTATTGGTTGGCCATGCATACACCACAGTGACACAGTGTTAAATATAATCCATCTAGACATCTTAGAATTATCACTACAAGTGTTATGCTTAATTATTTAATTTAACACTTTTACTCCACTCACCACTAACAGGGTCTGTTTGTAACGTGGTTGTCTCTATACGCTGCTGCACTGTTTGGAGATTTAGACTGTCCTAAGTGTGGTGGAGTATAGGTGGTATCTAATAGGCCTTTAATGTCTCCTAAACAATAGTGTCTGTATTCATTTGTCAAAATAATGACATGGCATGATGTGGATGTGGGTGCAGAAAGCATGAATTGGCCTATTAGAATCCTTACTTGGGTAGAATGCTTTTTCAATAGAGCCTCTTACAGTGAGTTCAAAGAAATAGTTGTGACCAATATGTTTTTACTTGCTTTAAGTTTTTATTAACAATAAAATTAACGATGTAATGCTATGAAGTGAAGATCTAAATAGAAAATGTTATCAATTCTGTATGTTCACTTCTGATATAATGGTGATAAGTGAATACAACTGCTCTGCCATAAAAAAAATGCAAAGAATCAAAAGAAACTTGAAGCTTGTCTGCCTTATACAGTATTAAATCATATAATCAGCCTCATTTCAAAACCCTCTTTTTTAATCAAGATCATATAAACGTCATCTTCCATAAATGAGGGCAGAGTTCTGTTCTCGTGAGACGTGGTCTGGGTGTAAGAGCTCCAGGACATCATGTGGATCCCACAGCTGCGTGTTGGATTTTAAAAGTTATCTCTTCGCATGTCTCAATGTACCGCACGCGAGTTCTCCGACGTTCTGCCTTGACCCGATTTCTTCCTCTGAACAACTTCTGGTGCGCGTGTAAACACGCTGAATGTCAAAAAATGCGAGTTGCGGCAGCGGAGGCCTTGTTTGCTCAGTGCGGCAGGCGCCTGCAGCTGGGGGCGGATACATGTGTTGAGACTAAGCTGCATCTGAACCCTGAATACTGGAGTTATGATCCAGCTGCCTCCGGCTCTGTTTAATCCCTGGACACACCCGCTGAGATTTGTTTGGATTGTATGTGCAAAAACTGGAAAAGAAGACAGGCTTGCTTATTGGGTCTAGGTTACTATAACCTGTTAAAGGATCCACCTGCTAAAAAAAATAGAAAATCTTTTTGGGAAAAAAACTAAGGTAATACTAGGTATATTTTTCACACTTGTAGCCTCTGATAATCTCACACAGGTATAATAAGATCGCCTCCGATGTAACAAATAGTACTAAATCCACCTCTTCATGACCTTTGCTGCAGACTTTTCCCTCCTTTCTGTACACTGTGATTAATAACAGATTGAAGAGATTACATCAGCACCATCTGTGCCCACATCCGACCAATGAAAATCTGGATAAAGGAAGTGTGCATGTTATTGAGAAAAAAAAATACTGTTTTATTTTGAGAAATCCATCGAATTAAGATGCACTTAATGCATTTAATGTGGAAGCATACATGATCTATCTTTTGTATTCACACACACGCGCTCGCAGGCAGCTCCTCTCGCATTCACAAAGCAATGTGCTTTATTATGCCAGAGGGATCCATAACCAAAAACACATACGATCACTTGCAACACGCTGCAGGCTGACGAAGACTCTGGGGGGTTCGCAGCACCAGAAAATGAGGGGCCCACTCCTCAAAAGATCCCATAGTTAAAAAGTATTGATCATAGTCATCATATATTCTTCAAGGTGAGTAGAAGGCATGCAGCAGCATCAAGCAAAAGCTACAAGACCATATCAAACAGCCGAGCGATTGCCTGTGTCTCTGTGGAGCATCGGCAGGATCCTATAATCCATATTCTTCTCCCCAAAGGGACACTTGGTTTGCATCTCATCTCTGCTCACACCGCTGTTCAGCCCTAGATTGAAAATTTCAATCATTTTATTCTCGGCGTTTCCCCATCTCATTCAACTACATGCGTCTAAGTGCAAAACCTTCACACTGGGGAGAAAGAACTTTTCACCCTGTTCCTTGACTTCAGGACAAACTACGGTTGATGCATCAAATTAATTTATTCCTACCGCCTTTTCCCTTTAGGTACATTGGCTCATCACGTTAATGGACTGTGAAAGGATTGGACGGCAATTTGAGTGCACTGATCATCTTTTATCTTTTCAAAGAAAATAACTAAATAGGAAAATACGTAATTACATAATAAAAGTATATTGTGTTGCTTGCAATTGACATTCATTATTTATTCATTCTCTACACTCCACTTGTTTTAATGTGAAAGCAACATTTGCAAACTGATTGTCTTATATATGTTGCGATTTCTGGAAGCCATTTATTGATGAACATTCACAACATCATTTTACCATCACACCGGAGGCCGCTCAGTTTTCAGGAAATTAACTTTTTACCGTCCATATATATATATATGCTGGCTTTGTTTTACTTGGCTTGACTCAGCAATTCAGGACTGCAGGGGTCTGCATTTACAACCGTGCTGCCTGTTTGAAGGTGTGATGACGCACTAGTCTATAGTCAGTGCCATTTGAAAGGTTGTTTCTACCTTTTATCGCTCAAAAATGTAGACGAGGTGATGAAATAAAATATTTTTTTACCTCCTAAATCTAACTGTGAAAATGGTACGCTCAATTTGTAAGTAGCACAGTTTGCACATGTCACACGTCATAAAATCCCTGGCTGTTGGCTATCAGATTTAAATGGTCCTATAGCAGGGAATTTTCTATTGGGTCACACTGCTGTCAATCAACCCAAAGGTGGTCCATCTTTTGTTGTCGGTCCTCATTGGCTATAAAGCTATCTCCTGACCCTGGGCTCTATTGACATGTGTAAATCGATGCAAAACAACTTTGAGCCTATAATAATAATAATAAGTGTTGCATTATTTGCAGATAGACACCAACGACTGAAGCCGACACAGTGAAATCATCAGTACATCTTGTTTCTTGGAGTGTGACTGTTTGAGGTGGTGGACAGGTGTCTTTTTTACCCATAAAGTATAAAAACTGTGGAACGAGTGGAGCTTTGTTAGGTCTGTGAGAGCCAGAAATCTAAGTGACCAAATACATATTTTACTGAGGAATTTACTAATTAATTCATTAAAAATCCTACAGCGTGATTGCTTGGATTATTCCCATTCCCGTTCTGCATCACATAGTTGAAGTGTGTCTATGATGAAAATTGCAACCACCTCTCATGTTTTTTACATGGGAGAACTTGTCCAACTGTTGGCTGACTGAATACTTTTTTGCCCGACTGTAAAAATTAGAGAGTTATTTAGCAAACTAGTTAACACTGAAATATGATGTTAGATCATCTCGCAATCTCATTTGGAGGCGGCGGTGGACACACTCCAGGTCCAAATCAGACATCCATCTCGGCGTGGGTCGGCGTGTTAAAGCCAGTGGTGGGGAGCGTACACAGGCTCTGCGGGGCCAACGGTGCTGATGGAAAAGACTTATGATACTTTGCTTCTGTTGCCTCAGAGGTATCAATCATGAGTTGCGGCTTGGCGGGGCTATTAATTATTGACAGTCACGCCATCTGTCTTTGAACTGTGCGTTCACATGATTTCCACGGCGATAAACAGGACGGCGTCAGTTTAAACAGAATCTGGATTAAAATGTATACAGCGGTGTAAAACAGTTTGCTGGCAAGATAAAGAAATGAGTTTTTCCTGGGAGCCCCATTACCAAAAGGTTAAGAGGACAGGCTCATGAAGGAGGTAGGCCACGTATTCATGTTTTTTGAGTGAAAACAGAGCAGGCTGTGGTTATCTGTGGTTATTAGGCTACAGGGTGATACCCGCCTTTCCTATTGTCACAGAGGAAACCGAGGCCCTTCTGGCTCTTTGCAGAGCGCAGAGAGGATCTGGGAGATTTCGTTACTTCAAAAAGGCAGCCCGCTCCTATAAGCTCCAAAGGAGAGAAAATACTTCAGGCAAGACAATGGAACATATGCAGCTTATTGTGTAAAAGCAACTCGAGGGCTATGCTTCAAACAAACATCTGTTGGGTACAATAACCCAGAGTTAATACGGTAATAAAGAAAGTGATGCACATGACACTGTCACCGTCAAATAAGACGTCAGGATTTCAATACCTCCTGCACAGGATACATACAGTATAAGCTTGCATTCTAAAATGGCTCTCATGCAAGAACATTCTTATATTCCTATCCTTACTTAAAATGCATTTTGTTTTAACTTACTTGTGTGATGTTTTGTATCTATCGTAGGAGCTTTTACTAAAAAAAAAAACTATGGTACCTATTGCCTTTGTATCAAAAGAAGCACGTCTACGACACAAAGGAGTATGATATATCAGGTTTTGAATAGAGATGCAATACTTGTAAAAATAGATGAGTTCATCGTTTGACTGTGCACATGAAGTTCTTTGAAAATAAGAAAAATATAGAATATTGTTATTTCACATATAAGAATATTTCTGACGTCTGCAGAAATGTTATTTGTGTACAGACTCAGAACCGGGACACGTGTACGTTGAGTGACAAGATTGGTCGTGACGGTCCATCAGGTTCACTAAAGGATTTTCTTAAAGGTTTATTATAAATCAGGTTTACAAGGTTTCTCCGTGTGCACGCGGGGCTGTGTACCTTTGGAGAGAGCTGTGACAAAGAGGATAATACAACAACAGTCAACACTGCCTCTGGCAAAGATTTAGCCCCATTGTAGGATACAAAGGAAAATACATAATTTGATTCTGTTTTTTTGCCAATTATTTTCTTTTTCATTTTTGATGAAGTATTCTCAGTGTGGAGACCTCACTTTGTATTCAACAATGGAAACGGGTTTGTCTTGCACCTGAGTAATTTGCCCGGTCCCTCTTCTTAAGATTTAGCTGCCATGTTTGTTCCAATTACTAGGACGCCCTGAGCCTTGAAGTCATATTGACTTATGCCAGTTAGACACTATGGAATTAGCCTGTTTGAGCAGGGTGGCGGGGTAATTAATATGGTCTGGTACTTGGCCAGTGAGTAATGGGCATTTTGTGTGAATTTACACCTGCACTGTTGTACACCACTGTTGAGGTGTTGGAGACTTGCTCTTAAGGAGAGGCAGAATTATTACGGATTCATAACCCCAAAAGTTTTTGCAGGACTGTGAAAAATTGTTGTGAAGACCCACAGAACTGGCTGAGTAAGTGGTATAAATTCACTCAAATCACGGTGACAGATGCACCAAATGGTCAATGAGAAATAAAAAATACAGTATTGCATAAGACTATTTTCTGGCCCTGGAAGATAAAAATATATGAAAATAACAGATATTAATATACGTCCATTTTATTTGTCATTTTCTTTTTTTCAAAATTGTACAATAATTTATCCATAATATGTTCGAAAAAATGTGTCACTTAATCAAGTCAGAGTAGAGGCAGAGTTCAAGTAGAACACTTACTAGAGAGTCATTTAGCCAGCTGAACATGTAATTATGTGAAATGTGTCTGCAGACAAAGGTGCACACTTACACTGTAACGTTCTGTAAGTTCCTAATGAAAAATAAATGGTTGGCTGATTTGTTTGAAGTTTGGTTTAAATGGAACAGTTCCATTTAACCAGATATACCTAGAAATTGAAGTAACCAAAATTATTTATACCTCTAGTAACAATAAAAAAAGAAAATACATTCCTGCCAAAAAACATGCATGTGCATACTGACAGCTGAAATGAGCAAAGCATTGCTGCAAATGCAGATATCTGGAACTAAGTTTGCTTGAATGCTGAAAACTTAAATGCAAAATGCAAAAACCCTGGAACTGACATAAGTTGAAATAATTGAAATGCATTGCTAGAAAATCAGGAGGTTAAATATGAATACTGTCACAGCTGGAGAGTTAACATAGATTGCCTAACAAGGCTTAAAAGAGATATGCTGTGAATTAATATTACAAAGATCAACTGAATTGTTAAACACCTTGAAACAGAAAAAGCTTTGAGGAGTTGTAAAACATGACTGAAAATATCAAAATGAGGCATAAATTGATAAATCAGAAGCTGAAGTGCATTACCAAAGAAAACTATGAGTCCATCACTATGGTGAGTGTAAAAAAACAAATGAAAAAAAAATGTTTAAACATTTTTCATTCAACTTTTAAGGATGTGGGACATGCATTCATTCGTTTTCTTCTTGCATAAGTAATCACATATAACCAAATGTGAGATGTAAGGAATATAGACAATTTAGAAATAAAATTGCTGAATAGCAATTCTTGAAGGAGTCCTGGAAATGGCTGAATAAAAAGGTGAAATGAAGTGTCAAATCTTGGAAGTTGAAAGCTGAAGGAAAATGATGGAGCGGTGATGAAAATTGCTAAATCAATGCTGAAAATTGCAGAAGCAATCTTTCTAAACTCAGGGCACACAACTTAAACTGCAATTATTCATGTTAGCAAAAAGCTGAACAAGAGATTAAAGCTAAAATCCTTGTGACCTGTTTAAAGCTTGAATTACCTCTAACTGAAAGCAGTCTGTCCAGCAGTCACACTTATAAAACTTGATTATGGCCATCTATATATTTTATATTTTTATTTTATCAACATTTCATTGAACTGTTTTTTTTTTTCATTTTTTCCCCACTGCCCCTTTTTTTTCATTTTTTATCCCAACAATATGTGCACCTGGAATCTAAAGCGTGAATAGCATTTTTCTATCGGAAGGTTCATCAAATCGCTCTGGTGAAGGTGAGAGAGGGATCAAGGTCTCGGGTAAATATTGGATATGTCAACTCTGACTCTGAAGCACAAATAGAACGTGTCGGAATTAACCGAAAACCTTTTTCCCTCCTCACCTTAACTGGGTGCTTTAATGGCCTCAACTTCCCCGACACATTTGACACAGGACGTGTTCCAGCTGTGCATGCAGATACCTGCTGAGCTCCTCCCTGTGACTTCTGATGGTTCTGGAGAATCAGAGCCAGTGAGCGTACAGTACTCCGTGCTGCAATCAGGTTCGCTTCATAGCATATCCGGCAAAGCAAATTACTAAGTACATAAAAATAGACTGTCGGAACTCAACTGTTAAATATCAGCATGTTCATATGAATCAAAGATGTTTGTTTTTTTCCTGTTTTTTTATTTATTTTTTTCCCCACTTGATTCGACTTGTCGTTCCTTTAGGCTTCAATTTTCCTCCCCATTCAATCTCTGTGGAGACATCGCAGCAGCTCGGAAGGGGCACTTAGTGCACTTTGTTTTGCATGTTTGTTCATTCATGTTTTTTTACAACGCAGCGGCGGTTCAGGGAAATTACGACACGCCGCTCCTTAAATAGCAAACAGCCCAAAGATCCGTGCAGATGGGAAACGCGGTGTGAACAGGCAGTCTGGTGAAAACGGCAGGGGTCACGTCCACACATGAACCCATGAACCCAGAGCGCATTCTCTCTGTGACTGTCTGCTTTGGTGTAAACGGGCTGAGTAAAATTACACTATCTTTAAGAAATTTCATATTCACAATTGAATTGACAATAAAGAATAGAAATAGAAAAATACACATTGAAAGTCATATGGTAAACCTCAATGATTTACAAATGTACAATAAAGTAAACAAAAAAAAATGTTGGTTGTTGAAATTAAATTGATGGAAGTTTGGAAAAAAAGTGTTTCATTATTAAAGTTTCGCAATGGTGTAGAAAAATACAGAAAGTTAATTGATAAATTCTGATAACCTCAATAACCTTTTTTTAATACAGTGAATGCCGCACTGTTCAAACAGAGAAAACTTGGCTTATTACCAATGTTGGTAAGTTAGCCAATAGTTCCTAATTGGCAAAACATAAAGGTCTTAATGCAGACTGTTGCCTGCAGATTTTAAGTATTCTCAACCTTTTTTTTTTACAGTGTATAGCCACAATGGCTACAGCGCGAAATGCACTTAGACAGGATGTCGCCAATGTTTTAAGCACATTTCAATAAACAAGTGGCAGCATATGGTGCAGAGACACTCTTAACACACATCCCTGAAAATGACACATACCTCACATTCCCGGAAATCCGCTATTTGGGTTGTAACGAGTGTGTTATATTGTACCGATAATTTCCCTGTGACGCTAAGTGGCTCTGTGTGCAAATGAGCTACTGCATCATGCGAGCAGTTAATGCCAAATAGATATCAGAAGTCCTCAAATAGCGATGAAACTTTTATAACACCTCTTAAATATTTGAGTTTTATGGAAGGTAATAAGGACAAATGGAAAAGTTGGCTATCTAGGATGTATCATAAAACCAGATGGTCACCGAAAGAGGGAATTTTTAAAGATGTTAATGCCCCATAAGGGCAATAATGTCCTAGTTTAAACAGATGTGATAAGAGCAGGGCAGACAGTGAGAGACCCATCGGAGGTTTTATGTGCGTGATCAACACGCTCACATTCGACATAATCTTCTGCTGCATTTTCTTTACAGTGCACACATAGTGTGTCTGTCCCATCTGTTTGAGAGTTTATAGTTTTACAGACAACAGAGCCCTCGGTGTATAAGTGCTGGTGTCTTGGTCGCAATCCAGCGCAGATTATCGAAATCATCACTCTAATGAAAAATAGTGTGTCTCCCTGGCACGGAATTAAAGGCTTAGGCATCTTCGCCATCTTCATCCACTGGCCAAGCCTGTCCAAACTTCAGCACCTGCTCCGTGGAGATGTTGCAGGCAAACAATGGGAGGATGATTATGAATTTATGAAGAGTTCTGTAAACACGCATAAACAAATCAACAAGCCCAGAGCAACCCCCCCCCCTTCCCCGGGTTATCAAATCGTCGAGGCTGCGGGGATTTTCAGGTTTAAAGTAAACACTTGAGCAATGATTGGACTTCCTTTTCACAACAGCCCCTGCTTCATAACTGGTTATCTATCCAGCCCAGCAGAGGAGCCAAAGGAGCACAAATAGATTATAATAAGGCCGGAGGAAGCTGGCCGCACCACTCTCGTGTTGGGATATCTAAGCAGGATATTAACTGGTAATTTGCTCACCAGCGCTGCATGTGTAGCTGTAAATGATCAGGCCTTCATATGCAAGGTATCAAGAGGCATGCAGTTTCCACCGAATTTTAAAATCTATCAACGTGGGCGAAGTTCGTTTAATTGGACCTGATATCTTTGCCACGGCGGTTGATTAGTTTATTGATCCGTTTAATTCAAATATCAATTCCACCCTTAAGAACCTGGGCACCATCTTTAAACCAGTATATGACTTTTTGCCATTTTTATTATTATTACTAAGCTCACCCAGTCCTGTTTCCTTTAAGTAAGACATATAAAAGTCAGAAGTCGCTTGTCTTGTGTGGATCTCAAAGCGTTAATCCACACCTTTGTTTTCTACCATCTAGATTACATTAATTCTAGTTAACTAGAACTGTCCATATATTACCTCCCTTCCTGCATCCGTCCATCGTCTTCTGATTAAATTCTGATTAAGCCGCGTGATATTGTTGATACCATATAAGGCCGTACCTGACCTTGCCTTCAGTTGCGTTCCTGCGCTCCTCCTCCCTCATTGCGCTTCTCAAACACTCCTTGAGTCGCTGCCTTTTATCGATTCTGGGCTGTAACTGCGAGACAAAAGGTGGCCGCGGCTTTTCAGCTGCGGCCTCGACCCTTAGAAATCCTCTGCCCCGGTCTGCCAGACCCGCTGGATCTGTGGACAGTTTTAAGCTGCTTCTAAAAAACAAGCTTTATAGGAGACGCTCTAATAGAGCCCTGACCCCAGGAAATGTTTTGATTCAATTATTCATTTTGCTTTATTTATCCAATCTATTCAATTTCATCAGATTTTTTCAAGCAAGGAGAGGATCTCTGTAACTTTGGACTCATGGAAAATAAATAAAAATAAAGCAACACTAACGATACTTCAAACACATAAACCCCACTGTATTTGAGTAATTCATATTGAGTATTAGTAATGCATTCAAACTATTCAGGTTAAGGGTAAGTGAAATAATATATAAACATTTTTTTTTAAAGCCTTATCTTCTCTCAGCCCTAAAATCAACAGCACTACATTCTACCCCTGAAATTAAGTGCAATGTGAATTGTTTTTAATGTGTTTCTTAAAGCTACAGTGTGACAAATTAAGCATAAATTTACACATAACCAGATTGGCAATGTCCATGTCTGATGGTAACCAGGCGACTGGTAAGCTAGATGGGATATAAATGAAGCTTTAATTATTTCGTTACTGACCGTTTCAAACTCCAGTGGAAGAATGTAGACGCACGGTGATGAGAAACTCACAGCTTGTTTTGACTCTTCCTGTTTTCTCCGGTAAAGAAATATATATATATATAGAGAGAGAGAGTTTTAAACTAAAGGAAAAGGTGAGCATGAAGCATGTTGCAATGTATTTACAGAGCCTACGCACATACACGCCCACGCTAAGAGTATGAATGTACATCAGAGTAAAGGAGAAGGCTTTGGCTGCTGTTCTTCAAGTGAAAATAAATACAGTAGACACGAAAAAAATCTATGGAAAGGACCTTTGGAAACAGTCACTGCACAGCAGTCATGTTCTTTTCAGCAGCTGTCACCCTATCACAAAGCGAGTCAAAGACCACAAACACAAGAACATAATTGGTGAATGAGATCACAGCATAATGTGACCTTGTCATGTAGTGTGATCTCATGATAGAATGACCTTAAGCAGGATAGTTCAAATAGTGCAAGGACACGAGATTTCCAAACAAATTAATATTGACATGGGGAATTAACATAATTGCAGGTAAGTCTCTTTATCTACAAATCTTTCCAGTGAGAACCCCTCAAGTCCCTGGGTCACTGGTATCAAACGCAAACAACTCACTAGGTTCTTAGTTTCGTCTCTCTCCAAGGAACTAATTCTCCAGGTAAGTCCTCCAGAGACGTAGCGTCATCCCAACCGTCCACAAGAAAGCGAAGCCACCAGCTCTCCAACCTCTGGACACAACTTCTCGACTCCACTGCACACACACCAACACAGGCAGGCTCAGACTGCTTTATATGTCATATGCCATGGAGCCATACCTGGGAATGTAGCATCCCTCCAGGACACAGCCTCTCATGATGTCACAGTAAGTACCTCCACCAAAAAATGCATTTTTGTATGAAACATTACACTAGGTTTTGCTGTGATGGAGGAAAACATCCACAGTCAGGTCCCCAAGTTTAACTAAAGATGATATGGTGCATCAGCAGTTCAAGGTTAGGTAAATCAACAGGATAGCTACCTTTTACAATAAAATGCACTCTTCTTTTCTCCCCTGGATAGTGTGTCTCTATCAAGCTGAGTCACTTTTTTTCTGAATTTGGCATAAAAAGACTGTAACTTTAAAAAATTGTGGGTATATGCCTGCCGTTGGCCGACTGGTTCATTCAAAATCTCTATCACTACATGAAACTACAACAACAAAAATCTCAGGACAGCCACTAACACACCGAAAATAACAAGTTATGTGACAGTTAAGTACTGAAGCATACATATTTTGCTGTTTTATGTGACTTTTTCTTTTTCTTTTTAACCACTTTAATAATGGAACTCAATAGCCTCCACATGGGGTGGCCAACATACTTACTGCTGTACCATTTGTATCTATTTGTATATTACCTTGAATGGTTGGACATTCCCAGTAGCAAAAGATGGGAAATCATCTGCAAAGGTTACATTATAAAAAATACATTTAAATTATAAATGAATAAATTGCTTGACCATGTTCTTTCTTTTTGGCTCTGGACTAGCCCATTGTCTCAGATGTGGCTACTTTGCAAATATTTTGACAAGTTATTGTTCTGTCTTCCACAATCATGGAAGGTTTGGTATGAATGTTGAGTCGTGTCTGAGGAAACAGTGATGTATCCTTTATGTGCTCTTTATGACAACTGCTGTGAACATGTTATAAATTCGCCCTTCAAGTAAAGTGTTACTAAACAGGGTAAACAGAGTGCCTTTCTTCCCCCTATAGCTGAAATGATGATGAACGTAACTGGATCATACTACAGTGCTGAAATGTCTGATATAAATGATAATGTAATGATGCTCTCAAACAAACAGCCATTTTGAACCAAAGGCGCTTAGTTTGGGGTTGTTTTCGTTGGTGTGAAAGCATCAATCCCACTCGGGAGGACCAAATCAAGCAGACCGAGACCCACAAAAAAGGAGTGGTCTCGGTCCGCTTGACAATGAATGACAAATATTAATGTTGTCCCACTGGTGAGAAAGTAAACTCGGGTCCAATCGAGTGGAGATCAATCATTTCATAACCTCCTAACCTTGTGATAATGTTTGTGATCTCATTCATGAAAATGGTGCATCTCCTCTGCCTGAAATGACATGCTATGGGTGTATGGCAACTCAATTTTACCGCAGACTACTCTCCAGATGCAGCAAAGACTCATTTGGGAATTGGATATTTTGCCAAAAATCGCTAAGACAGAGAATGCAATTCACAAAGACATGGGTAAGTAGCAATGTGTGTTGAGGAAACATCAATCAGACCAATTTTGGTTTGTTTGCAGATGTGAAAGTGGAACACACTGGAGTCTATATGCTAATTTTGGTGCGGACCAAATGATTTGACTCGTGGTGTGAAAGCACCCTAAGACAAGCCTAGCAATTGCCAGACCTCATATCAATGTGCAGTGATTTTCAATCTGGGAACCATCAGTGCACTTGTTCATATTGGAGGCATTGTTTTTTGAAAGCCCTGAGCTGTTCATTGGGTGCTACAACTGTCTATCAAATGCATCTGTATGTAGCCTATAGCCAATTCTATCAAATATACCCAACGGTGTACCCAGTGAAGTTATGTTTGTCACGCCGCAATTAAAAGTAGATTATAGTCTGCCTCCATGTTGGGTCCACAGTTATTAACAAAGTTGTTTCTGTGTTTCATCATCGTCTCGCTGCACCCTCCCCCGTTCTGTGATTGGTTCCCTAGATGAGGGGAAAATTCTATTCTTGGTGTTCAGACTGAATTTCACAGCCAAGTGGATTTGTGGGCAATGAAGGATGGTTATACCCCGGCTAAACTCAGATTAGCTTTGGATAAACTTCAGAATACACAAAAGGAGGCTTTTAGATTTTGCCCCCCTCGCTTCATAAAGGACCTCTTAATGGTCAGCATGACCAGGAGGATTGTGGTCATTTGCATGTGACTATTGTTTCCAGACAGACATGATGAACAATATGAACAACTGTGAAAGCGTCATAACACCACGTGGCACATTTGGCATGTGCAAACAGCCATCATTAACAGTCTCCATTTAAGGTCCAACACAGTTTAATGCCGCCGATTTGTGTTGTGCATCTCCCGCCTTCAACTGCAGATCTCTGATTATTTCACCACAGCTGGCGGAAACAAGACGCTCCATCTGTTGTTTTCTCCAGCCACAGCCGCCGAGATCTACCGCGCTGTCTGTCACGGCGCCTCAGAGAGAACACTGCACACACAGCGGTAAACAACGCGCCGCCAAAAGGGACCACAATGCCAACATCGGAATCATCCCTGTGAAACTGTTTGTGGATATTCTCCACCACCCCCGCCCCCCATTCTTCTTTTTCACTGCGTGGAGCGGAGCAAAGGCTGCTGCTAATGGCGACGCCACAATCCCGCAGCACCGAGGGTGAATGATGCCTTCAAAACACCAGGCGGGCTGATTTAAGGTGCATTTAGGGCTTCTTCAGATTAACTGAACATCACAGAGAGCTGGATTTATGGCAGGGCTGTTGTATTAGACTGCATTGGTTTTAGCTGGGTGCCCCTTTATAATGAACAACAGGCAGCCCAGTGTATTGGTTGATTATCTGGCCACGTGCAAAACAAAGGGCGTGAAGAGATAGAACGCGGTAGCATTGTTTAACATTTTCCTTCCATGTCATATCACCAATCTTTCTTGAGAGACAGTAAAACTGCTCGGTCTGAGTCAATTTTATAGCTGACTGATCACATAGCATCCCTCCCTTCATCCTGTGATGGGCTTATCTGTGTTTATCTCTCATCGCTCGTCTCTGTATGGCGAATCTCCGGAGAATAATACAAAATCGCAAACAGCCCTCACTGCTCTAAAGACCATTGCTGTACTCCCCCACAAGTCCATCACGATTATGTCTATCGCTCAATCTCGTGCTGTTTGATGCTAAATTTGTTTTCCCCTCAGGTACAAGCTCATTGTTAAACAGGCTTTTGTCATAAAGGACATTATAAACAAACAGCAGCTTCCGGATATATATATATATATATATATATATATATATATATATATATATATATATATATATATATATATATAGTATATACGAATGCTTTAAACACACATTCATACATTTAAAGAGGGGATAGGAAATGACGGGCGTGAACAACAAATATGTGGTGTGGCTTTCCAAAATTGAAAGGACAAAAAAAAGCATGGGCTTTTGTAGCCAATTCAGTTTTTAGCATATTCACCAAAACATTCGACAAACAGCCTCTTGTTCGGGATGAAATGCTGTCACACCGTTTCTTATAAAGTAAGATTAAAGTAATGTTTATTCATTTGAAGAGCACAAATTGGACTGATCCTTATTAGCACGGGCTGTGTTTCCCCATATAGGTTTCAAGGGGAGAAAGCAATTCATCTTACCACTTCCAGCTTTGTACAAATAGGCCTCGTCTGCCCCCGCTCTGTAAGAAGGTAATAATAATTTATGTGAGGAAGACTCCGCGTGATCCTCCAACACAACTTTTCAGTTACATTACACAAAAGCACTTAACAATACCTGCTACTTATCAGCTTGAAAACACCCACACATTCATAAATACCACTTCACACCCCCGGCATGGAGTGTATGCCGGCGGTGTGATGTGTTAATTTATTTGGTGAGACTTAAATAACAAGCCCCAGGGTCAGCCGTGACGCTTTGTGATTATCATCTGTCCTGTTACTCCGCTTTTGAGTACATGCCCTAACCACTCGGCACAGCGATTAAGATTCAGTCCTTTCTCAAAGAGACTAATTTACTGCCACAAGGTTCTTTGTAGTGTCAGTGCAATTTAAATGTTGAAACAATGACTTAACTGTTATTTGACTTTAGAGTGAGAAACAATTTGCCTCTGTGACAATTAACTATGATTCCGCAAACCAGACCTCCAGCATAAAAATTAATTAGAACTATCATTTTTACTTTATTTAGATTAGGTTAATAGAAGCGAGTCAATCATGTGATGTTCCTGTTAACTTAGAAGGAAACTTAGAAGTGAACAATAAGTACATATTTTTGATTAAATTCTATAAGTAAGTTGCAGAAATTCCTCCTCATTAATTATTAGTTGCTCGCATGTGGGCTCACACGGCATCAGCATAAGCAACAGAGATGTGCAGTTGGCAGTTCCAACCATGGCTTCGGAGGATGAACCGCAGCTTGGGTGGCTACTGTGAGAAAAAAAATTATATTTTAATTAAACTTGAGCAAGACTTTAGCCTTTAAATATATCAGTAACCTTTCAAGAATAAATAGCTCCTCCAAATTAAATTTCCAGGGAATTTATCCACCCACCAAAAAACATTGGTGGACAGATGAGCTGATGCAATCGCGGATAAAATAATAGGCCATCCGCGCATCTCTAATAGGCAAGCAGCACCGCAAGATTATGACCTCCACCTCGATTCAATTCATACATAACCAACAGCAAGTCTGCAAACTCTCAGCAGATACACCGTGGGCAGCCGAGTCTCCAGAGGGAGATGTTGACAGTGTACATCTCTGCAAACCATAAATATGCTGAACATCAAGTCGGTAGGTTTGTGTTGGCTTAATAAATTGTTTCATGGACTGGAGTTTGCAAAGTTGCAGGCAGCCCCTCTTTGACACCTCCGGACATTCGTATCGTCATGTTGGGCATGACGTTTGTCATGCATTGTCCTCATTTTAACCTAAACCGGGATCTTTTCCTGAGCCTAATCGAGTATTTTATGAGCCTAAACCTGACTACGCCTTAACCACAGCATTGTTACACCATTAAACAGTATTTGTGAATGTATACAATGCATCAAAAAATTGATAAAACATTCAATGTCTGCAGTACATGCAGAAATGCAAACTGTGTTTCCTTCTGGTGACTTGGTTGACTGCAAGTGTGTGTGAGTGTGTGTGGGGTGTGTGAGCGTGCGTAAGGGGGGTGTGTGGAAGATCAGACGGTGGCCCTGCTTGCCATCAGACAGCTGCTGCACCTGGGGAGCTCTGGAGGAGCTAATGTCTAATTAATACCAGTTCCCACAACTTTCCATCATCCTCAGACTAGGGCTGCAACTACCAGCTAGAGTCCATTAATCTATGGATTATTAAAATAATCGATTAGGTGTTTCATTCATAAACTGGTGTAAAATGTTGATCACTGTGAGATGTGACCTATTATGTTTTTTTTTTTGCTCAGACCAACAGTACACAACCCAAAGATCATAGTTTAGAAGGCTAAGGCTGTGACAGTGACAGCAGTGTGTGGAATTCCACCGGATATCATTATTCTGCACATGTACTTATACGTAAGCAGATCTTGAGCAGTGTTGACGGAAATGCTACGGCGGAGAAAATTCGAAATTTCTATTTTTACATGCTTAAAGCCCTAAAAATGCTGTCCCTACCTAAACGAAAAGAACCGGTGATAAAATATGTCCTTTTTCCACAGGGCCCTTAAGAAACCAGAAAGTAGTCAGATTTGAAAAGCTAGGAAAAAAGAGAATTTGAGAATTTTCTTCTCCAAAATGAGTCAAATAGATTAATTGATTATCAAAAATACTTGACGAATAATGTAATAGTTGGCAACTAATCGGTTAATCGACTAATCATTGCAGCTCTATCTCGGGCAGCAAATTTAAGGCGAATACTCCCACTTTAGTTTTAGTTAATATCCTCCTGAGACCCAGAGAAAAAAAAGTTGAATTTTTCTTCTAGTTTTTGAACCAGGAGAAATTCTGTCAAAATCCCAACCCCACAAATGTCATATAATTGAAAAGCCTAGCATGTTCTCTTTAAGGCCCTAAAGGAATTAACACAATAGCATGTAAGGTTTTAGAGAGACATGCCAAAAAGTAATGTCCACTACAGAGGACATTAATCTCAGATGGTTTTACAAGTCAAACACACAAGTCTAATTCTTGACCACATTATTCACATAATTTAATGATAAGGACAGACATGATGATATAAATGTTATTAATTCATTGAGGGTAAAACTAGTTTTATCACCAATGCTAGTACAATCTGTCAGATGGGTCTAAACTCTTTCCTCGACAGTGGTTCTTTCATTACACACAACTACTTCTGTGACTTTTGATACAAACTGCTGGCTGTTGGCTGTTTGGAAACAACTTTTCAGTAACAAAATTCCGACGTGGCTGGTATACACCAGCCCTGCTCCTGGAGATCTACTGCCCTGCATGTTTTAAGACTCTCCCCACCCAAACAGACCTGACTCTAATTACCAACTCATTATCAGGCCTTGATGAGATTGAGCTGCTTGATAACCAGTTGATAATGAGAATCAGATGATCTGAATGGACCTGCAGGGCAGCAGCGCCCGAGGAGCAGGACTGGTGACCCCTGCCCTGGTCTATAAACTGCCTGCCGCATGAGCAGTAGCACTGGCACATGCCGAGAGCATAAGCACTGCTAAAAAGACTGAAAAAAGTCATTCAACACTAAAAAAAAAAGCTTTACACGAGGGATAGGATAAGGAGAAAACTCAGGGAGAAGCTGATGAACTATTCATGCAGCATGAATTTCAGCATTGCAAATTTCAACTCATTTTGTAACACCCCTCCCTCCATACACACACACACGCATACAAAGCGGTGCCCTGTGCAATTCTGAGAAACGTCAGAGTGACGAATGGAGCAAACAACATATTTGGGTTTGCTGGTCCTTTGACTAGAGCGGGTTCCCAGGCTATGCAGCGAGCACCAGCGCTAATCTTCACAACCTCTTCACACTTCTCCAGCTTGTGTCAACAGCGCTGTGAGTCAGTTAGCCATTCGTATGCTGCTACAGATGGTCCCATCCCTCTTCCTCAGCTCGGCCGCTGACATGATTCATGGGACTCTGTGTCTTGATTTAGGGTCTCTTTCATATTTCTTCTAGCCTACAGCAGAGATGCATTTTGCCGAGATACCCCTGAGGCGATGACCCTGGTCTGCCTGGGAGAAGAAAAGAAGCGAAAAAAAAAAAAGCTCTGCTGGGCAAAACTGGCCTTTGCACAACACACAAACACACACACACATGCACACACACATACTTTATTTTTATTTTTATTATTATTATTATTATGCACATCTTGGCTGATGCAAGTTTGTAAGCACAAAGGCAAACAAGTCAAAGTCTCTGCATCATCCTGACAAAATGTGCTATGCGGTCAACGACAAACATTAAAGGTCAGGATGAAGTGAACAACCCAAAATTCTGCAAATAATCACTCTTTTTCTTGCCGCGGCCGAGATCTCAGCCAACTCGTTAGCGAACAAGAAAATCGACCACTATACCCTCCATATTTTTTTTTATCGCTGCTTCTGCTCATCAGTTATATCCTCTTTCAATGTCATTAGAAAAAAAAAACTAGCACGGTGATTCTTTCCGCAATCAATCTAAGTTTGTTGTGTTTGTATAATAATAACCTTGCATTTTCCCCCCCTTCTATCTGGAGGGAAAATGTTCCTCCACTTTAGTCTCTATAGGCTTCAGATTGCCCCGTCAGAAAGGACTATAACGAAAAAGACTGTGTGCACCACTTCCTTATCACCACCAGTAAATTACCTCAGGATCAGATACAGGCTGCCAACTCACAGAAACTGCACTCACCGCCAGACACACAAGATAGAAAGGAGAAGGGAGGAGGAGGGGTGGGGTGGGGGGGGTCGGGAGACATGACAAGAGCGGGAGAGTATCCCGTGGAGACCAATAGTTTCAGCTGATCTCAAAGGTCAGCTGGCGTTATCTAAAGATCATCTTCAGTCACCAATACATGCCTTTTACACTCTCCTCAACAGCTGGAGTCAAGCACCTGTCAATCAAAACGTTCATAACCCGTAGCTATCGCACAGCTGGCTGCACCATTCTCTTCCCTTCACTGTGATTAATCTGCACAGAATAAAACATCTGAAACCAGAGAAGAAGATGCAGAAGCAAAAAAAACAACAGGTTTTCCATGTCTTGTGGGAGTAAAAAAAAAAAAAAAAATTGTGTGCTCCTCGGAATCAAACAAGATAATGACCGATCTGCTGACATCCTGAAACAAGTCGGGATCAATGGTTTTGTTTAAGATTGATATAATGGAATGAATAGTGGAATTAATTGAAAATGAAAAAAGGCATTCTTGGTTTGTGATCATGATCAAAATCTACATAACACTGAATCGTAACAGGTCACGTCAAGATTTTAACCATTTACTGTAAAGTCCTGCATTTTCATTTAGCAGTGTGGCTCTGCTCATGTGAAACTCTGGAAGAAATAAGTAAACTTCCAGAATCTTTATGCGATTTTCTGGATTTTGATGACTTTTGTCTGACTTGTCTCTCTTGTCTGATTTTCACTTGAAAAATATAATGGATGTGACATGCACACAGAAAAATTGGAAATGAAATTTGACATTGACGAAGTATGGATTAGATGTTGTAAACATTGTAATTTTAATCACACTCACTGAGATAAATATAAGCCCACAATACGAAATCTTTTAAGCTTTTGGATTTCGAGATAAGTGGCAAAACATCCTGCCAATTATGGATGTGAGAGAAATGGCCAAGCTTTTCACGCTCAATAACACACCATCAAACGTCTGTGAATTCCTCCGCTAATGACTAATATGTTAAATTTCATTTAGAAGGGTAGAGTTAGTAGCACTCATAAAGATCCAATAGCATTCCCTGTTAATAAAAAGAAATACAAAATTGTGCCGTTATGAATGAGACATTTTTATTTTATGGATGACTATGAAAAGTGCATAGTCAAAATTTCATAAAAGCATTTCTTTTATTCTGAACACTTCTGAAATGGCAGCAGAAGGATCTATAACACCCCCAAAAAGGAGCAGCTACCCTCGAGAGACTTTTATGGTATGATGCAGATAACTTAATCAAGCTCTTGCCAAGCTCTTGCCAACATCCAAGGTTAACATTTCCATGGAACTGCCAAAAACTGAAAAAAAGTAGGTGTGAGGGTGGGCAGTGGGAGCTACTGCATGACATCACAAAGTCAAGAAAGTACAAACGAGGTGAGAAATGGCAAAGTTTCTGAATCCCGACTGTGCATTCCTCTGTATTTGATGCATTAAATAATTATATCATAAAAGGGTAAAAGGGCTTGACATGGGACCTTTAACAATTCGGTCTATCTAATAGGTACAGGATTATTCAATTAATTATTTTTGCTTCCAAAAATTCACTTGTTTCAATTTTTTCTTAAATATCTCACATTTTAGATCAAGGAAAGAGAGAGCAGTTTAGTGATTAGCCCTGTTTCCTTACTTGATATTTCTTTCCACATCACACATGATGCATTATTGAAATGTCAGGTCTGCTGTTACAGCAACAATTTCATTGAATAGACTGTGGTGAATTAAAACACCTGAATGATTTTTTCAACAATCTACAAATTGTAGATAATGTTATTACATATTTTATATCCTGTCTCTTTCTTGTTAGGACGTCTTTCTCCACTTTCACATTCAGCCGTGGCGCGCTCCTTTACTTAAAGGTGCAGTGCGTAGATTTTAGCACCATCTAATGGTGAAGTTACACATTGCAACCAACCAAAAAATCAACTGGGCAGTTCTTCGAACTTGTAAAATACATGATAGGCTGTCTCTGGTTTGTCTATTCTGGGAGACCAGCTCCCCATGTAGATGAAAACTATTCATTCTAAGGTAATAAAACACTCTTCTTTTCTTTAATTAAATTATCTACTAATTGAAAGGTACTTTTATATTCCATTCCTGCCAAGCGTGTTCCACTAGACGCATCTTAATCTTGCACACTGGACCCTTAAACCACAGGGAAACAAAAGATAATGTAATGTAATACTTTACATGCACATAAAACCAGTGGCTGAACTAACAGATAATTTACTGTATCAGCATTAGTATGTGTTGAGCTGCCGATGGCTCCACGGCAGATTGATTTTACAGCAGATGATCACTGTCACGTGAGTCGGCCTCGTCCTGGTTGCCGTGGCGATATAAAATAAGTGGCCTCAGAGACTAGTCAATTTAGGAGGGTCGCGATGCGACGGTATGATTAAACCCGAGGCGAGTCATCTGGATGCAGACGGCGGTCTTTCACGCGCGCCCGGGGACGCCGCCGCTGTGTTACGGATGTGCCACGGCTCCTCTCCCTACAGCGTGGCGGGGAGCGTCTCCAGCGTGGCGGAACCGAGCAGATGGCGAACGTATGCGGCGCTCATGCATGGCATCATCACCTTCATTAGCTGAAGGTGACATATGACATCATCTGGCCCGCCTGCATTAAGGGGGCCAGAAATTAGTTGTTTGCTTCTTTTTTTTTTTCCTTCCTTTTATTGCGGCATGGTTCAAGGTTGTTGATGGGAGGCTTGTAAGGTGCATAATCACACACACACACACACACACACACACAGACACACAGACACAGACAGACACGCCTTTTGCCAGCTCCTCCTCCTCTTCAAACCTCCCCCGTTCCCACCTCCACCATCACCACCCAGCATTAAGGTAAATAAGGGCTTCCAGCAGGGAGCCAATGAGCACGGGCCACTGAGCAGAGATGCATGTTTGTGTTGCCTTCCTCCCAGGACCCTGCTCGTTTATCTTGGCTGTCAGGTAAAGGGCAGACTCGGAGAAGGTGAAACTTTTTTTTTTTTTTTTTTTAATAAGGCCGGCTTGGTTTCCATAGAAACTGCAGGACAACATTACGGGCACAATGATAGGAGAGCAAAGTCTGGTCTCAGGGCATCCCGCGGTGTGCCACATTGTCGGAGACGCTGGTGTTTACGTCAGAGAAATGAAAGAGCTATTTATTCTAATTCTCTGGGAGCCTCGAGACTCAGACCTTTTACTGTGAGGGGTGAGATTAATGGGAGCATATTCACACCTAGCTTTCAGCCTGGGTCAGGAGCTAAAAGGTAGGTTTCCACTTATAAAGAGGTGTTGAGTCTTCTGCAGGCACCAATTCACTGACAAAGACAGACTAGACCCTCAGTGGCTTTTTTTTTATGATGAGGAATTAAAACGCACATTGTCATATATTAGGAAAAATACAAAAGATAAAGCTGCAGCTATGACATTTGATGTGAAGAAATAATGGTCGCCTTAGAAAAAAACTCGCTCGAAAAACTACCTGCACCTTCAGAATATTCTCCAGGCTGAAAGTGTATAAAGAAGAAACAAATTGCACAGGTAATGAATACTTAATGACTACTACATTTTTCACTTTGTGGCAATAAATGGGAAGCATGTTTATTTAACAAATGAGTGGAGAATCAAAGGAACAGAAGGTACCTCACGCATTGTCAAAAGCCTGCAGCCATGAGATTAAAAAAAGGAAGAAAAAAAAAACGACGATAGGAAGATATGAGAGTCTTTTGTTTCCAACCACACTCCAGTGAGAGAGAAATTAAGTCTCCTCTGGAGCAGAATTCAACACGGACAATACCAAATAAGAAGCCTTTGATAAAACGGCAAACA
Source organism: Eupleurogrammus muticus (assembly GCA_036785175.1). Classification (NCBI taxonomy): domain Eukaryota; kingdom Metazoa; phylum Chordata; class Actinopteri; order Scombriformes; family Trichiuridae; genus Eupleurogrammus; species Eupleurogrammus muticus. Next base: position 11,245,067 of record JAYKQN010000002.1, on the reverse strand, counting down.
GCTTAAATTCATGCAGACATGCTTAGAGCTACTCTAGGAAAACGTGAATGAGTTTTGCATCGAGCTTTCATCCTGTATTCATTACAACTTTATAGGGAAAAGTAATAAAGATAAACTTGGTAACCTGAGCCCTGTTTTCCCTTCATTTTGTGCCTAAGAGACTAATAGTGACAAACAGGTTTTTGTGTAAGAGCTCCTCGGCCAGTAGCCATGAAACAGGCTGCAATTTAATCCTTTGGGACAATTGCGCCTGTCAAAGTGTGTCTACTAAAAGTGCTTGTTTTTGCCCCTTAGATGCTCAGATTATTTTTTTATAATGTGTGTGACTCTGAAGGTCAAAATTAAACACAGGTTCTCGCCTCCTGTAGCTAGCAGCATTATTTGTAACTGCGTAGGGACGTGTATCATTCCAGGTGCCGGCTAACCAAACAAAAGGAATGAAAGAAAACAGAAGTTTCCTTTTAAAATGAATGCACTCTCCTCGCTACATACACACACACACACACACACTAACAAAAAAACAAACAAAATAAATACCAGGAGCTTTATTATACGTGCCCATTACTGAAATTGCTCTATTAGTCTGTTGTTTACTGGTCTGTAGTGATGCACTATTCATGCCAAGCACTGTCTGCAAACGCTTTCTTTTTTAATAGAAATAAAACGGCTATATGCCCGTGATGAAACGATATGACAAAACTTTTCTTTAGTTGTCAGCATCTCTGATTCTTTTACCGTCCTTTCATGACGAAAATGAGTACATCCCGCTCACGCGGTGGGCCTCTTTCTCAGCGAAAGACCTGCACATTCACTCCCGCTTTTATGAGCGTTAACTTCACATTTTCTCAAACCCGCCGGTCCCCGGGTTTTTCCAGCGGCCTCTGATTTATATCTGAGCTTAAGAGGGAGAGTGCTCCGCGGGGAGCGGGTGTGTGTCTGCTCGGCGGCGGACGGAGGCAGGTTGATATCACACAAGGGTGAGGGTGTGCTCCTGACAGCTCATCAGTGGACAATAAGGCCTTGGCTGTTAATGTCCTGCTACCTGGCACGCTGCAGGGTCACAATCTGCTCCAGATGCTGGAGGCACGCATCCAGCTTGTGGTGGTGGCGGTGGTTATGGTGGTGGCGGGGGCGTGAAGTGGAGTCTGTGCTCGGGAAGCAAATGGGGGTTGGAGATAGGCGCATGTACGCAGCGGCTTCAATCAGCCAGATCAGAAACGTGTTGTTGTCGCTGGCTGCAGCTCGACAGTTACTCTAGCAACATACGGGATAATATTGGAGCACAAAAAAAAAAAAAGAGAGAGAGAGAGAGAGAGCCAGAATGAAAATGTATCTGTGCAGAGAAATCATGCATTATTCCAGGATTCCAGGATGGGAGGACTAGCGTACGTAGAGATACACACACACACACACACAAGCACACACACACTCATCCATGCGCACATATGAGAGGGACTTATGAACTCAATTTATTCAGCCAGACAGAGTTCTTGGTTCTGTCACTTGGGATAATCATCAGGATGTGGTACTCTGACCGAGCCCTGCGTCTAAACCCAGGCAGGATATAAGGTCATGTTGGAGTGGAACTCTAGCCATGCAGCACCCAGACCTCAAGTGCTCCAGTGGTTTTGTGGTTATCTGCAGTAGCCAGCTGTCGCAATATGGAGAAGCTCCTCCAGAACGTCCCCTCTCCTCTTCCTCTCCGCCTCTCCTCATCTCTCTATCAAAAACTGTCCAAATATGCACATCCCCCTCTGCATATGTGTACAATTAGATAGTTGCATTTAGTTACTCCATCTAATTTAAACAAATTAGGACACAAAATGAGTGCAAAAACATCTTTGGAAATTAAATCTTTGGCAAGAATAGAGGAAAAAAAAAGCTTAACTCAATTCAAGTTTTAGTTAAAATTGGTGGTCTATGAGGAGCTGGGGAATCTATACCATGTTTTTTAAATTGTTCTTCTATACACGATGAAGGGAAACAACTTTCTCACATGAGAGTGAGTAAGAGTACAGCTATGCATAATATATTTGACAGTGCATGTTTAAAAGGTTATTCCTTTCAAAATTAGGCTGCTTCATCTCTGTATAAGGAATGAAAGAAGAGGCGCCGAGACTTGATGTTCCGCGGCCGGCCCGTTTATCATTTGAATTCCGCTCTCTGTCTGTCACTGTCAGGGACAGCACGGACAAGACACACACATGCAACGCACACACACACACATCACCAAAACTGATGCAGAGAAGCAGCGGAATGTGGAACCTAAAGTGAAGAGCTCCACCTGCTGATCAAAAGGGGCCATGACAGCACTAAATCAGGCCTGAAGCACAACCATTTAGATTTACAACTGCAATGAGCACAATCATTACTGGATGCCAATGCGAAGACTCGGCCAGCAGGTTTATTAATGGCTGAAGAGTGGGCATTGATATATGGACTATTAGCAATTAATGGTAACAAGCTGTGATATTATGTTTACTTAAGGTCTGCACTTTATGCACATGTCGTTTGATAAAGGCAATCATTCTAAATATATGCATACTGTATTTCAGTGGCTCCCAACATGGAGATCAGGACCCCTGCAGAGGGTCAGCAGGTAGCTCTCAGGGCTGAATAACAGCAACCGCAACATGAACTTGTCATTTCTAGACTTTGCTGAAATCCTTGCTTTTTTTCCTTTTTTTTAATTACTGTGTCATTTCACCTCCTCGCTCTTCTAAAAAATCAATTGTACCGCATCGGTTCTGAAAGGAAAAAATGCAATCTTCCTGTTTCGCTATCTCTTCCTCAAAATTGGAGATGCATGACGCAACCATCGAGACATCGTTTAAAAAGAGTCGCCATCTGAAAAGAAAAGGTCAGAAATGAAGTGCGATATATTTTATTATTCAACGCATGCTGTCCCCCTGACGGGAGCGTCGTGTCGGATTTTTTTTTTTTCCGTGGCGTGGCTCAGGCATCCCTCAAACGAGGAAACATGTTCTCAAGGCAGGCTGGAATAACCTAAGCTCTTGATGCTTCTTCAGTGGATTCTATTTAGCAGAGCTTAAAAGCTGTCATTTTAAGTTAATCCACGGCAAATCACCTGAGCTCCACATCTAGTGGGGCGATGGGAGCGAAAAGGGCAAACGAAGAGATGGATGTATGAGGAAAGGAAATACAATAGAATATATTACAATGTGGGGGAATAATAGACCCAGGTTTACAGAATAAATCCTTTCCTCTGCTAACTAGCCGCACATTGTGAAGAGGCCTGCACTACGACTCGTATTACCATGTGATTAACCTCTTCAGGATTATTCGGGCAGCAAAGACACGGGGAAAGGTCAAAAGGCCAGCGCTCAGACAGCCACCCTAGCATGAGGGCTGCCCTATTAAAAAGAAAGGCCACGTGCAAATCCACCCACCCATCTCCGAGCAGCTTCACCCCCCGCGCTAAATTTCCGACGGCATCGCGATGTCAGTCGTCCTATTATGGTGAAAGTAAAAAAAAAAATGTTGTACTCAATTGGAATAAGGCCCTTTGAAAATATATACACACCGCCAAACACCTGGTGTGTGTTGGCAGCCGTGAGACAGACTGCAGGTGGGAATGAATTAAAGCGAGTCACCACCAGAGGAGGTTTTCATGAATAAAACATCAGACTCATACTTGTTGCGGCTATAGCTTTTTACCACGTCTGTAACTCCTGGCTGTTGTCTTCCATTGGCAAGGGGGGAAAAGGGAAAAGAAAAAGAAAAAGGGGGAAATGTCCTTTTTTTCCCCCCTAAAAAAAGCGCATTTCAAAATAGATTCGCTGTCTCGCACATGCACACGTTTAAATTTGAAGACGGGTGTCAAACCAAATTAGCGACTGAACGTGTGGCAACTAAAGATTCTTATGAACACGTCTTCCCATGACTGATGCAATTATTCCAACAGAGAGGAAGAACACGACTGTGTGTGTGTGTGTGTGTGTGTGTGTCCGTAATGGATGGAGAAAGCATGTGGGAATGTGTTAACCTTTCTGCCCGGACGGGGACGGCCTCTCCAGCCCAACAGGAGCACTGCTCCTCCGGTTTGAAGGATGTTAAAACTATTTTATGGTTTATCTCCATCTGTCCAGCGGCATCAATCACATTACCTCTTCAGCTTGTCTTTCAGCGTGATGAACATGAGGGCACGGCAATTGCCACACCCCTTAAAACCGCACACCAGGGTTGTGTTGGGTATTTTTTAGTAATGTTTCGTCAGCTAATTACATTTAGAATACCTGAGTTGCAGTACTGATACCAAGACATTTTAAATAGATTTTTTTTTTGACAAAACAAGCCCCTGAGGCTTTACTGAATCGTGATCCGTTCATGCCCTTTGCTGCATATTACTCTCCATCTCTCTCTCTGATTTAAAGGATCCTATCATGCCCATAAATATGTTCTGAGCTTCTACTGAATTATGTCTGTATGATTTACATACAGAGATAACACCCCCAAAAAGTGAACACAACACGCAAAAATCCCACAGACCAACCTAAGCAACAATGAGCTATGGAACAGATGAAAAATCAGACTCAGTCTAACCATGTTTAACATTCTGTAGCCGTCTGGCATTACTACTGTACATGAATGACAGAAAAATCACAAAAAGCCTGACTTTAAATGACGAATTATGTGATTAAAGAATAAGCAAACAAAGGCACAGTTTTCCAACCAGGAATTGTATAGCTGGCATTGGAACTAAAATAAATCTGATATTGTTTGAGGCTATTTAAAATTGAATCTTTTTCCCGGTTACTTAGCATCTTTCTGCATTATTGCTGTGAGTAAATTCTCTCACTCTCTCTCTATTTCTCTCTCTCTCTCTCTGTCTCTCCGAGAGAAAGAATGTGTTTACTAAATCTCCCCTGAAGCGAGACCCAGTCATCTACATTCATATACACTGAGATGAAAGCCGCTCTCTCCCGCTATGATCTTATCTGATTGTTCTTTATCTTTTTGTTTACCCGGGACCCAGATGAGGACGTGCATTATATCGCCCTTAAATCTCAGCCTCGTGTGTCGTGTTTTTTTTTTGCTCGTCATTTTTTATTAAATAAGACAAAGCTCTTATGCAACTCACTACTACTCTTAGCAATCCGCGCAGAGCCATTATAAAAAAAAAAAACACGTGTACAGTTTCTCACACACGCAGACAGACACGGAGGAACTCAACTAATCATTTAACGTCTGAGGCCTCGATAACCTTCTGTAAATCAGCCACCCGGAGGAAGTGAGTTTTATTCCTTCTCTCTCGGTCAATGTTGGGTTATGACCCCTGGGCAGGAGGTTATTTATTGGTTTTGTCTCATCTTATGTTGACTCCCAGCCACTCATCTATGGTTCTCGGCTAATTGAAAGCAACGCCACGTTGTTGATCCACGGCAAAGCTGCACGGACTCTCGTCTCCCCGGATTCTTACCATCTCTCTCCCCCTTCCCGCCTTCTACGTCTTTGGCGATGAGCCACTCAAAACGAGTGAACCCTAAAACACCTACAAAACACCTTCACTTACACCCGCTAAAAAAAAAAAAAAAAAAAAAAAGGGCAAGACAGTTTAAAGATTCCAGTGATCGTAAACATCTCCTGAAGCTGCTGGCAGAGATAATAGCCGGCCCGTAGCCTTTTCAGCCTTTTTTTCTCCAGCATATAGACGTCTGTATTCTTGGAGACGGCTGCTACCTTTGTAATGGAAAAAATGAGGTGTTATGTTGAAAAATAAGAAAATTGAAGGGAGTAAATTGTCAATGTCAGAATGACACTTAACCTTGGTACTCTTCGTTTAATAGCATTTTCTTTCTATCTTTTTTTTTTTTTTTATGAGCACCACCAGTCCACACGTTCTTTTGAAGACTGTGAATCTCGCCGGCCGCTACGATCACTATGAAACTCCTCTCCCCTCCTCCCCACCTACGCGGCAGCTGTGAAACAGCCTCAACAAGGCTGTCATCCTTTACAATGGACCGTCTAACCCAAACTGGCAACTCCAAAACGCTGACCGAAGTTTGAAATATGGGCCCACCTGCCATTCCAACGGCGCCGACAGCAGCTGACAGTTAAGAGGGACAGCCACAGACCGGCGATATATGACCGGGTCCTTGAGTGATGACAGCACGGGAAAGATAGAGAGCCGTGATGTAATGGAGGCAAGGCTGCTGACGGATACTATGAAAGGGGCCAGTTTGTCTGCTCCGGTTCACAACCATTCGTATCCAAGATCTATGTCTGGGAACGCTAACGGCTTATAGATGGATTCTACATCGGTGTCAGCTTGGTTGTGCGTGCAGTATATATGTGCATGTGTGTGTGTGTGTGTGTGTATTAGGCCGGGGTCAAACAGCGTGCATGTGCAAACCCTCTACAATCGCCAGGATCACGCAGCAGGAAGTCTGGCGATGATAACATTAGACTTCCTGCAAACAGGATGTGTGCAAAGTTTTATGCTTCTCCCCGCCATTAGATAGTTTATTATCCGTCCGTCTGTCAGCAGAAGATGAGGAGGTTTCTGCTGTCCGGATCAATCTCGAAGCTAAAGAAACATGGTTTAGATTTCAGTTAAGACCAGGAATTGGAACTCTGCCCAGTGCTATTACTTATTTTACTATAGTTAATAAACCCAGATATTCAGACCTAATTATACATCCTAAAGCTCTGTTCGCAGAGTCAAGAAATACAAAGATTTGAAAAAATGTGGTCAAATTACTTTAAGCCCTGTTGTTTACGATGGGGCCTTGGAGCGAGAACAGCAGCAGTGAGATGTTGGCATGGAAAACAAAACTTGAACTGAAAAAAAAGAAACATTGGCACTGAAACACTTATATTGGAAAAACAAAAAAATATATATATATTGGCACTAAAGCAAGTTCCACTGAAAATTTTATATGTATGTAGTTTTTCAATGCCAGTCTATCTTTTTTCAGTGAGGGTTTGAGGGCTTTTTTTCCCAGTATCGCTGGTTTTCAGTTTTTCAGTTTCGAATCTCTGTGTCTCCCAGACAAAAATATCAGAGGGATACCATACAGGCACCAGGGCAGATCATTTGAGCCAAACTGTTTTCAAGACTGTTATAACGCTTATTAAGATTTAATATTTTTACTTCAAAATGTGACATAGCAATGTACTATACCGAGAGCTTTAAAGCTTTCATAAGGTAACATTAACAATCTATATATAAATGGAGCCTGTAAGAAGGCAAAGGTGGGTGAAGTTACAGACAAGAAGACATGAGGCTGATAAAATAATCCTTTGATATGCTGAAATCAAAGGTTTTTTGCTCTCTACAGGCCTTTTGTCAGCATTTCACCCACTTTCAGCCAATGGTTGCATGCTATGATGCTGCAAGTTCAGACAATCCACTGTCAAGCGAGTTTTCGTGCTTCGTTGGTCGGTCAACCTGACTGTAATCGCCTTTATAAACAAACCTTTTCACAATGTCCGTCCCGTTCCAGCAGGAGTTCCCGTCACTGGAGGCCAGCTCACTCACGCACAGCTGGTCGGCCAGGCCGCCGTAGTACGTGCGGTAGAGGCGGAGGCTGTTCAGAAAGTCCCTGTGAAGCCACATCGCGGGCGCACGCCTTATTAACTTGTTTAACAAGTGTTTTACATATTAACTGCAGATTTAATTATGTAAAACTCACACCACGAAAAAATATAATCGCCTTCATTCTTTTTATGCAGACATCTGGCACCTGTCACCTTCTTACCTTCTCCTGACAGCGAGTGAGTCCCCTGTCACTCTGACAGCAGCTTTGAGCGGGAGGGACTCTCTGCTGCTGTAGTGGTGGACGCTGCCCGACTGGGAGTGTGCAGGCCGCCTGCTGGGTGGACCACACAGTTTGTGCACCTATTATCCAATAAAATCACACAGAGACAGACACGATATTTCAGCCTAAACAGTGAATGAGTAAACGAGCTGTATTCATGCATGGAAAAAAACAGGCTTTTCCCTTTAGATGCCTCTGACAGGTGTTTATACATAGTGCAGCAGCACAGCCGAGCCTATCATCTTCAATTTCTGAACGCTGCCATGTGCAGTTTTTCCCAAGCAGCAGCAGTAGTGGCGCTGCACAGCCACTAGATAGAGCTGTGGCATCTCTGTCGGTGCAGGGGTGACGGTGAGGCTGCCGCATTCATTTCATAATAAAGAACATCATTAGGCGGCAGGCAGAAAGGTAGGGTTATAAAAGCATGATGTATTGCTCGTGTTTAATGAATAAAGTCTGGTCTATGTTAGTGAATGAAAGTCTGAGGAGCAGCTGCTGACAGTCTGGCCTAGATCCTCCCTCTGTCTGCGAGTTGACCCGTTCAGCTCCTGGCCACCTCCGAGCTGCCCACATAGGGAGGTTTCTGCTCCAGCCCGACTCACCTGTTGTTGTGTGTGGTACAAGCTTTTATCCACTCTCCAGTTCACCAGAATTAGATTTACTGGTTAGAGCTGCACCAGCTACCAGGATTTTTCAAATACCAAGGACAACATTCTATATATAATATACTGGCACACTGAGTCAGAATTGGGCAATAATATATAAAAACATGCTATCAACTAGTTTCATATTCTAGGTGGATTAAATACTTCAAAGAAAAAGAAGAAGAAGAAAGAAATTCAATTAAGCTATTTAGAATTTGCATCACACATTCTGTGGATACCTAACATGTGTTGGCATGTAGTTACTTATATCCATCTAAACATCTAAATCATAGCCTATTATTGATAGATAGTTCATGCTGGAACATGACTTATAAATGTTCAAATTCATTGCATTCTCTTTCATATTTTAACCCAGGCTACATTTACAGTAGGTTACAGGTCGCTATTGACTATTTTTTGCATGCATCTGTAGGCGACTTCACTAGTGCTTCCTCATCCCCTCAGAATATTACAATTTTCACTTTTTCCTTTTCCTCCCCTTTGCCTGGTCATCCTCTGCCTTGTTTGCTGGAAGAAATGTAACTTTGATTCATGTGGCCTCTTATGTTGGTTCCTCTGATTCATTCGAATGCATGAATAGACCTGCCTGTGGACTCATATGAGCATCTCTGTCACGTGAAACCATGTTAATGTCATGATTATTAAGTAGCCTTTATGTATGTGAATTTTTGGCTTTGTGTTAACATTTTTACTGCCTGAAATGTAGCCTAAGGGGAAAAATTATGACGTACTGAGGTCATGACCCCGGTGCCCCTAACCACATGTCCCTGCTGAGAGGATCTGACCTGAGCAGAGAGACGGGGTCCGTTCTTCTGAGCGTGTCCGACGGCGTCGTGGAGCAGCGTGTGTATTCCTAGAAGCACCTGCTCCAGGTCCTGGAGCCCGTGCATCCGGGCCGACAGGCCCTCCAGCGAGCGGACGAACTCCCGCCAGTGGGCGTCGATCTCGGCCATGCTCGCCAGGCAGCCCCGCATCACGTTGAGGCAGTAGCCCATGCACGGCTTGGACTGGGTCAGGCCCTGCGAAGCACATGTAACCGTTAATTACCTGGCGCCGCTTGAGGCGGATGAGCTGACCCGGCCGGCGTGCGTCCCTACCTGGCAGTGCGGGCAGTAGTGCATCTTGAGCAGCGCCCGCCTGCACTCGCGGCTCAGCTGCAGGTGGTCAGTGGTGTTGATGACCTCGATGCCGAGGTGCAGCGCCTGTAGGAGGAGCTTCCCGGACAGCCCGGAGTGGACGATCTGATCCGCCAACAGGCCCGGCGAGCCGCCGAACGGCCGCACGTCGCGGCTCGATGACCTCACGCACTCGGCGTAGCCCGGCGATATGTCGCTGAGGCCCGGGTTGATGAGGTGGTCGTAGACCAGCGGGAAGAGGGCGTCGAAGAAGCGCTGCACCAGCTCGTCCACGTTGGACTCGGATCCCAGCAGGAAGAGGCTGATGTCGGTGAAGAGCTCCCGCACGGGGCCCGCCGCCTGGTCGGCCATGCCGCCGTACGAGGCCTGGAGCACGCCGTTGGTCTGGTTCTCCGCCTGCCGCATCAGGACCTCGAAGGTCTCTGGGGGACAGACAGCGGGAGGGAGAGGGAGAGTTGAACCATGCAGAACACCAGAAAACACATTGGGTTCAGCGCATTCTTCTTCATCTTCTGCTCTTGCTGCCAGAGTAAAGTGAGTGATAACAGACAGGAGGAAAGACAGAGGTTAAGAGACAGAAGCGGGGGGAAGAAAGGTTAAAGAAACCAGGGAAGAGAGAAAAGGAACTTTCATCCTTAAAAACATCTATTTACAGGCAAACCCTCTTCACAAAATGTTTCTGTCGTGACATGAATGTCTCAATACTCTATACTAAATGCTAAACACCAGGATCCTGATTCAGGATGCATCCACCACAAGAGGCGAAATTGATCGAGCCGTTGGTCTTTTGTCCGTCTCAGGAGTGGCTCCAGCGCAGCAAGCAGAATCTAGCTCGGATCAGGAGGAGTTTTAGTTGCAGTTGTTTGGGAAGAGTAGATGGATTGCACAATGCTGTGGCATTCAACAGTCACGTAACGGGGGAAAATCACTGAGGAGTGCCAAAGACGCTCTTAAGGACCGAAATAAAAACTGGCCTGAACTTTATATGGACGCACTGATCCAAGGTTTTTCTCAGCCAATGCCATAATAACAGTGCTCCTTTTTTACTTACTGCACGATTTAAAAACTCCCCGGCTCACTGCGTGGAGCTGCTGGTCACAGGTCAACCAGAACTGCAGCGATTAGTCAATCAACAGAATATAAATTTACAACCATTTTGATGATCAATCATCATCGAAATTTTGTTCGAGGAAAAAAAAAAACACCAAATATTCTTTGGTGTTTGCTGCCCAAATGTGAGCTATTGCTGGTTTTATAACTCTAAACAGCTACAGGTTTTAGACTTTAAAAGGACATTACAGTGGTTACAGAAAGTATTCAGACCCCCTTAAAATTGTTTTATTATATTGCAGCTGTTTTCAAATATCATTTAGGTTTTTTTTCCCCTCATTAATGTACACACAACAAAGTTCCTGGTTTACTCCACACATACCACTTAGAATTAAGGTCAAAGAGTTCTATCTTGGTCTCGTCAGACAGGATAATTTTATTTCTCACCATCTTGGTCCTTCAGGGTTTTTTTTTTAGCAAACTCCATGTAGACTTTTATGTGTCTCACATCGAGGAGAAGCTTCCAAAGCCCCGACAGTTGGAGGGCTGCAGTGATGGTTGACTTGCTAGAACTTTCTCCCTTCTCCTGACTGCATGACTGTCATTTATATATAAGGTCTTATATAGACTGTGTGTTGTTTTCCTAATCGAGTCCAGTCAGCAGAATCTCAACACAATGGACTCCAGTGAAGGTGTACAACCATCTCAAGGATGATCAGAAGAAATGAACAGTACCCAGGTGAAAAATATGAGTGTCACAGCAACAGGGCCTGAATACTTATGACCAGGTGATATTTCATTTTTTTCTTATTTCAATAAATCTGCAAAAAAATAAACAATTTAATGTATAATGTCAATATGTGTGCTGTGTGTACATTAATGAGGAAAAAAATGAACTTAAATGATTTTTAAATGTGTTCCGTATAACAAACAAGAACATTAAATACATCACTGTCTGCTCTCAGAGACTTTAAATGCATACGTAACTGTAATCTGACTGTAATCTGACTGGTAATCTGTTTAAATTCCAGTTCATTCTTCAACAAGGTTTATAAAGTTGTTAGTAGTCTTTAAAGAAAATATTATGGTAGTTTTCCCTTGCTGAGAGTTAGATGAAGAACTCAATAAAACTTGAGTATCACCAGCAGCTATCATGGAGTGGAAGAAGAACAGGAGCTCTGAAGCTCACTAATGAACACACTATATGTTACACCGTGATCTGTTTTCTTCCAGTCTCGATGCTAAACTAAGATAATCTGCTGCTGGTTGAAGCCTCACATTTAACATATAGACATGAACGGTAACGATTTCCTCATCTATCTCTCGGCAGGAAAGCAAATAACAAAATGTCAAACTCTTTCCCTCGTGTAGATAATCGCATCTTGCCCGTATCCGATCCATATGAAGAGGTCAGTATCTGCATCGGTGTGACAGGTTGGTGCATCATTACTCCTCTATGTGCACCTATGTGACATTTTAAAATAATTAACCATTCAATTTTTTTTTTTTTCAAATAGGATCTTTCTTTTTTTTTTTACAGAGCCTTTTTCTTTTCAAGCTGTGGCAGTTTTGAATTTGTTTGATTCTCACTTCTATGTTTTTTTGCTAGTTGAATTTTCTTTGCTTTATTTTCTCTTGCTATTTTCCCCCCCATCCATTTGAGGCTTCACTTTGATGTTTGCCTCTAAATATAAAGTGTGTCACAAAAAAAATGGTATTATTATTTTTACAATATACTATTGGAACGTTCCTCGTGATTGGCCTGAAACATGACAAACAAGCCGAGCATGTTCAGTCACAGACATGCAGAAAGAACCTCTCCTCGACAATAGAAAATATTTCACCAGGGCAACAAGTTCGCCTTTATCCCTTTGACTCTCTTTTTTCCCCTCGTTTTTTTTTTTTTTTTTTAATTTTTTGTTTCAGCTAATACCTGAGCCATGGCCACTCTCTCATGTGCTTGTCATGTGTTGTGAGGCAATAGCGCCTGGAGCTGCCTGGGGGGGTCGTTCAGTGTGATGAGGGCTTAGACGGCCAAATGCTGTACAATATGCACCGACGTGGAAAGATTGACCGAAAGCCCCCTGGAGAGGGGGGACCGCGAGGGGGGTGGGGGGGTGGGGGGATGGCGGTCTGGTATGCCTACAGGCGCGCCGTCTCAAGCAGGGCAGCATTAAACACAGAGCTACGGCAAACAGGCTTTGATCGTGGGTCCTTCTGTGATGATGCACAGACCGGTGGAGGTGGTGGTCGTGGTATAGAGGTGGGGGGGCTCTAACAAGATCTCTAAGGTCTCTAAGAAAGAAGTGTGCACCCCTGCAGAGTGAGCACTCTGCTCTGAGCGCCGCATGAAACACAGACAGAGAGAGTGTGTAAAAGAATGGCAAGGCAAGCACGGACGCCCTGTTTGTGTGTGTGTGTGTGTGTGTGTGAGTGTGTGTGTGCATGTACGAGAATGAAATACACAAGATAGATGGCAGGCACACAGACAGAAGCAGAGAAACACAGACAGAAAGAAATACGCGCCTGTGGAGTACAGTTAGAGATTATTGCCGAGCATGCAGATTTATGAAGGGTCTCACAGGGATTACAGCACGTGCTCTGGGGGGAGTGGGCCACATTAAATCGTGGAGTTAATGAATCCTACCCGTCAGACCACATAAAGAAAATCTGTGTAGTAAACAAATTTGTCGCTGCTTTATCGCCGTGTCTCACCTCAGTAAATTTCGCCATCAAGACGCGGAGCTATGTGGGTACATAAAGGCACAGCCCGATCAGGGATTCTGCTGCCTAAACAAGTCTGCTGTATTAGAGGAACACCCACGCAGACGGTACTCGCCGTCCAGGCAGGTAGTAATGATGGTGTTGTTTCTCAGCAAAGAGAAAGTGTAAGCGGAGCCTCTCATTTGGAAGCCTAGACCTGCAGCCAGGCTGCCGGGCAGGCCCGAGGACAGGAATAATGCAGCGAGAGGAAAAAACTGAATAAGCAAAAAGGGATAATGTGGGAGAGCTGGTGGGCGGAGGTGTAGAAATGGGAAGATTGTTATTTTTTAATTTTATAATTTGAGTTTTTGAAGCTGAAAACACACCAACCAGAACCTCTCATTACTTTAATACACAACACTATCTAATAAAGCTGACCTAATCATTATTTATTATATCAACAGTGGGTGAAATAATAAATTATCATGTGTTATATGAAGGTGGTGATTCATGGTGATGAACCCACAGATAATCACCACCCAAGCTCTACAGAGCTTTTTCAACATCCTACAGTTTATTGTCTTGACTTTTATGAGATTAGAGTTTTGCTTCACTCCCTCCCTTTACGGCTCTCATCAACCTTATTTCAAGCTTCAAGTTTCCATCACAAAATAAAAGCTCTGATAAACTTATTGCACTCCTCCCCCCAGAATCAGATTAGGGACTAGTTGGCTCTTAAAGTCAGAGAGTTAGTAGAAAACAATGTGAATCACTAGGCTGAAGTACGCAATACTTTTTCTTACAATCTTGGTTGTAATAACTAATGCTGGGGTGGTGCAGTGGGTAGAGCTGGGATCTTTGTGTGTGCAGTTTGCATGTTCTCCCTGTGTCTGCGCGGATTCTTTCCAGGTTCTCTGGCTTCCTCCCACTGTCCAAAAACATGTTTAATTTCATTGGAGACTCTATTGAAAATGATTATTTATTTGTGGGATACAGCTGCAAATAAGTATTTGAACACCTGTGTGTCATCTAGAATTCTGACCCTGAAGGACCTGTTAGTCCGCCCATTAGAAGTCCACCTGCACTCCATGTATCATCCTTAATCAGATGCACCTGTTTGAAGTGGTTAGCTGCATAAAGACACCTGTCCACAATCAGCAAGACTTTAACTTGTAACATGGCGAAGACCAAAGAGCTGTCCAACGACACAAGAGACAAATTGTACACCTCCACAAGGCTGGAAAGGGCTACGGAGCAATTGCCAAGCAGCTTGGTGAAAAAAGGTCCACTGTTGGAGCAATCATTAGAAAATGGAAGAAGCTAAACATGACGGTCAATCTCAATCGGAGTGGAGCCCCATGCAAGATATCACCTCGTGGGGTCTCAATGATTCTAAGAAAGGTGAGGAATCAGCCCAGAACTACACGACAGGAGTTGGTCAATGACCTGAAAAGAACTGGGACCAACGTTTCCAAGGTTACTGTAGGTAATACACTAAGACGTCATGATTTGAAATCATGCATGGCACGAAAGGTTCCCCTGCTTAAATCAGCACATGTCAAGGCCTGTCTTAAGTTTGCATATGACCATTTGGATGATACAGAGGAGTCATGGGAGAAAGTTTTGTGGTCAGATGAGACCAAAATAGAACTTTTTGGTCATAATTCCACTAAGCGTGTTTGGAGGAAGAAGAATGAAGAGTACAATCCGAAGAACACCATCCCTACTGTGAAGCATGGGGGTGGTAGCATCATGCTTTGGGGGTGTTTTTCTGCACATGGGACAGGACGACTGCACTGCATTAATGAGAGGATGACTGGGGCCGTGTATTGTGAGATTTTGGGGAACAACCTCCTTCCCTCAGTCAGAGCATTGAAGATGGGTACATTTGACCTCTGTAATAGCAAACAGAGGCTACTGTACCAAATATTAACATTCATTTTCTCAGGTGTTCAAATACTTATTTGCTGCTATATCACACAAATAAATCATTAAAAAATCATGCATTGTGATTTCTGGATTTTTCTTTTTAGTTTATCTCTCTCACAGTGGACATGCACCTACGATGAAAATTTCAGACCCCTCCATGATTTCTAAGTGGGAGAAATAGCAAAATAGCAGGGTGTTCAAATACTTGTTTTCCCCACTGTATATATATATATATATACAGTATAAACACTACTGGCTCTGTTTCTTATTCCTTACATGTAGGGATGTTTTTTTCCAATCAGGCCAGAGGATCTCTGGACAATGAGGATGCCACTACTGTGTTTTTTGCCTGTGTGTGTTCCGGGTGTCAATGACCTGGTTGATAAGAGGAGGGCAGACATGTTTGCATTTCTGGCAGCGGGAGAAACACCGAGAAGAGGCTGATCCAGCATGAAAGGAAACACTCTCAAACTGCGGAGTGACTTCTGCTAATGAAGGTCTGGTCTGCTTCAATTAGGCAGCAGCTGGACAGACGGCGGCTGCCGTGGTTAATGTGAGGTGAAGAGTTGAAGGGGTGGGGTGTGCATTGGATATATGTTCACGGTATATCTGAGCCACCGTCATGCTTTATATGATTGCACTGAGATACAATTCGTGAACTGACTTGTACAACATAAACAGCCTCTAAATTGTAAATGTTATATTTGTGCATTCTGCATTTGTTCACTAGCAAAAAAAAAGAGAGAGATAGCTTTTGTTGTTTTGACATTAGTATGCATGCAGCGTTAGGTTCACACTTCAATATTTCATTTAAACGGAATCAATTTCTGATTACTTTTTAAAGCAGCGAATGGGAAGCGCGCATGTTTCCATCCGCGCCTGTGCATCATTTAGAGTCAGCGTGAGGAGCCATTACAACATGCCACCCATCGACCCGCGGCTACTTCTCCCTCGCCCGCCGGCCTGCTAAATAAATTGGGATATGTGAACAATTAATGCTTGAAAGCCTGCGTGCCACTGGCAAACATTCAGATACATCAGCTATTATATACGTTACACACAGCCCCTCCAGTTACATCCATAGTTGAGCTTCTCTCCATGTCTAAAAGGCTTTTACATTTGATCCAATTTGCTTCCTTTCTCCCATAATTGCTGCACTGCTCATTTTCATTTTAATGTAGGATGATCTGGTTAAGTGTGACAGGGCTAGCTAACCCAGTGATGAGTTACACTTCAGGTCAGATCTTCTGGGAGTTGGCACTGAAAAAGGGGAAATCAGTTTTATTCCCCTCCTTTATTTGACTTATTAGATATAATGTGACTCTCTGCTTCCTTTGGCCCTGAAAGGCTGCAAAGGTGATATTTTGACTTAAAGCGTACACATCCCACATTGAATGCCGAAGCAAAAGTCCACGCTTATGAGTCACCATGGAAACTATGGTACTGGACTATTGCAGTAGAATAATGCAAAATGTGAGTTGTGAGTAAAGCGCTGGGTGCTGATTTTTCCACCAGAGGGAGACATTTTCACTTTATTATGCACACAGAAAAAATTGGATCCGTGTGATATTTGGGACAGAGGACAACAGAAGTCTGTTGCATGTGTTGCATGGCTCCTCCAACTACTGTTCAACGTCTCCAACATCTGCCAGACAGCAGACCCGTTTCCAGGGTTCTGTTTTTTTTGGTAAATGTGCAGTCAAAGAACATTCAAAGCATGATAGATGTGTTAAATGGAAATTATTCCCATTTGTATGCCTGTTTAGGCTCAAAAGTTACAGAGGATGTTTTTGGTTGAAGAATATGCATCCGACTTTTTTCCTCAGGGTCACTCTGACTTGCTCTTGGAGTCAAACAAACACTCCACAAACTGTTTTTTTTGTTGGGTTTTAGCTTCTGAAGATAAGACAATTTTGAAGTTTGTTTGACTATAACATACAGTACTTTCTATACAGTATTGAGCACATGAGATCATCCTTTATTATTATTAAAACTCCACAACATGGTCATCAAATGTAATGAAACTTTTCTTCATCTCCAAAACTCTGATTCATCAAATCTAACTAAAAACAAGCAAGACCTTAAGGGCTTATGAGGCTCTTGTTCTGTTTTGATATCAGTCAGCTGGATAAGAAATAAGATGAGCCTTTGTAGTTGAAGATCCTCTTAAACCCTGTTACTTACTGTCTCAGAGGCACACAGACACTCACGGAGGAATAAAAGGCTGGATAGAGCGTGTTTACTTTTTTTTTATTATTATTTGCATGCATTAAATGCCCACTGTAATGAGCCTGAAGCTCTCGTTCGCCAGTATCAGCGAAAGGAGGGCTCCCGTGCCTCCAGGTTTTCAGAGTGCTCCAAAAGCCACCGGCTGACCTCAGCGGGGCCATTGGAGCAACGCGAGGATGGCTTTTATTAATGTGATTCATCCCCCTTTGAATGGCCGCGACCACAACAGAGGAGCCCGGTGACATCTGATAGGCTGCAGAAAAAGGCCACTCTCCATCAAGAGAGGATGAGTCAGTGGCTGTGTGGGTTCAGCTCATCCCAGAGCAGGAGGCACACAATGCGAGTCAACGACTAACAGGGTGGCAGAGGCAGTGCAGTCAACAGAAAACTATGTCTTAATTGTTGCTTAGAGGAGGATGAGGAACACAAGCGACCCCAAGCTTTGTTGTTCCAGCACGTAGTTTGATGACATAGTTTTCCTTTGAGGAAGAAAAGGCCTGATATCGATCTGCTGTCGAGAGCGAGTCATAAGTTTCCTAACATAAATAAAACTCTTACTTTGGCTTCGTATGAATCATTATTCCCTAAAATGTGTGCAAAGTTTCCCTGGGTTTTCCCAAGTTTTAAATTAGGTCTTTTTTACTATATGAAGCTATAAACTAGAAGATGGGCTGCTCAGACCCAGTTATACTAACACACTCTAAAGCTGCAGGATGTAGAAAGTAATAATAAACCTGTACTATAATTGCTGCAGGACGCATTAGTGCACATTTACAGCGTTAAGGCCAAAATCTACAGATTTTCTTTTTATGGCAAGAATGCAAGAGGCTTTTTTTCTTTTTTTTTTCTTTTCGGAAAACACAGTACCAGGTTTGAGCCCGGGGAAGAAGTATTTGACAACCATACCTCAGCACGCCGGGAGAAAGACGAGCTGTCTGGCTGCTCAGGAGAGCAAACAAACATGTGAGAAAGACGCAGAGTGGTGTCAAGAAAACAGGCCCTGGGATCAGACCGCGTATCGAGGCGGCGTCAGCGTGCGCGCAAACAGGCAGGCACGCAGCCCGGCAGACTGGCCCAGTTTAGCAGGGGATTGAGGGAAGGAGAGGGGGCGAGGGGAGGGGGGGGGCTGAAGCAGAAAGCATCATTCAGTGTGCGTGAGTGAGCTCAGTGTACCTGCCCGCTGTGATCTACAAACAAACCGCAGAGAAAGAGTGGGCCTTTTATCTGCGGCGCGTGTGCCGGAACATGTGCGAACGTGGGGATGGGGGGTGGGGAAGTCCGGACCTGGCAGAGCCGTATCAGACCGCGCCGCGTGAACATTTTTCAGCCCTCTGGGTGACGACGGCGGTGCCGGCGCACACGCGCTGACCTGCAGACGCACTGCCGGGGAAAAACGAAAACAGCCTTCTGGGAGAAATTAAAAAAGCCCTGGGATGTTTTCTTTTTTTTTTTCCTTCCCTCTACGGTTTCAATAAAGGGGGCATTGTTTTAAGAAATGAAAACACAGAGGTGTTATAGAAGTGTGTTCTGGCTCAGGAGAGGAGAGGAGAGGAGAGGAGAGGAGAGGAGAGGAGAGGAGAGGAGAGGAGAGGAGAGGAGAGGAGAGGAGAGGAGAGGAGAGGAGAGGAGAGGAGAGGAGAGGAGAGGAGAGGAGAGGACGAAGAGAGGAGAGGAGAGGACGAAGAGAAGAGGAGAGGAGAGGAGAGGAGAGGAGAGGACGAAGAGAGGAGAGGAGAGGACGAAGAGAAGAGGAGAGGAGAGGAGAGGAGAGGAGAGGACGAAGAGAGGAGAGGAGAGGACGAAGAGAAGAGGAGAGGAGGATCAGCCCTTATCTGTCCACTTCCCTCTCTCTCTGCATCAATAAAACACGCTCCTCCCCACATACATTAGTCAACAAACACATATTTAGCTGCAGCACATTCGGGCCTGCTACAATAAATCCGACAGCAGCAGCTGAATCACAACAAAAGCCGCTTCCCTACCTCCATCCATCCGTCTGTCTGACTATGCCTGTACGTTTTCCTCCTGTATGTCTCTCTCTTTCTCGAATGCCGTTCCCGTCTTTCCTCTGGGAGGCTTAAAAGTCAATATTTGAGGATCTGTTGCAGCTCTTGAACACTTCAAAGAGCACAGAGCTCCGCTGTGAACATAGCCTTTAATATGCCATGCAGGAAAAGGAGCAGAGAGGGTCAATAAAGTGGGGCACAAGTGCTTCTTGTAGGGAAAGCATGCACGCGTGTGCGTGTGTATGTGTGTGATCCTTTCATACACGTCACACATGTAGACACAGGTCAGGTTCTTTTTTTTTTTTTTTTTTTTTTTTTTTTTGCACACGCCGACTTGTGAAGACTTTTCAGGAATCCCGACAGAACAGGGGGGAGAGTCAGCCTGCCGCAGTTTTAAGAGCCAAGGGTGAAAATAATAATATCATAATAAAGCTTTCATTAGCTTTGAAAGGTGGCTCTGTGTGAGGCTGTTGTGGGCTTCCTGTGGCTGGCCTCAGGGAGCTGTTAGATGCCTGTGAGGGAGCCAACAGGGCTGTCATACGCCTGAATAGAAGGCCTAATGCACACAGCACGCCTGTGATTACTCTATTGAACTGGATAATTACATTACATTTAAAACAAAAAAGGAAAAAGGAAGAAGAAGATGATGTGGAACATTATGTTCACGGGTCTGACGGCTGCTTCGCCATAGACTTTAATCTAAGCGTGAGAACAGATCACTGGTACGTAGGCTCGGGACGATTTTTGAGACATTGTACTATCGAAATATTGCATCAATATGCGTTACTTTTAACAATATCAAAACAAATTTATTTCATTAACAATATATATATATGGTTACAGTCTATTTAGCTGCAAGTCAGGGCTTCATTTCACTGCTTTACTTCCTCTACAATGCATCTGATTGTGTGGTAATATGTCATTCTTTATAGAGAAGCAGCTCCACAGATCTGAAATAAACCTCTCAGAAATCTGCAGAGCTGCCACCACACTCTGTTTAAAAATAATAATAATAACTCAAGCAAAAAAGCAATAAAAACCCTAAACACTTGGTACCAGATAGTTTAACTTAAAGGATAAAAACATGCTACCAACTAGTTTTATATTCTAAGTGGATTAAATATTGTAAATGTATTTGACATTTAATGTAAAAAAATAAAAAAGTAAATCAAGACTTTCAAATGACATGAAACCAACAAGAACACAACAAGTACATTTTGAGATACCTTCTGAATGTATTTTGATGATGATGATTTTGACTTTCACGTCTTGCATTATATATGAGAACGAGGGGCATTATTTGATCGATGGTGCTCAGCACAAGGACTTGGGGCTTATGGAGATGTGCTTCTAGAGAGAATGGCCACTTATCTGAAGGAGCAGAACGCCCTAACGTTGTCTCAAACTGCGATTCGTGCTGATGAATATGTTGTCAACCACGAGCCTGTTTGCTGAGGAGTCTGTTGTGTGAGCTCAGTTTAGTAGCAACAGTTCCAGGGAAGGTTCAAGTGCTCCTGTGGCCCCCGCTGAAACCAGTGTTCCCAGTAGTGCAAAGGGGAGGGCAGGGTACATCATTCACCTCATAGCATAATTGCCTAAGTCATGTCTACATCGTCCCATCTCTCGGCCTATGTCATTGGCCAATCACAAAATTATAATTAGAATCCAAAACCGCTATCTGTCATTCCTTTGACAGGCAGGTTTGATAAAAGCTTCAGTTTATTTCTTTAGTTTTCTAGACCCTAAATGTAATTTTAGTCAATCATAAGAATTATTAACTGTGTATTAAACTGAAAATGCCCTTTTGCTTGACTCACAAATGAATTTAAGTGACATCAAACCTTCTAGGAAGGCTGTCCACAAGGTTTAGGAGGAGCGTTCACAGGGATTTTTGACCATTCTTCTATTTATGAGGTCACATACTGATGTTGTACTAGAAGGTCTGGCTCTCAGTCATCAGTCATCCATCCCAAAGGTTCTATCAGGTTGAGGTCAGGACTCTGTGCAGGCCAGTCAGGGTGATCCACACCAGACTCTGTCATCCAGGTCTTTATGGGCCTTGATGTATACACCGGATGGCTGGATTTGGATGGGTGAGCTAATACTTTTGGCAATATCGTGTATAGTTCACAGTTATGTAACACAAAAATGCCTGTCATTTTTTATTTGTTAGACAACTGATATTGGGTATATTTCTTTTTTATATATTTGTTCACACATCTGGTTAAATGTACTGTTAACATATTAATAAAAATACCAATAAATACAAAAAATTGGGATGTGAATTATCAAAAGTGTGTTTTTTATTGTTTTCTAAAATCATTGAAGGATGACAGATGAAGCCAAACTACAAGGTCATTCCAACCTCTCCTCACATATGGCGTCCCCTTAATGCGCTGCTGGTTAAAAGGCTGAGCTGAATGTTTTACTTTGTTGTGGCGGCAACAATAATTAACAATCTGTGTCACTTATTTTATATAGACCAAACCACACTTGATCATAAACAGCAGACAAATCGTTTTATGTTGCAGTTTGTGTTTTATTAAAGCATCATGGTGAGGAAGAGGGAAAACCAGGCTACAATCTGCCTAATACACCTACCTGGGCCAACAAAATAAACGCATACAAATAGAGGGGGGGGGGGGGGGGGGGGGGGGGGGGTCAGATGTTGATATCAAACAGCTGTATCGGCAGCAACATAGGTTATAAAAAGTTGTTTTTTTTATTCCCCAGTCAAATGCTCTGATGTAAAAGAGTGCAGCCTTAATTCATGTCTGGTTTACCCATAAGTTGGATGACTAAATTATTTAAAGAATCTTGGTTAAACTTTTCCAGAAAAAGAGCCTATTATGGCCTGAAGCATTCACTTAACATACCAATCAAAGAAATCTGTGAGTCTTTGCTGTACAATGTTGAACAGTTGTAAACATTTTTTAGCTGCGCAGTCAGCGCTCCTGCACGAACTGTACTGAGGCTCACATTACAAGTGCAATAAATGTGCTTAATTTGCACTAAACCTTGACTGGACTCCTCAGCGGCACTTTAGTGCACTTACTAGTTTGATACTTTTAACGGATAGAATACATTTCTTCAATTGTTTGCTGTAACTGTCGCGATTAATGTCCCATATCCTTTTTTTCTTTTGTCGTGTTTGTGTTTTTATTCTCCGCTGCAAATCAAATTTCCCCTGGAGGGACAATAAAGATCTGAACTGAACATTTCGCTGGACTATTACTAGCTCAACACTATGTGAAGCTCTAAAAACACGGAGGGGGGGGGAAAGTAGTGTAAATCTGTCATAAAAATAGTTCCTGTTTAGCAACGTGCTGCATCATCTAATCCCGAAAATGGCCCCGAGACAACAGCCAGCAGCCATAAATCTCCATTTCAAACGGCCACACAGTAGATAGACAATGTAAAGTGCTGACAAGTGTGTGTATTTTTAGGGCTCATCTCTATGCAGTTAGTGGCTATACAGTAGTGTGTGTGTGTGTGTGTGTGGTGTGTGTGTGTGTGTGTGTGTGTGTGTGGTGTGTGTGTGTGTGTGTGTGTGTGTGTGTGTGTGTGTGTTTAAAAGAGACACAAAAGTGAGAGAAGGTCTGTGTGTGTGTGTGTGTGTGTGTGTGTGTGTGTGTGTGTGTGTGTGTGTGTGTGTGTGTGTGTGTGTGTGTGTGTGTGTGAGTGTGTTTGTGTGTGTGTGTGTGCAGTGGTCCGGGATTTGAAGGAGCCTGTCAACTGAGCTGGATCTCCCAATCAGCAGTAAGCCCCCCCTCCACCCAACACATACACACACACACACACACACACACACTAAACACACACACACACGCTATGATGGAAAGTCAGCAATTACCGCAAGTCTGACACTGTAACAGCACACATCAAGAGTTAGGCATTAAAGAGTTATTTATGGAGAAAAAAAAGACAATATAAAACTGCAATTTGCATGCTTTGGATTTCTGTGGCTCAAAGTAAACTAAAATAACAATCTGACAGAGAGAGAAAAAAAACAGAGCTTCCAGTACATGCTCTAGCACACAAACATGTTGCAGCTGACAGTATGACCACAGCGTACATGTGATTAGGCGCAGAGAAAAAGGCGCTTCAGTAACCAGCGTGTCCTACACAGGAGCTGGAAGGAGAGACAGAAGGAGAAAAAGCAGCCTTGCTGAGGCCGACTACGTTGTTTCATTGCAGCGGCCCGAACTTCTGGATTGTTGAAGGGTATTGACTCTGAATAATCCTGCTTCCCTCTAAATCCCCATCCTCTGACTTCAAACGCTGTGCAAAGACTTTCAATAGAACCTGGCGTCCGCCCAACTTTCTCTCCATCAGTCGCTCATTCTTCTTCCGCGCATTCTTTTTCCCTCTCTGTCCTCCCCTGGATCAACTGTCCAGCCCTGAATCACAAAGCCAAGCGCAGATTCTGTGGGAATCTCGAGGAGGCCCCTGCATTCGCTAGCATACACACACACACACACACACACACACACACACACAAACACTCCTCTTGTAAGGAGTGACAACAAAGAAGGCACGGCTGCAGCCCTGGTGGACAAAGAGTCTGCCAAATGAAAGGTCCCACACAAAGGAGAGCCGAGCAGGTTGGAAAGGATTCGAGGGCCAGCTGTGACTGTCAAACCTATGAAATCTTCAAACAAGCCCAGCCACCACTCTGCATATTCAATACGACGCCGATCATGACGGCCGCGTCTGTGAATTTTTAAGGCGCCCCGTCCCCTTCACTGGAGATACTCTGGTTGCTTTTTTGTGCGTGCAAACAGGTTTAAGGATGATCGTTTTGCCGGGGAAATGGAATTTGTACGACTTCGGCTACGTTAGAAGTTCTGCTGCACAGAGGCAGAGTGGCCCTTTCAGATAATTTCTACAAACAATACATTTTAGTCTAATGTGTTAGCATGCTTACACCTAACAACATACAGCCCAATATACAGCTGCGGACGATGGAAAAAATCATTGCTTTTTTCTGTATTTATTTGGTCATAAACCAATGTAGTTAGGACGTTAGTTCAATTCATTTTGAATTGGGCCTCGCACAAAATGTCATGGCAATCCATCCAAAAATGACATTTTAAAACCACAAATGTCAAGCTCATTGTGGCACGGGAGGGAAAGTCAACAAAGCGCTTCATCATCTAGGAACTATAAAATGTCTTTGTGCTGATCCTTTAGAGAAGCCAACGTTGTAGACATGTATCACTGAACAATTGGGAAAAAAATGAGACCCTTTTATTCTCTGGACACAAATATTTGTACTGGGTTTGATGGCAATCTATCCAGCGGTTGCCGAGACATTGCTACAGGAAAAGTCAGGGGATCAACACCGTCATGTGTCATTTTGTGGCCACAGAGGAGATATATGAGCCATTCTCATGGCAATAGATGTCAAGATATTTCAGTCTGGACCAAAGTGGTGAACCAATACAATGACATTGCATTCACTCAACCCATAGTGCAAGCAGGGCTTAAAAAATGTAAAATCTTAAGATAATAAATCTACAAATGAGTCTCCAATACGGTATTTTCCAGTCATATTGCAGAGATAAATAACAACTGTTGTTTTGCACCAACAGAATGTTCAGCATCCTGCCTACCCAACACCAAACTATAAAACTGATGAACCCGTTTTTATTTCATACCTCTGATATTGTATTTTTTTCAGTAAGAGTGAAATCATTTTTGACAAGATAAAAGAAAAGAATATTCCTATAGCTAGGGACTTATTTCTACGACATAATAAAACAAACGGCAGCATCTGTGTGATGCCTGGTGTTTCTTGAAGGGAATGTAACATTCATCCTCAAGACAAAGGATCCTAAAATGTAGAGCCCTATAAAAAGAAGCATATTTTCTCTGACCAAGGCAAGCAGCCAATTTGTGACCAACATAGAAACTTTACTGGAAGGGAACACTGTGTTACTGTAGTTCAGCGTTGCCGTGGCTCACAGCACAATATCTTCCTTGGTAAAGAAATTACTGTTTTGAGCTCAAAACTCTTGGGAGAAATGTGAACTGCAAAGAAGCAGTTGGGCACGTGTGGCGGCTGCTCCCACACTGCTTTTAGGGCATCTTTTTGTTTTTGCATAGTACCCCTTGAACACCGGCTTGGTAATCACACTGGAATATTAAAGTACAAACAAAATGTGTTTATCTGAAAGTGAGCCTTCTGAAGCAGCTGCAGGAGAAATGAGATGAATGAGAATTTTCCTGTCAGTGGCGAATAGGCAAGAGCATCCATGATTCACATTACACAAAGAATAATTTTATTTCAGAGAATACAGTAGGTTCTTTGACCGGGAATTATTTTAGACTAAATTATTTTTGCCCATGCTATTCAGTGCAACCTGACAACCATGACCTTCAGTTTAGAGCATCACCCACTGGTTTCACATACTCCACTAAACTGATTTCTAAAAAATATAACAAAGAGAATAGAGCATGCAGTTCATGCTGGTTGATTAAAATCCCGCTGTCTGGTTGAATCCAGGTTTCACTGCGTGTCTGAAGGGGCTTTGGAGATTAATACAGCCTCGCCTTAAAACTCAGCATATCTTGCTGATATCTCAGCATGGATGAATGAACAACACCTTCAACTTATCATCTCTGAGATTCTTGCCCGAGATACTCTAACCCGAGATACAACAGATCAATAGCCAGCTTGATCGAACCCAACTCATGCCTACAAAGTCTGCCTGAGGCCTGGGCCTCAGTTGTTCGTTGGTGTTGATTTGCCTCATACAGCATCGGGAAGATTAGACCCTACTTGTCTGAGCATGCAACTCGACTCCTGGTACAGGCTCTCCTCGTATCACATATTGACTTCTGCAACTCCTTCTTCGCAGGCCTCCCCGCATGTGCTTCCAAACCTCTGCAAATGGTCCAGATCGCAGCGGTGAGTCTGGTATTCAACAAGCCCAAAAGAGCAAATGTCAGCCTCGTTCAGAACCCCACACTGGTTCCCAGTGGTCCCATAAATCTCCTTGTGTTCAGACAGAACGACTTCCACTTGTTTGCTATTGTGCAATTTGCAATCAAAGCTTCAACGACCTAAGCCTTCATTTGGTATTTTCCCCATTCATATTAACATGTTCAATTCAAGGGCGACACGGTGGTGCGGTGGGTAGCACTGTTGCCTCACAGCAAGAAGGTCGCAGGTTCAAGACCGCCTTGGGCCTGGGTCTGGGGCCTTTCTGTGTGGAGTTTGCATGTTCTCCCCGTGTCTGCGTGGGTTTTCCCCGGGTACTCCGGTTTCCTCCCACAATACAAAAAACATGCTCAGGTTAATTGGTAAACTCTAAATTGCCCATAGGTGTGAGTGTGAGAGTGAATGGTGTGTGAATGGTGTGTGTGCCCCACGATTGGCTGGCGACCATCTGGGGTGTATCCCTGCCTCTCGCCTTAACGCGCTGGGATAGGCTCCAGCAGACCCCTGCGACCCCGAAAGGGAATAAGCGGGATAGACAATGGATGGATGGATGTTCAATTCAGTGCATCAGTGGTCAATTGGTTCTTAGAACTGTCTTAGAAATGAAGGCAAAGTAGCATTTTGCTAACCTGGGTATACCTGTCCTTCTTTGTACATGAATTCACTTTACTGTGTAAATTCAGTTTTGACACCAAGGACCCCATTTTCCCCTCAGCGAGGCAGCCAATCACAGAACGGGGGAGGGTGCAGCGAGATGATGACGAAACACAGAAGTGGCAGATGGTTATTTACCTTTCAATGCAGCCTTAGAAAGTGTGTAGGGTAACTTAGACTGCAAGTTTATTTTGCAAAATGAGCAACTCTCAGTCATAAACTATTTCATCATCATCAGCTTCATCACATTTAATTGACATTTGTAGCATCCAATAAACAGCTCTGGCTGGCCATGCCTCCAATGTGAAGAAATGAACAGATGGTTCACAGACTGAATATCACTCTACATTGATATGGGATCTGGTGTTAGCAAGGCTTGCATTTTGCAGGTTTGCATTTTGTGTGTGTGGCTTTTGGATTTGTGCTTCCAACGAAAATGTGTGTGAGCAACTGAGAAACAAAAAAAATAAGAGCTGGTACATACAAACACAATTGCATTTATGAGTGAAAATATCTTGTCCTGAGCAGAGAGAGATAGTTTTCCACCAATTCAATTATCCTGCATTTTATGTTGAATTTCATTCATTTTCCAAAGCTGGAAATCCAAATGATACATTGACTGGAAGGAAGACCACAAGCCACAGAGTGTTAATAGTCTCAATACCAATATGCCACAGACATTCAAGTTACAGTAGCATTACATTTTTCACCATCAAACTCACTCATCAAGTGGTCGTGTCATGGCGGGGGAGCATTTCAGATGAGTTATGGGACACAAAATATCACTTCATATCTATTTTTTGACATTTGCATAGTTTTGTCTTTGTAGCTGTCGTTCCAAACCACCTTCCCTCTGCTTCCAAGTTCAGTTTGAGTCCCTGTTTGAGGCATAGTAAGTACATTCATCAGCTAATGTGAGGGAATATTAAGAGTGGGGATGTGTCTTTGGTGAAACTGCTGACAACTCTGACATTTAAAACATAGTTTGAGAATTATTATTTCACAATGCTGAAATCTTTTTGCTTCTCAATATGTTATTATATGTGAAATTTTAATCTGAAAACTAACCAGTAGCTGAATCTGTATAACTGCTGTTATTTGGGGTTTTTTACAGTATGTAAATGTACATAATTACTGTGCACCACTGGTAATAATGGTGTAACTGCACATATAAATGTAGTGATGGAATGTAACAAAGTATTTTCATCACTTTAGTGTACTTAAGTATTTTTTGTCTAAGTACTTAAATTTAATTAAAAATAATAATCCATATTTATTCTCAATTTTTTGTAACAATTATCTGTACTTTCTACTCTTTACGTTTCAGACTGAAAGGTTGTTACTTGTTAAATTATATTAACATCTGGAGAAAATTGCCTCCTTTATTGGGTTGTGGCGTTGCTTGTAAGTTTCAACCAATCAGGTAGGCAGCTGTCGTTTGGAGCAGGTGGAAAATGTTGTATGAATATTCAGTGTAACAATAGTAAAGTAATAGTAATAGTAAATAACACAATTTCTAATAATTTTAAGCAAGGGTGTGCACAGTATTGCAGAGAGCACACACAATATCATGAGCACTGAGCGGATCAGCGGAGACATAAAGAAGATTGTCTACATTTTTTATCATAATGGCACAACTTCTAGTATTTTTATACTGTATCTTTCCCTTCAGTAAGATTCTTGATGTAGTATTTCTACTTTTAATTGAGGAAATATCTTCATTTAGTTTTTTTTTATTTAAATACTAAACTTAACAGTTCCTGCACCCGTGTACAAATGTAAAATCCTTTATGCAGTGCAGGTACTGAGGGCGGTGTTCAGGGTTACAATTAACCTCCACTCCTGTTGTGACATCGCAACAGGAGCCTTTGCTGAATGGCTCCTTGTGTTCCTCGTGTTCAGCCAGGACGCAGCGACTACAGAGGAGGCCAGACCACAACAGAATGAGTGGGTGGTCTTATTTCACAGTTTGTGCAGGGAGCACGAGAGACCTAAATATTTACATACAAGCACTAAAAGAAGTGTTTTTTTCTTATTCATACTAGGGCCTTCTTAAATCCTTTAGATCACAAACAGAGGACACCGGGGTCTGGAGTAGCCGTCAGTTCTGCAGCCAGCATGGCAATACACTGCATTACAAATAGCTGCTCAAATCAAAGCCGTGGCCCGGAGGAGGGTATTACTTTGATCCAGTGATCTCAGAGCGTTTTGCTATGATTTCAGCCCCCCCCCCTCCTCCTCAGCCGCTCCCTCAGCTGATTCATAGTGGGTTATACTCTTCCCACTTTTATTTGACTCCTGGCCCACGGGGGCGCAGGTCCGTTGCCATGGATGTCCGACAAACCTGCGCAGGATGAAAAAAGAAGAAGAAAAAAAAAACAGATCTCCCCTGAAGCCCGGCTCAGCAGGCTGCATATTTGTGCATTGTGTGAACGCCGTGGAGGAACCTCACAACCGGTGAATGAAAACATGCGGTCCTGGGAGACTTATTGACAGACGGAGGGGAGGAGAGGAGAGGAGGGGAGGGGGGAGGAAAAAAAAAGCAATGTGCCGGAATGCCCGAAGACCGTCTGCTTGACAGTATTCCATGCACCTTTATTCTTTTCATTGTTTTCCAGCCCAGTTAAGCAGATATCTCTTTCAGCTGTGAAATGACTTGAAAGGCAGCGGTTGGGTTCATTTAAGGATGAGAGATATTGAAATGTGGTGGAACGTTGCTCTGAAGAAGAAAAAAAAAAAAAGGGGGTAAAATGCAATGAACCATCGCTGCGGGACGAGCTTTGAAGCTCTGCTCCAAATTAACAGCACGGTCACTTATTTCGCTTATTTCGCTTAATCATTGTGTTCTCAGTGTGCTTTTATTTTTTACATAAAAGATGCCCTTGAAGAGTTGTACAACTGTGGCCAATAATACACACAAAAAGCATGAGCACTGACCCCCCCCCCAGGAGTAAAAGACAATCTAAATAGCATTTTTCGGGTTTGTTTGATTTGCCAGTGTCTCCTGACTGTTTCAGCCTGTTGTCCGCCGACATTCGTCTGATTTCCTCATCGCCCCTCGCCTCTCAGCTGCATCATATAAAGGTGCCTAATTGAAGGCTTTGCACCAAAAAAATGGCCACATTAGCCTGGCCCCTTTCAACTTGTCCTTCTTCCTGTCTGTGGTTGACATGCATTATACTCCGCATGTTCTCCGTTGTCCCTCAAATTACACTGCAGGCTGCCAATCACTGGCAAAATGAAACTGAGGGACTTGTTTGTCTCTTCATGCCCTAAAACCCACCTACCCAGCCGCCAGAAAAGCACTGCTTCCTGTCTATTTCTTGTCCTTTTTACTCCCTAAGAGTATTTATAGGTAAGCATAAATCTGAAGAATACTGCAGGTACTGAGGGGGACACAAAAGAATGATAGACTTCTTTTCTCTCTGCTCTTTAAAATCAATTGATAGAAGCTAAATTTGATTTTTTTTTCATCCCGTGTTTGTATTTTGCTTCCAAGTTTCGCTCTTTAGCGATTGGCCCGTTTCCACAGCTGATATAAATCTGAAAACAGCCTCAAACAAAAACCCACAGCCACACAAGATGAATAAGAAACAATTCACTCACATTAATTCAGCGTCATTGAACATTCCCTAGATAGGAAAAAGGGGGAATTAAATGCCCGACTTGTATTTCTTTTATGTCCACACATGAACAGCAAAACAAGCTCCTTTTTCCCCCCCACTCTGTTAAGATCTAAGAACCTGCCAGACATTTCTGTCCCTCCGTGCTTCCCATACATATGGTGCCACTGGGAGTTTTTCTCCATGTGACAAAGGCTCTTAAAACCGCTACGGCCAAATAGAACAATGCCACGTGGGTGGCTCCGTGTGTGTGTGTGTGTGTGTGTGTGTGTGTGTGTGTCTGATGTTGCAGACTGCATTAGTGTTTGCTGATGAAGTACCTGCTTTCAACACAGGTTTATTTGTATAGCAAGAACAACCAATATAGGAGATAAAAACTTTTAGAGGTAACGCACTTTTTTTAAGTGTAATATCGTTGATGTTATAATAAATAAGATATAAATAGAACTACGCACAGTGTATTTTACAGTAACTCTCGATAGAAACTGGGATTAAAGATTAGTTGATCATAGACAAATTAATTTATATAAAATCAACTGCAAATAATTTTGGTAGTAGTTGAATAGTTTCAGTATACAGTTATATAGATGAATAATAATTATAAAAACATTATTAAAAACATCATGTTCATAAGCCAAACAGACATCTTTGAAGAGAACTGCTTCAAATGCATCATGTGTGCATTATGTGTCAATTTTAAGACTCGATCCTTATAATTGAATGTATGATATGTGTATGTTTTACAAATCTCACTGTTCTTGTTATGCTGTATGTTTTGTGCCCAGTTGGCAAATGCTTATTAATAAAAGAAAAGTAATAAAAAGTAAATAGAACAATAAAACATCAAATGTGAATACTTGCTGTCTTTCTTTTCGTTTTGGACTATTAGTTGGACTTGAATATGTCAAAATGGGCTTCTGAAAGCCGTGAAGAACGTTTTTCACTATTTTTACGTTTGTCACCAAACCATAAACTGATCAATCAAGAAAATAACCATCAAATGAAATATTTTTTTTAAAGTAAATAAATAAACTGCCACGCTTGGATTTCAATTGATGAACTCATAAAAAATGCCTCAACACCAGGACGCCACGGCCTCCCAGAGCAGACCCCATGTGTGATTCGTGTCGCCGAGCGTCTGCTGCCACTTGTGCGACGCAGCCCGTCGGAAGCGGCCGCCAGCGCGTGTTGACTGATGGGAGCCCATGTTAACAGGGAACTCTGTTTGGTTTGGCGGGGGCGCGCGGCGGCTGCCATTCCACAGACGAAACCATGTGAGTGCTGCTCGTTTTAAGGGGGGGGGTTGTTTTTTAAACAGTTCCCCAAAACCTTTTTTGACCGTTGCCCTGTGTGAACAAAGCTGTCGGCACCTGGAATGTAAAACAGGAACATTTTGGGGGGAACAGAGATGATAAACCCCTTTCAGAAATTTAAAGTGGAGCCTGAAGAGGCCCATGGAAAGACTAAACGCCTGTAGCTAAAGTCTGACCTATAGTCCATTGTTGTCCAAAAAAATACACTACTGCACAAGGTGACTTGCTCCCTAATAAGTGTGGTGAATATAACTTCTTTATTCAAATATCACAAACATTGTCCTGCCAGGAATAGCCTCCAAAAAACAAAAAAAAAGTACTTATAATTATGTAGAATGTCATTCAACTCAAAATGTGTGACCTACTTTTAAAAACAACAATATAACTATAGATGTATGACCTACTTAAAAAAAACGGGGGGGTTAGAGAGGCTTGAGAGAGGATACACAGACAGCAGAGGAGTCTTGAACGGCCAAATAAGTTGGCTTTGTTATTTTGAGATCGGGACGAGGAGAAAAATGTAGAAGCAGTGCCAGTCTGTCTGTCCTTTAAAACCTCTCCAGCAACTTTTAATAGGGCCGGCAGCGGTTGCAGCTTTGTTTTAAGTTCAAAGTGCTCCTGGAGATGTCATGCTTCATCAAATTGATTATAAATGCGGAATATTTCATTTCGACGTGAATCGCCCAAAACGGACACACACTCACACACGCAGAACATGTGAAGGAAGAAAGAAAAAAAAAATAGGGCAATTCCCCTGCAAACCACAACTAAAACACTGTGATCATGTGAGACTCTCCTATAAATCACTTGGAGTCGAGTAGGAGGAGGAGGATAACTGTGCATCTTTAAACCAGGAGACGTCGTTAAAGTGAATTGGCTTAAAGACACGTCTGAGATGGCGTAATTTCCATCAGGATCCCTGTGATTGTTGCCCTCACGTTTCAGCTGTCAGGCAGACAGCTCTCAGCCTGAGCCCATGGTGGGCAGCGGCGGCAGCAGCACTCGCTCCGAGGCAGGTTGTTGCCTGTAACTGTCAGCTGGTGCTGATGGCGAGGAATGGAAACAATGAGGGAAAGCTGCAGAACCCACGACACACGCACGGCAACGGGCCTCCGCTGCATGGGGCAGGGCCGCTCCTGTTTTACCACGAGATAACCGCTTTTACAGCCAGCTTTTACGGACACCTTACGCAGCGGCAGGAGCCCTTTGAAAAGAGGGGAAGAAGAAAAAATCTCTCGGTGCATCGCAGCACAGACGCCACCTGGGACTCCTTCAGGAACAGACAAGCTATCTAATCTAGAGATCAGAGTGTAGCTGTAGATCTGGAAGGAGGACAGACTCTGCTCTGTTTGCTCTGAGGTGGAGCCTCACTCTGCACGCACACACACACACACACACACGCAGTGACTCATCCACTGTTTTTACAACACCCACACAAATCCAATTAACTCCTGAATGTATACCCCGGACTCAAGAAGCACACAAACAAACATCGGCACACATGTAATTATCCACGTGACCACCGTGCGCTCTGATCTCAGCGCCCCACGCGAGTCGTCGTGTTGGCGTTTCACGCCCTCACGCCTGGCGGCGTCCGGGCCGCAGGGCGCTCACCTTGGAAAGCGGCCACGTTGCGCGAGATGAGGAACTTGAGGCTGGAGCTGGACGTCTGCAGCAGGTTCTGGATGTCCCGCCGGGCCGCCACCTGGTACTTCTCCTCCATCTTTTTGGTGCAGCAGGTCTGGTTCTTGGACACGCACACCTGAAGGTCTGAACCTGGAAGGTCGGGGGGAGGGGGGGCACGTTAGTGGAGAAAACACAAAAGGGGTCCTACTCATCTGTGTAGGAATCGCTTGCCCTAGTCTCTCATACAATATGACTACATTTGAGTAAGAGAGATAAGGATCCATTTGTCCAAAGGTTTTTTTTTCCTGGTGTCATCTATTCCTATTTATAGACTCTTCTAACTATCTCATTGAACAAAATATCCTAAAACATAGAATATTTTTTTTTATAAATGATTCTCAAGTTAGGGCTGTATTTCCTAATAGTGGCGAACACAAATGTGGCAATTTACTCAAATTTTCGTTAAACCAGCATGACTGCCATAAAACTTACATTTTTCAAAAGTCAAATTACAGTACTGTAGTTAAACATCCTCTGCATATTTTAGGTTAGAATTTCATGCCGTATTTTTATTTTATTTTTACTGCACTTGAGCCAATGGTGAGCGACATTTAAGCAGCATTACCCGAGAGGATGTTCTTATTCGTCATTTGAGTGCGATATTGATGCAAGATGCTTGCATCAATTTCGCAATATCGATTCTTTTTTTTTTTTTATAAATCTGACTTGGTGTTTATTTGGACTCAGCGGTTATTCATCACAACACGCATCTGCATCTGGCTTTTAAAAGGCAGTTAATTGAAACCTGGCTATTATTTTGTAATTTACAGGTACTATTTTTGAATGAAAAGAGACAGAATGTGACATAATTATAGTCAAATATAATTGATATTGGTTAAAATCTTTGGTCAAGGTGAATCAAGCAAAGATATAACCAGCAAAGATTAAGCAAATCAATTACAAGAGGTCAGAAAACACAAAATTTCAGAAGCAGAAGATGCAGTTCATACAGCTGGTTAGGACAGTCTTTGAGGATTTTGCAAGTCCCCTCACAAAACCTGTAGGTGTTAAAAATGTGGAGGAAAAAATGTAAACCTAGTTGATGCTTGACAGTGAAATGGAACGCTTACTTCTGTGAATTGAAAATAATGGCAATATATGAGAGGCACAAACATGGGGAGGGGATGCATGCTCACCTCAGGATGCTTCACACTCACTCACACACACACACACACACACATTCCTAAAAGGCAAGTCAGGTGTACATGGACACCCTAACCTGCCCCGAAGGTATGAATACGTGAACTTGCCTAACTATTTTCTGCTTTATCTGTATGAAGGGCTGACAACCTGTCCGAGCAGACGCATCCATCAGCCGTGACATTTCAAATCAAGCAGCGGACAGGCTGTAAAACAGAAGTGGAAATCTGAATAAATCACAATCGGTCACGTCGGCACTTGATAAATGATCTTATAATAGGGGCGGCGGGATAAGCATCACTAAAGCATGTGGCAGCTCAAAAGAAAAAAAAAGAAAGAAAGAATACTTTAGCGAAGCAAGGAAAAACCAAAACAGATTCCGAGACAAGATCTTAAGAGTTACCACCTCCCCCAAGAGATGTCTCAGATTTTCCACGATGGACGAACGTAAGCAATGTACAGGACAATCCAAACATCACATAAAAGTGACCCGAAACCCTGCGAGGAGCCTGCCCGACGTGTCCAGGCACAGCGTTGAGGAGCCGCTGTGCTATCGGCCTGCATGGTTGGTTTAGGAGTGGAGGAGCGGAGCAGGCGATGGCACACGTGGGGGAATTCAAACTCTTCCAGATAAAAACACTACAAAAGCGCCCCTGGTCTTTGCTGTTTTAACCTAAACGCTGCACACAACCGTTTCCACTTCCTGACACCGCAGACAACAGGTTTTTTTTTTCTGGCAGAGGTGTTAAAACGCTCTGACTCGCTGCTGTTTTGACCTCGACTGGAGGCTGTTCGCCACTTCCTATCAACACAGGCAGCCTCCAACATGGAAAAGGGCTCTTTCAGATTCCTGGAATGTCTGGAGGTTATTTTTTTTCCCCAGCCCACACCAATTATAGATAACTTCTACAAAAAAAAGAAAAAAAAGCATGCACAAGGATCGTCTATAATCTGCTTCCTCGCTATCTCTCTCCAACCACTATCCGATTCAGCACATTTGTCTGAATCCATCAAGGAAGCGATTTACATCTTTCTGAAGTCAAGATGCATTTGGACTTCTAGCTGCTTGATGCTGCCACGATTGTTGTCAGAGGTGCATTTTTTTCACAGTGGTGTTTTTACAAGGTTAGTGGCCACTGAAAAGCAGTTTATTATCATTGCTTAAACCATTGGTTCTCAAAGTAGGGTCCCCAGCAGACATAGGATTCAGTCTTTTTTTACTATATTTATACTATATAATCAATTTTGTAACAAGATGTACAACACCGTTCAAATGTTTGGGATCACCCAGACAAGTGTGTTTCCCATTAAAGGTCACACTTTTATTTGTCAAATGAGTTGAAAATGATTAGAAAATACAGTCAAGACATTGACAGGGTTCTAAATGGTATTTTTTTCCTTCAAACTTTGCTTCCATCTAACCAGCTGAACTGTTTTTATCTGAGCTAACATCATTACACAAGGGTTTCCCTAATCATCCATTAGCTTCTAATGCAATTAGCACACACAAAGTACCAATTGAACACTGGAGAAATGGGCCTCTATACACCTATGTAGATATTGCATTAAAAACCAGACATTTGCAGCTGGAATAGTCACTTACTACATTAACAATGTGTAGAGTGTATTTCTGATTAGTTTAATGTTATATTATTTGAAAATAATGTGTTGTTTTTTTCAGAAAATAAGGATATTTCTAAGTGACTACAAACTTTTGAATGGAAGTGTTTGGTCAGAGGTTTCTATTGTTTTCTGTAATAAAAAACCCAAAATCATATCAGAAAAAGAGGGGAAATAATATAAAATCTTGTCTAATTTGTGTCAGTTTATGGTTCCTTGTTGCCAAACACTCTAAGAACCACTGTCTTAAATCGTAGGAGCAAACTGTGCACAACTTATCTCAGAGGGGAAATAATCCAAAGCACGTTTCAGGTTGCAATTCTTTAAAACACCAGAGCTCTGAGGTTTAAAACCACGCAGCCACGCAGACGTGTTTAAGGGGCCGGAGCCGTGATGGTGTTAGTAGGGTTATTTGGGGGTTTAGGAGGCATTTGAGGGTTTTCTGTCAGCGTAATCTGCTGCTGGGAGCTTGATGACGTTTAGAGGGAGCAGTTTTGTGGCTGGCTGCAGTCAACACCATTAAGATTGACTTTTCCATGAAGAACACAGCAGCAGCAGCAGCAGAGCTGTCCCACTCAATGACAGCCCACATGAACAATCCACACCCATAATTCCCCTAAATCTTGTAGGAGTAAATATCATGTGGATTTACGTTATGGGTGGTGTTCAAAAAAAAGTTAACTGAAGCCTAGTTTACCTAACTTTACACAAGATAATTCCTGTTTATCCCTGCAAGCCACTTATCTGCTTTTGAAGGAGCAGAGTTGAGTTTTTTTCTCCCCCCATGTCACAACCAACAAGTAATCTCAGCAGCTTTACTTTCCACTTATACAGAATTAAAACAGCACTTTTTCTCTTTTGTTTTTTTTAAATCCGTACACTGATTGACACAAATGGGAGGTAGAGAATATTAATCAATCTGCTCATTCCTGATGATAAGCACCACGTGCCAAAGCCTGAACCGTAACTTAAGAATTATGGTCTGATTTAACATATCCCCTTTAATAATTGCCACTGATGAAGTCATGCAAAAAAAAGATGCAGCCTAAGCAGCCCCAAAGTCCCCTTGTCCATTGTCTATATCATTATTATAACAACTACACACACGCCCCTAAAATTGAGTTTTAAAAAAGGCTGTTTAGCTCCTTCAGTAGAAAGAGTCCTTCATGAAGCCAGCAAGTCTAAATGACTGAGGAGTTAATAATGAGCTCTACAGAAATGAAACATGATTTCAGTGTTTGACAAGTTCATGATAATGTATATGTACATTTTTGGATTCTGTTAAAATATGGCATGACAATTGCAAAAGTGGTTTCTTTTCTTGTCAAATTGAAAGCAATCATTATTGCAGAGTCGTGTGATAAACTCCTACATACCCGGTCTGGGACTTAAAGGCAATAATTGATTTGGTCCTATTTGCCTGAGTTGGAAAACTTTGCGCACTTCTTCGCATCTGTCCGGGTTTCCAAGCCCTAATCCACAGAAACATGCCAGGAGGAAGAAGCAGTCCGTCCGCAGCAGCCGCGCACCCATTTTAATCAAATACCAGGTAATTCCGTTCGAGAAGGAGGCAAACAAAAAAAGATGTGAAGTTGAGGTTTCTTCTAAACCTGTAGTCCACTCAGGTGAGTCCCCGTCCACATGTCAGGGTTTTCAGGGTTCCGCTTCTGTATTTAATGTGTGTGTGTGTGTGTGTGTGTGTATCCAGGGAAGCGCGTCCTGGGTATCACTCACATGCAGGCGGACAGAAAGTTGCAGCGGTGTGTGAGGAGTGTGTTTCTGAGCGGCATGTTGTCCTGAGTTGGTTGGACCGACAGCAGAGGCGGAACCGTAGCGTTACCTGCTGGATGCGCCGCCGGACCGCAGCCCGACGGCGCCACCTGCCGGACGCGTTTTGATGCGACACCTCGTGGTTTGTTGTAAGACGACGGTGGATTCACGTGTCCGTAAGGTGCAGAAAAAGATAAAATAAACCTCAACTAACGACTTCCGAAGTTCGGTAAATGAATATATGCATGTTTAAAGCCTGTTTTCAATTTATTTCATTCCCTTTGTGCGAATAAATGACTCTTGGCTTTATATTAACTTGAACTGAATTTAATAACATTTCTCTAAGTAGGGTAATTGAAGGAATTTAATTATGGTCAACTGCTGATTAACAACCACAAGCCTGAAATTAGAGATTTTGCTAGTTGAATGTCATTAATAATCACTTCATTTTCATTTCTTGTGCAAAAATAAGCTACCAAAACATTTATGCATTGAAAAAATGTCCTAATTACAGGGACGAACACGTAGTGTCCATTTGGTTTTAAAGCATACTTGCTTACTGTAACGTGTGAGACTCACAATGATTTCCAACTAAAACAATCCATCGGTCTTGCATAAAAGTCCACACTTAAACAGTTGTAAAATCAGCTTAGGTCATTTCACTTCATATGTATAAGCATAGTGTATAGCGTGTCGGTTTTAATGTGTTGATGCATAAAACCTCCCATCATATCCCCTTCTCTATAGTATTGTTTCTGAATGGGAACACCTGTAATAAAGCTGATCGTCCTTACAGGCTGAAACAGCTGTGAGTTCAAATTCATGTTATAAGATTAGAGCGTAAATAGCGATGAACGAATCCCGTTGATGACAGGAGTCGTTTAATTTGTTGTCAATGGTGGTCAACGTGACATCACTTAAGTTTAAGTGCTAAATGGTTTAATTAGAATGCTACCAAAAAAGTGAGACTCACAATATCTAGTTTGTAAAGCAGGTTGATAACTAAAGCACTTTTTTCAAAACCAACTTTGGGTTGCACAAAATAAGTGTGCAGCAAACACAGTTGCCTACTTATCCAAATGACACAAACCCATAACTGGGAACCCATTCATTGAGATTTGCATTTTAATGGCGACAAAGAAACTCAGATGGAAAAAAGAGAGAATCACCAATTTAATTTTCAATCAATCATTACAATCAACAAATTTAAATACATCTCATGTATTTTTGTGTTAACCACAAACCTCTCAAATTACAGACCTATACTTATAACACGGTCAGATCAGCTTCCATCTCCTCATTCCTACACAGGCCGGGACAAGTGCAATACCTCAAGGTACACAGCAT
The DNA here is from genome assembly GCA_036785175.1 of Eupleurogrammus muticus. Lineage (NCBI taxonomy): Eukaryota > Metazoa > Chordata > Actinopteri > Scombriformes > Trichiuridae > Eupleurogrammus > Eupleurogrammus muticus. The sequence continues at coordinate 11,205,469 of JAYKQN010000002.1, read as the reverse complement.
TGCTACTGATCCCCACCTGTAAAGGAAGGGACAGCTCCAGTAATCCATACTGCCATGTGGTAATTAAATAAAATAATCTTACCTAAAATAAAATCCCATCTAACAGGATGTAGTTCATCAACCTAGTCAGTTTTGCATGGATTTGCACAGCAAACATCAGATTAAGCTGAATGCAAACCAGCAAAACTGACCAAGTAACGATTCAAAGATCACCCCCGATGACTATAGGCATCTAAGCTTCAGAATGCTGCAGTTAGTTAGAAGTACTTCAAGTGCTTACATTGCAGTAGATGGGAGAAAAACACTACCTGCACTATAAGCACTTTAGTACTGCTGAAACTTTGTGAGGTCACTGGATGAGAACTGGCAAAATCTCCTCCTGTTCTGTAAAGCATTTGTGTGTATTAGGCAATCAATGTGGGTGATGTGATACCCCCAAAACCAAAAAAAATCTAAACAGGTGGAGAGCAAGCAGGCCACCATCAGTTTTGCATAGATTTGCACAACTCATCTATTCTTGTAGTGCAACTATGCAAAACTAGCAGAGAACTGCAAGAAATTTGAGCCCAATTAGAAATTAAAAATAGTGTGGTAGCGCATATCACAGCCCCTTATGCCAGAAGGAGCACTTAGGGCAGTAGGTGCTAGTCTATTTCACTATCTGCACTAGATGCACCTTAGCACAAAGACAGTACTTCAGAATGACATTTAACATCAATAGAAACTGCACATCAGTGTCAGAGTATTGCTGTAAGTGCCTCCACTGCAGTAGGTATTACATAGTACTACCTGCACTGTAAGCACTTTGACAATACACAGACTGATTTACAGCATCACTGCTCTCCAGCTTCACAGGAAAGATGGTCTCACAGCTCCAAGTTGCAATTTTGTTTGGGCTCCTCCACTTCAAGATGGTTCTGGAGAAGAAATGGGGGAAAAAAGAAGATCCTTAATGAAACAAATATGACATTTGGGTGTTTCAACAAGTTACATGCTGCACATGATGTGTAGAGCACATGTGGGAAATTTCTTCTGAATTAAATCTTTTTTTTAAAAAATCGGAGAAATCGCGTCTCCCATCGTCAATATTGGGCATCTTTACTAATGGTTAATCGATAATAAGCGAATTAGTTGTTGTGGTAAGATGTTATGATTTATTACAGCAGCACGAGGTCACTAGAAAACATGAATGAGCAGCCTGCGGCCCGCGTTCCCTGCGACACGGCCGCGCATGCGCAGTGAGCGGTGTTGTTCACCCCTCCCCCACCGTCTTTAACATGGCGCCTCGAAGTGCGCCAACCTTAGCATAAATGACTTTAAAACCAACCACGCCAAACTCAAAACGTAGCATCGAACACAAAAACCTCTGCAACTGCGTGTCTGTTTGTCTCCCAGGCGGCTAGTGTGGTGGTTTGCGGTTTCGCGGCTGTTAGACAAACGAACCTCCATGTAGGAGCAGATGCTAGCAGGTTAGCTTAGCCGCCGCTAGCTCGATGAAAACATGGCTTTTTAATCGGGCGATATTCACCACAGTCACATTCAACATCGCCGGGGATGACACGGGAGCAACTGTGGGCGCTTTTCAGTAGAAACGAGCTCGCTCGTTTTTTTGTGTTTTTGGCTCGCGGGCTAATGCACTAGCCACTGGTTAGCCAACAACAAACGAGCACGCCTTTTAAATAAATCCACGAACGGCGCCTCGTCCCCGTTCGCCCGGCTAGATTCACTCACTGTGGCGTTTTTAATTTAATGGTGAAAGTCACCTTATCGTTGTTCTGGTCTGCGGGGCTCCTTGCTTATCTTTTAAGTTTCTGCGGCTAGGCTAGGCTAGCTGTGCTAAAACGCGCGGCCTACAGCTGCCCCATGTGCTGCTGCTTTGTTCTGGGGGGCACTTTAACTCACACACCACTGCACCCGACACCGAGCAGCCAATTCAACACATTTGCAAAACTTACTTTTTTTCTCCGCAAAATAGCACGCAGGTGTAATAGCGCGCAAAGTGCGTGGTATTATCGGGATGTTTATTTTCAACTAGTTGCGGGGAGGAAAAAAACAAGCTCCGGACAGCCTTTTTTTTTCAAATCTCCCTCATTCCCCTCGATGGTGGAGCCGAGGGGGCTGCCATGCGCCTCACGCTGCACTGTTTTCATCGCCAAAATACCGTTTAAGCGTTCGCGTTGGAGTGCCCGCACCCGGATAATATTAACACGCGTTAAATAAACGAGCGCGAAACGCAACGACGCGGGTCTCCGTGCCGTGAAACCGCTCGGAAAAACAACCCAAAGAGCCCGACTTCCTTGCCGATAAACATGCGCTCGGTAGACACTCACCAGCCGAAATCCACCATCTTCGCTCACTTGCTTGGGCTGGCCGTGTAGGTCTCTCTTGCCGACAGAAAAAAAAGAGAAATAAATACGTAACTATTCCGAAAACTTTTCTAGCGCCGGACAAAAACGAAACGTTAAGAGAAATTCGAGCCGATCGCGAGTGAATTCATAACCCAGATCCGCTGGTTAAAAATGATTGCGGGGTTAGGAAAGTGGCGCGAAGGCGACTAGTTGGTAACCATGTGGGTGAATGAAGGGCGGCTCCCACTGAACGTAAATATCTAGCTACAACCCCCAACTCTCCCTATTAGCATACATAAACTACGGTACTTCCGACCCACATCTCCAACCAAACAGCCTCCACCTCTCCCGACTGAGGAAGGAGAGGGAAACGGGAGATCCGCGCTTTCCCCGTCTTTTAATATAAAGATTAAATGCATGCATGACAGGAAACGGTCCGATTAGGCATGCAGTTTGATGCCTATTTGAGTGCGCCTTATAATAATAATAATAACAACAACAAATAAATCATCTTGGACTATTTTTGAACCACGTTTCTTGTTTATTTCTAGTTTTTTGCAATATAACGCCGCTTGATAGTTTTGATATTTTTTTTTATAATCTTAACTTATTTAATTATTTATTTTATTCAGCTTCATGTCAATATAACGAACACAAATGTAACGGATAATTAACCTGTTGCTGATCCACAACACGGTTAAATTAGCTGTATTCGTCTGTATCAATCTGTAGCTTATTTATATTATAGGAAAAAAAGTACTTACACTTATACTTTAGTTGGTTTAATGAGACATAATTAGAGAAGATGTGTGTCTAATATTAAACAATTAACATTTGCTCTCAATGATTACTCATTTGTATTTTTTGAGTTTGCACTCAGACATGAACACATGTTTGCAATATATGAATTAATATAGTTAAAACTGTTTCTAATATATATTAATTGTTAATATAGGCCAATAGAGCACAAATAAATCATCTTATTTATTATGCACAATCATAAACACTGTAGTGTGATCTGTAGGATACAAAGCTACAACAAGTGTTTTTATCCACAGTATAATAAACATTTTATTCTAATGATTTTGAATAAAACAAAGGCATAAATGTTTTAAAAGAAGCATGTTTATTATTTAATTAGATTACTTTTTTATTATTCTCTATATTTAACTTTTGAAAAGTTGATCTATTTAAAATGTATTTATAGTGACACAACAGTAAGTTTGGAGTTGGAATATGTATTAGTTTGAAGTCACTTCAGGAGAAAATCCCCACAAAAATGTTAATGTATTCACAATAATGAACTCAAAAGAGTTGAATCTAATCTATTGTAATTTAAATAGAAATGTGTATAATAATCCAGACAACATAGACAAATGGGATAAAGAAGTTTTCTAAATCCATTTATTAATTGTTTTAAATTAGTAAACCACTTTTAACATTTATTCTGCTGCTAATGTTTTTGCTTTTTGCCATATAAATATTTCAAGACAAATTACTAAAGGACTTTCCCTGAAATAAGATAACGTTCTGAATTGCAGACACTTGCCTATTTGATTTAGGCTTTCTGAAAAATCAAAGTGATTAAATACTTTGTTAGAATTCCAAAATATTAATTATCGTGACTGCTGGATGTGTATAACTCTAAACTAATTCAAAATGTTTGTATTATCTTATATTCGCAGACAGCACGCAATACGTCTATGTCCCGGCTTTCTTCTCTTATTAAAACAAATAAAATGTCTGGATGTTATGGAGACGACGTTACCATGAGGCGTGAGACATCAAACCACAACAGAAGAGCAGTCGAGTTCTGCAACAGATTGAGGGCCCTGTGACAGGATGTAGGGCCCATGCAGACTCACCCCTCCATCCTCAGGCTGCTTCTAATTAAAATCTCTCTGAGCATTTACACACAGGAACTCGTTTGAATGTATAAAATTAAAGAATTTAATATACCACTGTATGGTGAAATAAAGACTGTGCATTGCACACGGATGTGTACATTTGATGTTTGCTACAAGTTTGCAAAATCAGCTTTCTATCCTTATTCTGCATGTTTAGAAATTCAAATGATTTGTGCAGTATATACACTACTCTTCAAAAGTTTCACTTCAAAATGTTCCTATTTTTTAAAGAAAAAACACTGCTTTTTAATGAAGATTACATTAAACTAATCGGAAATACTATACATTGTTAAAGTGAAAAATGACTATTGTAGCTTCAAATGTCTGGTTTTTAAAGCTATATCTACATAGGTGTATAGAGGTTCATTTCCAGCAAGCATTACTCCAGTATTCTGATGGTAAATTGTGTTTTCCAATTACATTAGAAGCTAATGGATAATTAGAAAACCCTTGTGTAATTATGTTAGCACAGCTGAAACAGTTTAGCTGCTTATATGGAGCATTCTTTGATAAAGGAGTTTGAAGGAGTAAATTATTGTTTCAAATAAAAATCATTTTTTCTAACATTGTCAGTGTCTTGCCTATATTTTCTATTCATTTTGAAACTCATTTGGAGAACACAAATAGTCTGGCTGACCCCAAAACCTTTCAATGGTGGTCTATGTATATACTTTATTGAATAAGTTCTCAAACATTAATGTTTTATGATTTCTTAATTGTTTAAGGAAAATCATCACCTTGAATGTGATTTACCAAATTACACAAATTCACTCCTATCTTACATAGTTTAGGCCATTTAGTTTTAAATTAAATTGAATACAATTTGTAGATATCACAGCACACTTCACAAGACTACTCTTCCTCTGATGTCAGTAGTAAACCTTTTAAAGTTACAGATTAAGTTTTAAGTATTTGCCTCAGAGTTTAACAAGAAAGACACAGAGTGACACCTCCGACCTGGGTAGCTTATACATTCAGGATCACATTTCCTCAATTAAACTTAACCCATAGTCCATAAAGAGTTAAGTGGTTTGATGAAATAAAGAGTGTTGTTTACTATTAACTACTAAGTGTATGAATTACATAAACACACTGAACCTATATGTTCTCTCGAGAAGTCTGTGACAACATTTCTGGGAAGACATTTCTGTTTCCCTCAAGTGACGCTCAATAATGCAAATGGATCAATCTGCTGCATTTATCCTCTGATGAAACATGGAAAAACCTTTTAAACTGTCACAAACACATGAGTTCTATACAGTATGGTAGCCGGCCAGCAGAGGGAACTAGCCAATTAAATACTGTACTACAATGACACAACTGCTTTTCAACTGTAAAGAGGAAACACAAAACCATAACTTCCCCGTCACTGGAGTTTCTGTTGGTTTTTGGTTTTTTTACATCGTCTTTAGGAAACCAACGGAGCCTCAGAAAAGCGATGGAAGTGTGCTTTCCTTACATAAATAACTGAAGAGACTTCTCAACATGTGTTTTGGTCCACTTTCAGAGTGTGTGTGTGTGTGTGGCTGAGCTGTGATTCCCAATCTTCCATCCCAACCAGCAACTTGAAAACTTTTTTACTGTAAAACGACTACTCTGTTCCCCTCCGTTTCTCCGAGCACACTGTGGGAGTGGGAGCGCTCAGTCATGGACCCCCAACCCCCCACACAAAGCCAGTGGTGGGCCTAGCTCCTCTGCATATGGAAGTGAGGTGGGGGGTGGGTGGACTGGGGAGGTTGTAGACTTCACATCGTCCCATGGGGTCAGATAAAAGCTTACGGCTCTCCTTATTAGAACCCCCCTTCCTCCTCCTCTTCTGCTGGCTCTATAAGCTCTGTGCACAAATGATAGTTAATGGATAGTGTATATGAGATCAGGGTCTAAAAATACATTTAAATATGCTCTTTAGTTTATGTAATTTGAATTGAAGATAAAGAGAAAAGGGTGATACATGTGGATAATACAGCAGCGTATGAAGTCACAAAACCATTGCTTTTATTCCTGAAGCAGAAAAGTAAGTCTTCCGAGGCAACTTAAAAACACCATGCTGGCGGCACTTGTGACAAGTGTTCAAGTCTGTACTTGAGATCCAAAACATCCTCTCCGATGCAGCGCCGCTGCTGCCCCTATTTTTCTAAAATGGCCTACCATAAGCAGGCTCCTCCCACTACAGGGGCCATGAGCCCGGGGGTCTCTGTTTTGTTCTTCTTATAGAGGGCTGGCTAGCCATTGTCTCGGCGTGACCCTGGGGTCAACTGAACTCACCTCGCTCGACCACGGCCCATTCAGCTGTGAAGCCCCACATGGGACAAAAACATCTCGCAAGAGCAAGGATCACTTGGTGCGAGGGGGTGGGAAGACACACACACACACACTCACACACACACACACACACACACATAATGTGCGCAGACACACGCTCTCCAACGACGTTCCAGAGTCAGGAGCTAATTTGAGTTATATTGTCTTTATCTATGCAATATGCCGTTTTAAGGCATATACAAGTTCAAACGGGATCCCCTTTTGTTTTTTCCTTTTCTTGAATCAGTTCGTACGTGTTTTTCTACTGAAAACATTGTAGCCGTAGCTCAAGTTGTCACATGTGCGCTGTTCTATTAAATAAGTCAATTATAGGAAGTAGTAATCGTGAACACATTTTCTATTAATCCTCTTTCAGGTTATTTTAAATGCATCTCTTGCTGGTGGGGAAACTGCATTCCGCTGCGGGATGAGTGTGAGGCCGTCCATGTCTGTCCTCTTCTGCTCTAATTAAGATTCATGTGTTAGGCCAAAAAAGAAAAGTGCATGCTGGAAATTAAAACCATAATTCACTAACAACAACAAAAAAAGAAAAATCTCTTTCAAAAAGACACACTTCACCTTTTCCCTGTTGTTCGATTAGATAAGCAGTGGCCTTGTTCTGAGCACAAAGCACATGTCCTGTATAGACCTTCCAGCCTGGTTTTCTCGAAGCAACAGTGTCCCTGGTGGAGAGGAAGCTCATGGAAGCTGACAGGTTGAAAATGTGCAGCATGATGTGGCTGAAGGAGCATGAAACATGTTCACCCATGGATGCCGTACACGGCGCCACAGGAGAGCCTGGGAGACAATTAAATGCTGAGTGTTTTTTTATATTTATATATATTTAAACAGATTTCCCTTGCAGGAAGTTTGATGCCTTCTAGGACAGAATGCACATATTTGTTGACCTGTAAAGACACCATGGCAGCCACTGCTTTAATTTGTCCAATCTGAACATTTAAATCCAGGTCCTAGCAGCTGAATGGAAGCATGTATTTGTTTGTATCCAGATTGCCTGCTATTTTAGGAAATTACATTCCAAACATGCACTTTCATACGGAATAAAAGTGATGCCTTAAAGGACAATGGCCTGAGTGAAAAGAGTGACTTATTGCCAGTTTATTCTTTTGCCTAAGACACATTTTTGGATTTTTTAAAATCAAATACCTTCACATGGGCAATTTAACAAGCTTTCATGTTGGCAGCTGCTTCAAGCAGCAAGAGAATCTATGCTGCAGAGGAAGCTCTGCACATGATTCTCGTGTCAATTTCTACTGGGTGAGTGATAAAGTTTATTATCATCAAGGCTACAGGCTATAGTATTTTATATTATTTTAGCCAACATTTCACAAGCTATAGTTTAACCACAAAGCTAGCTACTTATTCCTGGCAAGCACACTTATTTTTGCAATTTCAATTACAAAATTACAAAGCCATAGGCTAGTTTCTGTCCGTAGTTCCTTGGCCAGGTTAAAATTGTCCAAAAGTCATGCTAGAATGTTCAAAAATTATCCAGAGTCACTTTACTCTTTAATATGAAATACTTTACTGTATATGAAACACAACATCCTATGTATGTCAACAGTCGTCCACTGTCAAGATTAAAATTAATAATAAAGATAATATTCTCTGCATTTGATAATTTTTTTTTTTATTCTCTATGATAGGAAAACAGAATCTATATGGGTTATAAGGCCGTTGGATGGGACCAAATAAGACATTTTGGGATGTAACCTTCAGGAAAGAGTGATTGATTTTTTCCAACTTGTTTTGACTACAGACCAGAAACGACTCAATTAAACCAAAAAAATAATTTTTAGTTGTAGTCCTACTTGAACTGTTCAGGCACTTTTTAACAGGAGAATCTGAAGGAGTGGACTATTTCCAGCAGGTTTTTCAAACTCAAACTTCCATTTAATTCATATAATCTGTTTAATTTCTGTCTTTGTGTCACTTTGTCAAGAGAAGAACAAAACACAGACAATGAAGAAGAGACATGAAGCAAAATTAAAAAACCTTTCAGACCTTTACCGAGAAACAAACATTTCCAGCGATAAGTACTTTCTTTACAAAAGAAATACTTTTGTCTACACGGCCCTCGATATAATTATATATATTATAGGACAGGTTCACAATTTTTCAAGTCAATCACATCTATTTTTCTTGCTGTATTGTTCCTCTTGTTCATACCAACCAATACAAGTTCCCTCCATCAGTGATGGGGGCCAAAATCCACAAGCCTCCTTCTGTGCAAAATGTCTTTTTATAACAGTTTATTTTCAGCTAATATGGGGCATCAGCTATTCAGATTACTGCCAAATTCCCTCTTTTTGTTAGAATCCTTCCAAAGCTGAACAGGAAATCACTGTCCGTTGAGACACATGGAGGGAATTTTTTTTTACTTAAAAGGCTAACTGTGGTAGATATCCTCTTCATTTGACTAAATAGGTTGACTAAAGCTGCTCTGTTATATTCTAATTAACTTTTAAATCATTTACTTTTTCTAAAAACGAAGACCATGGATCGTGGGCCATGTCTCCCGAGGTGTATTTGGAGGGGATTTTTCTGGTCGATGCATGACATGAAAAATTCTGAACATGTCCTTGAGGAACTGCTAATAATAATTACTGTATGTTCGAGAACACGCTTATACAATATAAAACGCATAAATGGAAGCAACGCTGGTTGGAAAGGTTCAATGTGGATTCCCTTGAAATGGTTTCAACTTTAATGAAAGCCACAAACCCATGAATGGTTTTTACCTAAACAGCAATTTAAGCAAAGTTGACACCATTCAGTTGTGGAAAAGAAAAATTACATTGAAGTGCTTATAAATTTAGTGAGAGTGCAATTCTCAAATGTATAAATAAATAAAATAAACACACTGTATCTTTAAAGTAGCCACGTGCAGGTGACAGCTTTTCTTTTCTCTTTTTTCAGTGCAAAATAATTGTAAACAAAACTAATTACCATTTGCTGCATTTACTCCAGCACCTCTCACTTACAAACTGGAAACAAGCGACGAATGAGATGTGATGAAACACTAGGTCAGGGGTCACCACCCCAGGTCCTGGAGGGCTACTGTAGGTGCAGGTTTCTGTTGTAACCAAGCAGTAACAGCCTGATTCTACTAATAAAGGCCCTTAAGAAGAACTCTAATGGTGGATTAGTGGAATCAGGTGTTACTGCCTGGTTCTTGCAAACCTGCACCCACAGTGGCCCTCCAGGACCTGGGGTGGTGACCCCTGCACTAGAGTCACTTTCTAACGAGGCTCCTCTCTGATTGTCTCCTCACTAAATCAGGAAAATGAAAGTTCAGTTCACTGGGACACAAACAAGCACGTTATTGACATTGTCCTCAAAAAAAAAAGTCAACACAGCTCCCTCCCATGTCAGGACTCTTTCCTTCTTCCACTGCAAACTTTTACTACCGCCGTCTGTGCTCGTATCCTGAGTTTGTGACAGCGACAGACGCGGTTTAGGTTTTTATCAGCGAGCGGCTGGCAGCAACATTAGTGAGACCTTAGACTTTGTAGTAAATGTTGGTGGGGTTCTGGGGCGTTATCTCCTGGACTATGTACACAGGGGGCCCGTAGTCACTGCTCACGCGCTCGTAGTGACGACAGATCATGCTGTCAGAAGCCCGCAGAGGGAAGGCGACGTCGCCGCCGCTGTCGCTGCCGCCGCTGTCCCGCTTCACCGCGGCCAGAGTGCTGAGGGACACGGAGGGGGGCTGCTGCTGGCTATCTGGGACACGGCGGTGACGATGCCACCTCCACAACAGGGCCAGCGGAATTATGATGACCAGGAGCAGGATTACGCAGCCAATGACAATCCACGCGAGCGGCCCTGGCTGAGAGCCACCGCCGCCGCCGGGGTTTGTTTGTCCTGTTTCCGAGCCCGCGTCTGCCATGAGAGACCGGAGAAGGGAGAGAAAAAAGGAAGGAAAAAAAAAAGAGGGAAAGGAGAGACAGAGATGAAACAGTAAAATCAGGACAAGCGGCACGGAGTTCGCTCAGTTTCTGTCCCGGTACATCCTGATCAGTAACATGTCAACGCACGGGAGAATAAGCCCTCATCCTTTCTGCCATCCCAACCAGGCCCTGTGAGACATGACCCCCAGAGGTTTGAATAGACAGCTGAAATGTGGAAGAAGTTTGTGTTGTTCTGTTTCTGTCTGTAGGATGCCACAAGGGGAAAAAAAACATATTTCTGAGATTATGCCAACATTTTTGCATTCAAATAATGGCCCAAATCATTTTTTTCACAAAAGTGCGTTTTTGGCCTAATCTATCTTGATTATCTGGTAAAATCATCTTAATCCTGAGTTCAAAGGATCATACTCTTTATGCCTAATAGGACAATGGACATTTTACTTCTTACATTGACCAAATCAATATAAAAAAAGCCAAGTTTCACAATGGAATCTATGGTGCAGAAGAAGCTCTAATCGTGACTCTTGAATCAGTTTCTACTGGTGAGTGATAAAGGCTTTAGTTTTATAAGAATCTAGTCTAAATTTTACAAGTTATACTTTCATAATCATTGAAACTATTAAGTGATGTGCATGTCAATAAATTCAATAAATATGTAGCCATTTATGAAGGAAGAAAGGAAGTTCCAGGATCTTCAGTCCATCAAATATGTTGAGTGTCATCATTTCATTAAAAAGTCACCACATCTCAGGTTTCAGAAAATTATCAAAAATGAATGTTGGAAATGACTTTTATTCATTAAAAATCAGGTAAAGAAGACTTGGGAAAGGTTCTAGTGTGACTACATGAAGTCACACTAGAATGTTCAAACATTGGAATTATTCAAACAGTATTTTGAACAGTTGAAATGACTGAATTAACAAAAGATAATGTAATCATCCTATATATAAAATAATGGCTTATGTCATTTTTTTTGAAGAAAGTGAGTTTTTGGCATAAATCTTGTCTTAATGATGTTGACCACGTCTGGTAAAATTAACTAAATCCTTAGTTGTTTATCCTTAGTTATGTTGAAATAATTATACTCTTTAGTTAATTTTAAAAAATAGAGATAAAAGTTAAAGAGATTTTAAGAAAGATTTACAGAAAAATAGGACAGTTTGTAGCCGTAGGCTAGTTTCCATCTGTCGTCCCTTTGCCAGGTTTGAAGTTTCCTAAAGTCACTCTAGAATGTTCATAAATTGTCCTGATTCACTCTACTTGTTATTGTTAGATAAGTGACAACAATGATCCGCTTTCAAGGCCTTTTTGATTGAAATGATTAATAAATTTAAAATTATATGCATTTGATAAAGTTTTTAGTGTTTTCCCAAAAACTTGAAAAAGTGACCATTGTTTAAATTGGGTACGATGTTACCACATTAATCTTGAATATTATGTAATCATTTAAGTCATTTTTTAAACAAATATGCCACTTTTATTGTCATATATGAAAATAAATTGAATATTTGGGGTTTGTGGACTGTTTGTTTGACTCAAATGACTTTAAAACAAACAATGTGCATTTGTCTTTTTTCCTGATATATTTCGACCAAAATGAATCGATCAATAAAGAAAAGGGTCTGCAGATGAATTTCTAATTATAATTAGCTGCAGCAATAGAATTGTCCTGGTCACGTAAGTAAAAATACAAAAAAACAGAAAATGTTCAGTTAAAAAGCTGAACCGTGCAAACACATCATAATGGTCCTTCAAATGTAAAGTTGGCAAAGTGTGAACTCAGTCAAAATGAAAATCTTCATACCGGTTTGGCTGTTGTCATCCCTCTCTTTCGCTGAGGGGGGCCTGGGCTTAGGTCGCGAAGGTGGAAACCTGGTGGGCGACTCCTGGAGCGTTGAAGGTGGGTCTGAGGAGCCTGGAACGGAGCAGGGCAGACACATAAAGCCTTTGCCGTTCCTGTGCATGTGAAGGACTCTAATGGTGTTTGGCGTCAGTGATTCCCCCCCGTGCAAAAAAAAAATTTAAAGAAAGAAGAGATTCTCAGCTGATTATTGACATTTAGGTAGAAATGCATCACAGAGGAAATGAAAAAAAGTATTTTTCGAACCTCAATTGACCAGAAACGTTGTGTTTTGAGTCAAAGATAGGTGGAAAAAACTACCAGTGACGCTCTCACCACTTTCTCCACCTACATATGTGATATACTGTATACATTTTTTGCACAATGCTGAAGTGGAAAGAATTCAAGCATTTGAGGTGAAAAGCATTTTTCATCTATAAAAATAAAAAATAAGATCCTGATATAACATAATACGAAATAAAAGAAAAAAAGTTTGTGATTGTACATCAGGGAGTTATGGATTTAAAGTGACAGCAGTGAATATGTTTGTAATCTGGTTTATTACATTTTATGAGAAAAATCATACAAATAAATAAAAAGAAGGACCATTGGACATTCAAGTGTTAATATTGGGGAAAGGATTATTGACTGCAGCCGTCAGTCCAATAATCGCATGCAAGATAACACTGATGGCCTTAAGCTGCCAGGGGTTTTGAGATAATTCACTCAGCAATCTTTCTCCAGGAGAATGAATAGATAGTCAACATCCTCTGACCCCCTCTTTCTGAGGAAGTAACATTTTTGTGTTATATATCTAATAACCTTGTAAATAATGTAATATTGTCTCCATGTTCCTGCCTTTCATTCACAAGTCACACCCATTCAGACACATTCATAAAATACTCACTTTGGCCGACTCTCAGCACCAGCTTCATGGATTTGGTTCTACACACTCCTCCGTTGGTGTTATCCAGACCCTGGAGGGAGCCTGTGGATGTGGCTGATACAGAGAGGAGGCAAACATAAAATAAGTGTTTAACTGATGCTCAATAATGATACGAAACTATCAATCGATGATGATGATGATGCATCATCTAAGACAGTGAAGGTACCTACAGTAAATAATCACACAAAAAAGAGAGAGCTGCAACTAACAATTATTTTAACTATTGCTTATGTTTGCACCTGATTAATCATCTTGTCTAATAAACGTCATTGTTCACTGTAATGGTTTGCATTGTTTGATTTGATTTTGGTTTCAATGCATGTATGACCCACAAGAAAAGCTTCATATTCCCTCATTTGAGAAGCTGCAGAGACTGAGTATCTGGTATTTTGCTTAGGAAATAACAAACACAGTAATTCACATATCAAAATAGTGTTTTTTAAAAAGGTGCTAAAGCCTAAGATGACATCTTCACATTGTCCAGTCCACAGGCCATAAACCCCCAAACTGGAAAGACAGCTTTCAGTATTTCTGCTTCTCAGATCTGCAACAAACTCCCAGTAAATTGCATGTCTGCAGCAAAATCTAAGTTCTTTTAAATCAAGGCTACAGACTTCCTGTTTGCTGCTGCCTTTTATTAAAGCAAATTACTAATTATTTCTTAAACTGCACTGCAACCTTCACTCTTTTATTTAATTTGTCCTATTCTAGTCTAGCTTTACGTGTTAGAGACCGTTCTGTAATTGTATTTAAATGTCCTTTTATAACGTGTTTCTGTTGCGCTTTGTTTCAATACTTTTAATGTTTTATGAAGTGTGTTAAACTCACCTCACCTCATGAAAACGTTTGGCTTTTTATCACATAACGAACAAAAAAAGAAGAAGAGGAAGAAAAGGAAGAAGAAGAAGGAACTAGGAACCACAAAACATTTTTGAATCATAAATTATTTCAACAGTTCATTCATTTTTATTTGTTATTCATTCTGTCTCAAGATGAATAAAAGCAGCTTTTACGTCTAATCTACCTGTTATTAGATGCCAATTGCACTAAAAGATTTTGTACTCTTGTAAATATATATGATTCTTCACATCTGTAAATACGTTTTAATATATATTTTGATATTATAATATATATATGTGTATGTGCACAGGCGAGAGAAAATTCAGAGTCAAATTCCTTGTATAATCACATGCACTTGGAGAATAAAGCTGATTCTAATTCTGATTTCACCCAACATACCACTCACTAAAATACAGACACATCAAGAACTCTCCATCACTCATGTCACTCCCACGCACACACACACACACACACACACACACATAGACATTTAGGTCAGATAACAACATCTCACAGGCATCAAGCCACGTTGCCATGAAAGCTCCCATCAAATCTGCCTGATGCTGTAAAAGCCTTGTGTGATTTGGGGCATGTAAGCCCTTGGAATCACACTGGCCTGCCTGAGCGGGGTGTGCTGTCAGAGCGTGGCGAGGCCGGACGAGTCGACGCGGTCACACTCGCTCACTAGCTCATGCATCACTTGCCACTAAGATGCCGGTTTAACTGTCAGCGGTCCAATAACGAGGCCACGTTTTTGATTATCACGCGAGCTGACAAACGGAGGGAGGGAGGCAGGGAGGCAGGCGAGGCTGATGCCTTCCTCTCCTCTGAGGAGGAGGATGAAAACCAAGAAGAAGAAGAAAGAGTTGCCAGCAGAGAATCCGATGCCGTTCCACCTGTGGGAAACTGCTGATGGGAACTTACAGGTGATGTAGTAGTCCTTCCCCTTCAGGAACTCCAACCCCCACAGGTTGGGGCTGAACTCCTGGAACTTGAAGGTGAATTTGACGTCGCGGTGCGGCTTGTCACAGTTCAGCAGGTTGGTGGTGTCCGCCTCGTCGATGGTGCAGCTCTCCATCTGGTAGCGGGAGACCAGGTACACCCGGTAGAACTCCTCCCTCCCCCCCGAGGACGCGTCTGCCCGCGGGCACACGATGTCCATCTTGTCCCCTATCTGAGGGTAGAGGACCTGACCCTGGCCTGGAATGAATCTGTGTGGGAGGGAAGGTGGAAGGGAAAAAAAGAAGCATCACAAAACTGTGAAGTTCCAGAATCAATCCTAAATGAAAACAAGTTCTTATAGGTTTTTTATTTAATTCAAACAAAAATTGCCCAACACAAGCCTGATAACCCAAGTTTCTCTTTCTCTCTCTCCAATAGGCCAAATATATATAATTTTAGAGTTTAATCATATTGGTTGATCAACTGTTATATAACTAATTTGATAACTGAGTAATTACTTAAAAAAAACTGAAAAATGCTTATGGAAAAAAGCTGGGGTATTTCACGCTATTTTCTTACATCATGAAAGGAATAATAGGAGGAGAAAATAAATCAGTGGATGAACATTACATTTGCATTGTCAGGCTTCACACTTCACAAACAAGCTGCAATCACAGATTGTAGATTTTTTTTCTTTTTTTTCCCACAAATGATTAAAAACAAGACATCATTAATCGATCGATCCACCAATTGTTTTAGTTGCATATATGACATATAGAGCAGCCTTTTCATCGGTTTAATTTGATCAATTAGGTCGCACCGCAGCGACAAAAAAGCAGAAAGTTGCCCCCCCCCCCTTCCACACACACACACACACACACACACACACACACACACACACACGCACTGCTTCCTCCCTCTTACTTGGAGTTGGAGCTGCTCCAGTGGATGGACTCCAGGGTGGCGGCGCGACACGAGCAGATGAGCGGCAGCAGCAGGACCACGGCGCCGCGGCCCCACGCCGCCGCCCCCCTCCCCGTCCACATGCCCGGGTCGGCCAGCTCAGCGGCTCGGGGTCCCGGAGCGCGGCTGCGAGCGGCTGGAACCACGTGCGGCTCCGGGTGCGCGCGGCGGACGCATCGCGGACTGAGATCCCGGCGGCTCGCATGGAACTCTCCACATTGTGCGTAATTGGCTACAAAGTCAATCGCGTTATAACTGGGGAGGGAAGGAGGAGGGGGGGGAGTATTTGAAGCTATCAGCTGACGGACCGACCCGCCCACACACAGGCGCGTCGTGGGGGGGGGGGTCTCGTGGTTGATTTTATCTTTATAAAACTATTTAGTAATACAAATCTAAAACATTTATGCCTGTTTTATCTAAATAAAGAGTCTAAGAATTGATTGTTATGATATCATTTTTGTGCAATAGCTTAAATTGTTCAGTAAGTAAACCTGAACTGACTGGTAGTCAATGTGTGTGTGTGTGTAACCTTTTCCTGAAATAAAGATTATTTCCCTTGTTATTTGCTTAAAAATATAAATCTGCTGCTCATTTGCAAAAGACTGAATTTTTATTCTCACCTTTTCAAGTCCAATTTTTTCTTGCAGTGGATCTTCAGAATGAATCAACCTACTTTTATATCTTTTTTTATTTTTATTTTTTATGGAGGTACATGGCTATATGTATGTCCGTGAAGGTCCGCAGCCATCCAGGTCATCTTATTCTGGATGGAAGCAAGCAGAAGTCCAGCTTCTAACCACTACAGATAGAGCGCCTTGCAGCTATAGGAAGCATATGGTGGGCTTCAGGAATATGAGAGTACAGATTTGAGTCATTCTTTCAGAATCACTGATGTGGTGACGCTATACAAAAGTGAGTGAAAGCGGTGACTCAGTGATCACCTCAAATGAACTCATGACACAGATTTTAATAAGATCATGTAATAGAGGTGCCCCAGTAGTCCTTTAGATTTCAATGTGTGAGCTCCACAAAGACACTGAAATCCATATGATTTCTATTCCAGCGCATTGGGAAGCATTGATTTTCACTAACGTCCTGTGTAGTGCGCATTAAAGCAGACAATGCTGTAGACCTTCATCATCAAGGACTCTATAGGCTTTCTATAAAAAATAAATCAACTGTCTGAACCTAACGTCTGGATGTGTTTTTTCCAGTTCTGAGTTTCTTCTTGCTTTGGCTTCTTTGGTATAAGCATTTTGCATCACACAACTCAGAGAACCTGCTCTTTAATTCTTGTGCAGTGTAAACTGTTCTGTTTAGTTACTTAGAATTCAACCAGGGAATTTTAGTATTTTTTTATGTGAAAATGTATACATAGGTGTTTTTGAAACTCCATGTACAGTTTGGTACTCATACATATTTTCCTCTGTGAGTTACAGACATTTATTGGATAGTTTATTGGCATTTTCAGTAGAAATATATAGATTTTCTTCATAATGTGGTCAATATCAGTCTCTGAGCCATCTAAACTAAAAGAAAAAATGCTTTCACCTCACAGTTTAACCGCTGAACTCCACTGAAATCTGAAAAAACAGAATGTTTGTGTGTGTGTGTGTGTGTCTTCAAAGTGCTGCCTAGCAACAACTTTCATATTTATAATTTATTACAACCTCAAGCTTTGTTGATATTGACTACGCAGAGCGCAGACGACAGATGTTTTCTTATGTAAACCCATAATATACAAGTCTGACTCATGCTTTTTATGTTTAATTAAGACAAACTTCAGACCCCATGAGATACAGATACAGATAGAGTTTATTTTCAGACAGTTGCCAATATTGATTTACAATTCCACACTTACAACACAAAGTCACACAAAAGCAGTTTTCACAGCAGTAGAAAAAAAACTGATCCCACCTTTTGTCTGAAATGTTTCTTTTTCATAACTAAAAGTGAACAGTAAACTTTCCAGACAGGGATAGGAATTTGAACCAATTGTGAATTTAACAGCTTGTATAAAATGGACATGCAGCTCAAACAAACATTAATCCATGCTATAACCTTTCCCAGTAAAATTAACATTGAAAAAGAAGAAAAAAATACAATAATGAAACAACATGAATGTATTTGTCAAAGCAGATATAACTTTATAATTATATAATTTTTTGTAACAGTGATATATTTTCCTCACGTTGTAAACTACACAATTAGTAGAGCCGAGGCAAAAACACTGAATTGCACTGTAATCTAGTACACAATGTGAATCTTCATCTAAATATCCCAGATACAAATAAATACTGTGTGGGTGATGTTGGAGTTTGCATGGACTCCATGGGTGGTTAAAATCCCAAAATATTGCACTTGTACATGATATGGCTATGGAGGAATTACATGTTCTCACTGCACAGGCTTATTCAGAAAAATGCGCCTAACTTTTCTCAAGACGTTTTACACAAACATACACAACATTTTTCAAGAATATGCTTTACCATGAAAAGACAAAAGCCCCTGTCCACCCATACGGTTTGTTGGATGCTTTCTTTTTTTTGGTCAGATATTCTGTTGCAGATTTACCTTTGCAACATTACATTCAACCACATTGCAACCATAAAGGAGTCTATCGGGATGTCTATCGGGATTCTGTCCCTTAATAAAACAATACACCAGGACAAGCAACAAAGGTGTTCTTGTACATGTTGCATGCATACGCCTGTCGAGCAGGAAGGTTTCACCATGCCCCTCCACGCGTCATATCCCTCCAGTAGCACGATGACTACTTCTTCCTGGCAGCGGCACATGTGGTTTTGAGCGTTGGTGGTGCCGTTTCAGAGACGACCTCCAGCCGGGCTCTGTGTGTGTGACGTCTCCCGAGGGCAAAGCTAATGCTAACATGGTAGGTGTCTGGTCATGAACAACCCCTATCACGATTAGCATTAACCTCGACCTGGGACGGGACGCGGCGGCTGTTTCATCACCCATACGCTTACCTCACGGCTGATGGGAAAGTCCTGTGTGGGGGTGTGTGGGTGTGTGTGTGTGGGGGGTGACAGACAGACATGAAGATCACTGGTTCGCTTTGAGTGATCGCTACTATGTAATATTCTAAAAAAAAATGGCAATCAGTAAATGAACTTTGTGGAATCCTGGATATGGATCAGAGATTTGATTTGTGTCGAGGCTTCAGTAGAAAACAACACATCCTTACACACGTTAAACCACCATTCTCTCACATATGCCTATAATATTTACCCTTAAACAGCTCAAACGTTGGTTTAAACAGCCTCCCATACAACTCGATTCTCTGTATATCAGCCTGGCGTGTTTGGTATCACTAGAAATACATACGCGTGTGTATTCGGGTGTGATTTCCTAAACCTTCAAGAGTGGTCTAATACAAAGTTAAAAGGGTGCAGGTGCAGGAAGCCTATCAGTACACAAACTTGCTCATAGATTATAAGCAGTAACAGGATGTTACAGGTGCAGTTAGATGCCAACTCTGGTTGAGATTCTAGATATGAATCTAAGTTGTGAGGAAGTGTGTCTTTGTCTGTCTGTGTGTGTGTGTGTGTGTTTTATATATGGATGTTAGGTAGTTACTAACCTGTCTCTTCCTCTTTCAGCAACTGGTCTCTCTCCTTCTCGTAAGGCGCCTCTCTCTCCTGTCACCACACTACGTCATTCTCTCTCTCTCCCCCAGTAAACTGCAGCATTAAACTGAAATGAACGCAGGTTTAAGCTTTTATACCCTTGCCTGTGAGTCACGTAAAATTCCCCTTCATCCAAAATGACTACTTCAGGGAATATAATGCAACTACTTTTGCTTGTTAGATACCATTCTTTTTTTTATGTAAATGCTGCCTACAGAAAAAAGAAGACATTCATTTTTCAAGTACGAACTAGTTATCAGGTGTGATGGTGAACCAAAAAGGTTTGATGGGCAACTTGGCATCGTTATGTAAATCATATTTTCATATCGGGGCTGTGACACATTAAAGGTTCGACAGGAAAATAGATGCAGTGAGCGGCTGCGTTCGAACAACATGTTGGTAGAAATAAACTGACGGGTCAAACAATATTCGTCACAATCCCCTCCTTTAAAACACAATGTCAAAGTTTTTCAACCACCACTTGTGTCCAGCCTGAAATATCAGTAAGATCAATTGCTATGAAATTATTGACTGATATTCATGCTCCTCGAGGGTGAATCCTACTGGTTTTGATTATACTGTGACTTTTTCCATCTGAAGAGTCAAAGTTTATTTTCCCGCGTTGTGTGTGTGTGGAAGAGGTAAAATAGTTTTTTAGAAGTCCAATATTCACTCTCTTTCAGCTGTGTTCTATCTCTGCCAACTTTCTGAGGGAGGAAAATCTGTCTCTTTATCTTCTAAATTCTTCATTATGTCCACTGGCACGTCGCTAAAGTGTCTGCTTGCTCTTTGCTGCTGAACAGGGAGTTTACTGTGGGTTTTTAGAGACTTTCCTCTGAAAAAGGAATCAAATAAAACAGTTATGTTGAAGGTGGAATACTACAGAAGTTACTACGGAAGCCCTGGGCAGCCATTATTTTGATAGTGTCCCCTCGAGATTACAAATGAATTATTTCTCTATCTCGGGATAACAAAGCTTGTTTTCTTGTGATAACCAATTAATTTATCAACCGCAGTCAGGGCAACAAGGATGAACAAGGCCCGCCAGACGTCAGGAGGGGAAGGAAACCAAGAACGGAGTCTTTGCTTGGGTGGACCGAACTCAGACTGTGGGAAGAGTGAGAAGGAAAATAAAGCGCAGAAAGAAGAGACAGGACAAAAAAAAATGACAGACATTTCCCAACGTTTGGGATCATTTCAAACTCTGTAAGTCACAGTGGGGAAAGCGAAAGCTACTCAACATGAGGTCAATGCTTCCGCATCTCAACATAAAACATCCAGACCTGACACCAGGTAACATTAACACTCCATAGATTACTGAAGTAGATGAACTATATATATATATCATATTTGCACCTTATTAACAGATACGAAGCAGCCATTTCTTTTTCAAGCCACCTGTGCCCTAACTGAGCGTTATGACTGTGCGGGGTGTTAATATGAACTGGATTCGTGTCAGTTATAGGAGTGTCACATTCGGGGTTTTTGAAAGAGACCCTTTTTTTTCCACCAAATGACTGATCCTGTAGACTATCCTCATTACATTCGACCTCATAACTGTTCCAGAATGTCACTGTTTGTACTTGTGGTAACCCAGTAACCAAGTTACACTCCTCTAGTTATGAGACAAGGTGCCTGCCCATTATTTCTCACATCCTCTCCCTCGATAGAATACATCAGAAAAGAATAGAATAGAATTTTATCATCCACACAGACAGAAAAAAAGACATAGGTCATATAGGATATCTCTGACTGACTGCACACTGCAACTCAACAAACCTGTATCTCGCTCACATGTACTGCCGCTACGTCAAATTCCTGTGTGCTTTTAAAAGGAGACACATTAGAAAGAAAGGACAGATGGATGATGTATTAGCTGAAAGGCAAAAGGTTGAAAGTACATGAGGAGGTGGGGGAAGAAGCAGAGACACATCAGGGACAGCCCCCCCCCCCACTGGAAATTCAGTATGTGTAATATGCCAGCTGAGGAGGCCTTCAACCTCCATCGCTTTTCTATTTCTTCCTCTTAGTGTCACTTTATAAGTCTAAGTTTTCATTTTCATTTAAAAACAGACTAAAAAAATTCCCATCAGAGCCCATTGCTAAAAAAGAGAAACTGACAGGATACGTCACATCTATGTCACCATGTCTAGGGAAATCCGATCATAAGTTCCTTTAAATTTCTGTAAGGGACATTTTTTTTTTATTTTACAGAGGAGTTATTTATCAGCACCATGATTACTTGTAACCTCATCCACCTTCATTTTTATTTTTTATTTTTTTTTTAACTTTTTGACTATTTCTAAAGAAACCAGACCTGGAATTGTGAAAATATATACTTTACAGCACATTTTTGTCTTGAAAGCATTGCTTCCTTTTTTACGTCTCCAGCATTGTATTTCTGTCTCTCTGTGTGGCGCTGTGTGTTTCCAGCGTGGGCAACCTGAGAGCCTGTTTTCCTGTCATATGTGAGATATGCATGAGAGGAAACAACCCGACACACACAGATACAGCTGATATGATCTCCTGAGAGACGTGAGAGCGAGAAACATTTACAGAGAAACAACATACGTATCCATGTGGCACCAATGCCGCAGTGAGAGAAAGAAAAAATTATACTATCACCTCATTGCAGCAAATGTCTCTTCATTACGTTGTTTTTACAGTCATAAAAAAATTGATTGATTCCCCCAATCAAAACTCCTGTGGCTAAAATTAGCCAATTTAAAGTAAATGCGGCTGATCTCCATAGTTGAAAACACCAAAACTGGTTAGAATTCAATTCTACATACTCATTCAAATACGTTAATGTTTGGCTATTGATTAAAATTTACATTGAATATATTGTTCTTAATGGGGAGATGAGTGTTAGAAGTATAAAAATTATGGAACTTTTGTTTAAAAAATAATGTATCAAATTAATCATTTATATATTTGGATCCTCTCTGACATTTCAAAACCTAGATGTAATTAAAATAAACGATTAAGCAATCCATAAATGTTTTGTGAGTATTAGGGGGTGTGCACTAATATCCGTTGCTATAAAAAAAAGGGTTATTGTATTGTTTTCTTTTTGTCTGATATTGTTATATGTTATATAATATAATATAATATAATATAATAATCTCGAAAGAGGTTAATTAAATAAATTGGTTTAAAATGTGTTTTTAACCATTCAGTTGATGTAAGGAATGATTAAAATAGGAACATACCATTCCCACATTGCAAGACCACATCAAAAAAAGGATTTTTTTTACCCTGGGTCTAGAGGTTAATATAAAAACTGTCCCATTCATCAAATACCCACCAAAAAATGGAGAAATTCACACAGCTTGAATTCAGAAACTTTTTCACAGCTTGTTTGTGTGGCCTGTTGAGGCTCCGAGCTCGGCACATCTGGCGTAACACACACTTTTTTTTGTCTTCCAAGTGACAATCAGCCAATCAGAAGAGAAGCTCATGCATATTTATGAAACAGAATAAAAATGGCCTGTGTTTTCCTTAGCAGCGTGTTTCCACTGCGGGAACTTGGAGGTGAGTTTACGGGGTCGCCCTGTTGTCTGTGCATCACGAACCTCCCCCACAGGGGCCAACGGAGCACCTGCTCCAGGCCCTGGAAAGCTCCCGTTGATCCCCTTCCCTCTCTGTGCGTAAGAGACTGAAACCACAACAATGGAGAGGTTCCAACCAAAAAATAAATCACTAAAATCATTTTTTTTTTGCAATCCACCCCGGTTGAACTGTCGCTCAAGATTATGGAAACTCTGAGAGGTCCTGCTATGCAGTGGAAACACGACACACTGAGGGGTCCAAGCGAGGGGACGCTTCCTGTACAAGTTGTAGTAGTTCCTCCTTTTACCAGGAAGTCATGCATTAGAAACACAGCTGAGTTTGAGTTTGATGTACTTTGCTGTACTTTAATTCGCAATTACATCATGTCAGAGGTGTAAAAACTTCAAGTAGAACCCAGAGAAGTGTATGACATAGGCCCTTTAAGACTCTATTTATGTTCTTATAGAATCAGCTTTGTCAGCCCTAAACAATTAATATGCATTTGTTTGTGTTTCATAAATGAACAAAGTTAATTATTCAACAGATTGTCATGTCTTCTACAATAATCAGTTTGAACAAATTTTTAATTGATAGTAAAATATCTGATTGAAAAAAAAAACTCAAAGATGTAAAACTGTTCCTTTTCCAGAAGAGAAGACAGACATTGAAAAAGTGTGAGATCCAGGACTATTAAATGGATTCTATTTAATTATTTGATTCGTTGTGGACTTAAATCCTTTAAAGCTTCTTTATTGACAGTGGAGCTATAATGCAATTAAAAAAACACAACCTGTAAAATGAATCCTAAAAAAAAAAACATCTAGACAATTTAGAATTTCTGGTTACTAAATGAACAGTAGTGCCATCTACTGGTAAAGAGCAAATAGTGCATCATGCCATGATTTATTCTGTGGCTTCCGATGACAGCACAGAAATCATGTTAAATTTTAGAGTCACTAGAGGGGGGCCTAGACAAGAACTGACTGACTGACTGTGTTCTCTGGTCTGTGGGTCCCTAAACTTACCAAGTAACAAATCAAACCCATCTGAGTTATTTTAAATAAGGGGCTTCAAAAACATTCAGATGAGCACCAAAATGAAAGACAACTATATCTATTAAGAGAGTCAACATGTGGAATAACTTGTACCTGTATAATCAGTCAATTAAGGAATAAAACACAGTAATAGATACATATGAAGTATTATTGTAATAAACTATATACAGGCTACAGTCAAGCATGTATATTAAGCAGGAATATGTTACATTTTCAAGGATACTATTACTGTATCCATATGTTCAGAATGTATTGTATTAACATGTTGTATGCCTGCTTAGCAGATTTACTAATTCTTTGCAGGGCTTTTTCTCAGTATAAGTGGCAGAAAGGGTAGCTGAGTATTTTGAAAAATTTGGTAAAGTAATTTATAATTCAGCTTCCAGTTTAAATGGCAGATGACAATACTGAAAAACTGCAACTCTTTGACTTTATATCTCAGGCGATTTTTTTGTAATCTGTGTGCTAAAATTGTGAGACAGATGGATGCTTTATTGTTTCCGGACTCACTTTCTCTCACTCTCACTGTGCCATAGTTCAAAAATGAAAGTGCCTTTTTTCCCCCCCTAATGTTAAATGTGTCAGAAACTAAAACAAACGTGACAGGTCCTGGTGAAAGAACCCAGAGGGACGAACATGTAATTGCAAAATCCTCAATACATCCAGGAAACTTGTTGCGTATCAGTCCCTCTCTGTCTTCCATGCAACTTCTCTCACAATCTAATGTCTATTAAAGGCGAAAAAAACGTGGCCAAATCACTACAGCAAATATAAACAATTCTATCTAGCTGAAAGAATGTGGGACTATTTATAGTATGTTTGTGTCTCAGAGAAGAAATAGAGGAATGAAGGAGTAAATTGAACAAGTTGAGCACATTAATAAGCTTGCGTTGATAGAAAAATTGTATCAAAACAATAAAATCTGAAATGTTATAATCTAATAAATATAAGTGTTTTTTATCTTTAATTTACATTTTAACACAACTTATTTGGTTTTAATGGGTAACGTTTTTGTTGTAAAAAGTGGTTTGGATACAGACAAAAATTATTAAAAATAGTACATATTTAATTGGTTGGACAATGACATAATCAAAACCAATCATTTTTGGTACTTCAGCATGTTCATAGTAAGGGGTGTGTGTTGCAATCACACAGGAAGGAGAGAATAGACAGAGAGAAAGAGAGAGAGAGAAAGATAGAGGCAGAGAGAGAGAGAGTGTGAGTGAGTGAAATTGTTCTTTTAAAAGCTGGAAGGCACTCCTTTTTTCTTCATCTCCTGCTCCATTTCTTTCACACACAAGGCAAAAGGGAAGGTAAGAAACACATTCTTTCAATTCACATCTAAATAATAATTAACATTGACTTTCTGACCTTTATGCGGTCCCATGGATCAGGTTGCCTTAAAAGCCATATTCTAAAAAAATCTGAACTTTATGAGCACGTAACCAGTGCCTTTTGCTGAGATTAGCGCTGTTACCGTGTGGAGACCAATGAGGAGGTGTGGCCCCTAACGCAGGAGTGCTTTGCATGCACGCATGTCGATCTCATTCCAGCTGCACGCAAACAGGTCCGGTCTAGATGCACATAGACTCTGTGGGGAAAGAAGCAGCTCTGGCATCAAGAAAAACAAGAACGGACTCATTTCTCTAACATACATTGGCATGCACTGCGTGTGTGTGTTTGTATTAACGACATGGTGGGGACACACTCACCTGCTATTAGGGCTCAACAAGCTGGTTGACCTTTTCTTAGGGTATGGGTTGGGGTTATGCATGACAGGTTGGGCCTAAGATTGGCTAGAAAATGTATGCTCATTAATGTAAAGAGCTACTAGAGAGAAAAACAACAGCATGTGTTTGTGACTGAGAGAGAGAGCGAGTGATTATTTTAGAGGAAATGGAATGATGTAAACAGATTTCAATGCTCCATTCAATATGTTGTATACAATCTGCAGTATATTTTATCTATCAATGTTACTCACCAAGAGCAAAAATGAAGACGGAAGTATGTGGTACGATGTGGCAACTGACTTGTGAGGTTCATGTGTATATGCAATCATGCATATTGCGGTTTTTACTCCGTATCTGTCAATGGTTTTCATTCTGTGTTTTGTTTCCAGCTAAAAGTTGTGAAAGTCACAATAACCACAAAATGTGACCAAGTGTATGAGTTGCATAGGTTGCTGTTTTATTCAGCGGTCGGTCTTCACACTGTTTCAGCTCATCTCCAGTTTGACCTCACACCCCGAATGCCGACATGAATGTCACACAGTTTCCTGTCCATGGAGCCAACCTTCTCCAAACCAACAGCACCAGCAGCTCTACGCAGGTCGAAGCAATCAGGGCCGTCCAAATCATCGCGACCTTGTTCATTTTCCTGGTGAGAGCAACCCTGTATCATAATAATCTGCACTGTTACTGCACACTCAAAGCATCGAGAGCAGGGCCACATCAAATATTTTTTTTTAATATCAATTCTCATATATACAACTATATATTAATGATAAATGCCCTACTTCTGTGCTTTTTCTACTTTAGAGCTAATGAGACACAGGGAAAGAGGGTTTGATGAAGAGTTTGTGTGTTAGCATTTTAGATATATTTAAGATATTTTTTAAAACTCAACTTTATTAAAATTTCACAAGCTTACTGTGGTACACATCAGGACTTAATTGATGTAAAACTAAGCTTAAGATTAGAATTTTAACAAAGAAAAAAAACTTTAAAATATGAAAATCTGCTAGTTTTTTTTTGTAAAACATAAAACAAACTGCTCTAGCCCCTTTTGTCCTCTTTCAGGATCATCGGGATTTATTAAAATAACATGTGCAGTACAGGAGATATTAGCACAAACAAAACATGTGCTACAGTACACAAAAATGACTAGCTTGGTGTTCAGGAGCTTAAAGAAATAGTTTGAAATATGTGCTTATTAAATCTTTCTTTGTGCAGCAAATATTATGCTACAGGGAGAAGCTGATTATTTCACCTTAGCATAAAGACTGGAAACACCTAACCCGGTTCTGTCCAAAGGTTAAATTAAAAATAATAAATCCTTGTTAAATCGCACAAAAACATGTGGTGTAAAAACTGCGTGTGTGTATAAGCTGCGTGCTTAAAAAATTTGTGGCAAAAAAATATTTGTGCAATTTGACCTACATTACAACATAAATCAACAAAGTCACGCCAGCGGTTTCGCAGAGGTTCCAGTCTTTATGCTTAGATAATCTGCTGCTGGCTGTTGCTTCATAATTCACTGGCAGATGAGGTCTTACTCTTAGGAACACAACAAGTAAGCGCGGCTCCAAACATGTTGAACTACTGCAATCATATTCTGTCATCCTGAACGGGATTAACAGCTGCTCCTGTGGGTTTCTTAAGGTGGGCGTACCTCTGAATGGGCTGGTGGTCTGGGCGCTCGGACATCCGAGTCACCGACACGTGGCGCGCAGGGGCAGCGGCGAGGAGACGCGCGCCGCCAGCAGCTTCCGTATCTACGTGCTAAACCTGGCCCTGGCCGACCTGGTGCTGCTGCTGCGCACGCCGCTCATGCTGGGCTACCTCGTCCAGAACAGCTGGCCGTTCGGCCGCGTCTTCTGCCACATAGTCATGTTCCTGCGGGGCCTGGGCCTGTACGCCTCGGCGTTCCTGCTCTGCGCCGTCGCCCTGGAGCGCTGCCTGTGTTTGCTGAGGCCCGTGTGGGCCCGGACACGGCGCCCCGCCTGGGCTGTCCCTCTGGCCTGTGGCCTCTTGTGGCTGGTAGCGACCGTCCTATCTGCTCCCTATCTCGCCAGCGCCGTTCTGAGGGAAACAAACGGGAAGTACCATTGCCTGGAGAGCGGGGAGTTTAACATGGCCTTGTTTGTCACAGAGACTGTAGCGGGGTTCATCCTCCCCCTCCTGGTGTTCCTATGCAGTAATTTGGCCGTCGTGTTCACCATCCAGCAGGCCTTGCCCCCAACGCCATCCTCCAGTAACCCTTCAAACGCCCGCAGGATGAACAGGATGTACCACGTGCTCTTCTTCACGATGCTGCTTTTCATCACCTGCTGGGTGCCCTATTTCGTTTGTCGCTTCCTGACGGCCCTGGCTGCGGGACAACCCGAGCGGCTCACGCTGTATGGGAGAGCGTCCCTTGGAAAATATTACTCTCTGTTCCTGGTGTACTTCAAGAGTGCTCTTAACCCCGTTCTGTACGTGTTTGCAGCCCGAGGCTTAGGCCGTGCTGTCCGAGCTTCACTCGTCTCCACCGTTGAGCGACTTTTCAACGACGACTCCATGGAGTCAATACGGAGGAAGTCACTTAAAAACTCCCAGATGTAGCACGGGTCAACATTGTTTGAATTTCATTAATTTTTTGGGGAAAAAAAACATTCCCAAACTAAAAGTAGGGCATGTGATCCGAAACAGTCTGAAAGTCACAAAGCAAACACAAAAGTTGACTGATTGAATTAGTGTTGGTGTAATCCTGATGACTGTTTTGACCATAAGTCAGAAGATCGCTGTAAGATCACCGCAATGGAAGAACAGTTGCATCTTGGATTGATGACGCCACCATGATTCCAGCATTTCAGAGGGAGACAGCACAACTCCCAGCTCATCACACCGTGAATCAGGCTGAGATTTCGCTACTGCCAGCCAAGAGAAAAAAGATCTATGGACTCTCACCTGCCAAACCCAATGACTGAACACTCCAAACATGCTGCTTCTGTTGCAACACGCTTGAAGGCAGGATCATAATTGGGCATAACATAACAATATATTCGTGAGTCATCTTTTCCCATTGTGGACTCAACAGGTAACACCCTATACAAATATGAACAAACGGGCAATGATTTTTTGCATCGGTCATACTGAAAGTACCATATCAGTATCAGTGATTTAGTCCTAGTTGTACATAATAAACTGGCTACTGATTGTGTTTCTGTACACTCTTTGAGGACTGCAGCACATCATGCTGAACAGAATCATTATAACATTGTGAATGTACCGTGATCAATGACTGAGAGCTTTTCTATTTTTTTGTTTACAAAAAGCAAACACAAAAAAAATATTTCCTCTGTAGCACTTTAAATTTATTTCCTTTCTGTATTAAAACATGAATAAACAAAAGTTTCTTTAATTGTAATGATTTGGTGACATGAGATCATACAGCCATTTTTCAAACACATGTCCGTGTAGGTTTGTGCAGGAAAACCTAATGGAGGTTGCAAAAACCACAAAAAGCTTCCTCTACCTACTTTATTAGGCTTTACGAAGGGAGACTCACTCCCTATGTAGATGAAAATGGCCTAATATAAGGTATAAACTCATTAATAAATTAATTAGAATGAATAATATAGTAATTTAAAACATACTCATAAATGTTGTGGCTAGATGCTGCCAAATGCCACTAAATTCTACAGTGTTCTTGTAGAACACTGTAGCACAAGGGAAGAACTTCAGATATGAATAAGTAGTATATCGGACTTTCCTTATAAAGGACGATGTACAGGACGCTGGGAGTCAGCGAAACAGTGAACATATTCTACTTTTTTTAGTCTGTCAGCGGCAGTTTCACGCTGATGTGGGAGTAAACACAAACAGGAGAAATATCTAAAATATCTAAAGTATCTGTGCTAATTGATTATTAAATTGCATGCCCGTGTTCTACATAGACTGTGCTGTCAGTAGTAAGTAATATGAATGTTCCAGTCTGCATTCTGTAATTGCAAAAAGTGGATCCAAGTAATATTAAGACTATTTGTATTTCCCCAAAAGTTCAAAACAATGTGTGCACATCTGCAACCTTGTTAGATCTGTTTTTCTTTTACCTTTTCAGACTAGGTTTCCTCTGAACAATGACCACTCACAAGATTGAGGCCTAGTTGAGCAGCTGATCAGCATGTTTGTGCACTTGCAAAAACAAGGCCTGGGCATCCAGAATGGCATCCGATTTCTGCAGGATTTCTCCCAATTTTTGTGCAGTGGCCTCTGAGTCCGTGCCTGGTATCATTTTTCTCATCGAAGCCTGACAAAAGCAAAAAAAAAAAAATGTTATGCATTTCTGTGCATCATGAAAGTGATTTGAACCCCCGCCTCGCAAAAAAAAAAAAATTTAATCTGTAGCTGATTAAGTTAATGCTGACATTTTACAACCCCAAATGTCAGGACCTCTGTGACAAGTTTTTAGATTTTTCACAATATAGCAACATCAATAACATGTTCTTCCTGTTCCGTTTAAGTGCTTACTCTGACATTTAACCTCATCTTATTCACAAAAAAAATATAAATATGAATGTCTTCTAGTGGATACAGCTACTGTGCAATAGATTCCAATCAAACAGAAACCAGATATCAATAAAACATAAGAATGTGCTCACCTCCAAGGTTGTTTGATCTTTTTTGGGGGGTAGAGGGGGCAGGTTGAGAACTGCTTGCTTGGGTATCTCTAAGATCTGAGATATAAATAATGTAAATCAGTCGCATTATTCAAACAAGCTCTTAACAAAGCAAGTGTGCAAACTTAATTATGTCACTGATATGTGGGCCGATGTGGGAGAGCTAGTTCTCTGGTTTCTGGGTCGCCTGAATAATGACGTCTATGGTAATTTAATTATCTTTTATTACCTATAAAATATCAAAAGGCACTTGTGTGTCTGCGCAAGTGTTTTGCACCTCTTTAGCTTTCTCCTCCTCATCTTCCACCTCTTCTCTCAGCGTACTGCATCTGTGCTGTAAAGACACGGTCTGTTCTTCTGTCCTCTCCAAAAAGCTGACGACAGCCTGCAGGTCTTTCTGTAAACGAAGAAACATAAAAGAGCATCCTGTAATACGCCCAGAAACTATTTCCTTTCAAATATATTTCAGATAATTCAGATTGAATTCAAAGTTGACAGACATGTCATCATGCCTTTTTCCAGTTAATTTCACTGTATGTCACCTGCCACAACCCCTAATAAAAGGTGAGATTTAAAAAAGCAGGTCAGTGTGTGTGTGTGTGTGTGTAGCGTTTTACTAACAAAAAGATGGTTACCAGATTTGAGACAAAAAGATTAAATCCTAGGAAAGTTTAACCAAAGAAATAAAATAAAGTCATAATTATCAAATAAAACAAAAACCTGCAGCCTCACAGCATGCTGCACCTGCTCTCCTTCTCTTGCAAACCTAATAAAAAAAATTGAAAAAACTACAAGACCATTGACCAAGGGGACAAAAAACAAACTGAAAGCAAACCATCATAACGAAAATAAAAACTAGAAGTAAATATTTCAACCTTAACCACAAAAGTTGCAAGTTACTTCTCACCCTCAGTCAACAGGAAGGCAGCATCTGAGGTTTCCAGAGTATAAACAAAAATAACAGTGAAGCCCTGTTGCCCTGAAAATGAATTTCTGGTCTTACACACAAAGCTATGAATGCACCAAGTTATGCCAAACAGCCAACACAACAGTTTTATCTTCCCTACAATACCTTATGCCCATTATAAGCTGAATGCAGTGAATAATACACAACTGTTGCCACTACCACTACACAATTCTCCAAAAGAGCACCATGTTAAACAGGCTGAGAGAGAAATCACTGCCTGGTCTGGCACACATGCACATCACTGCACATGTGCAGATAGAAAACTCAGATATCAAAAGTCTCTACATCTGTTTAGGTCAAGAGGTGGCTGGTTAGCTGTTAAAGCTGACAGCGGAGACCAGCTGCTGCCATTATCAGAAGCAGACATCGCTTCACATGATGCTCCGGAGGACAGGACGCCCCCATAAACCTACAAATTATTATCTGAATTTAAAAAATTAGATGGTTTATATTAGATTAGATTGTAAGATTTAGTGCCATCAAACAGCGAGGATTGCAGATACCCATTGACTTATGAATATTATATTCCATTTCTGACTAATTCTTTCCACTAGAATCTGGTAAATCCTACACATTGTACCCAGGTGCTCTCACCTCCAGGCAGCTAAGAGTCGTCTTTCCAGTCACTGACTTCCTGGTGTCCTCCTGGTGGCGGCGAGATGAATGCTCAGATGTTTTCTGTTTCGGCACTTGAACTTTGAGCTCTGCACAGTGAGTAAGGAACCTGGAAGGGATTGGAAAATATATGAGCAAAGTTAGTTAGTTAGTTAGTTCAGGGGGGGAAAGTAGCTGCCTTGTACTGTCGAAGGAAATCCGAAGTCCTTGTTCTAAGTTTGAAGCATCGCTGGCAGTTTTTCAACTTTCTAGATAAAGTGAGCATGCTAACCTCAGAATGGCCCTGAAGCTGTAGACTGACCGACGGCAGTGTCAGGGAAACACTTTTATAGAGTAACATTGAAGCAGAGCTCAGAACAAAAAAAGACAAATTGACTGAAACTAAATAGTAGAAGTTCACTCCAGGTGCCTCTCACCTGAAGGCGTCTTCATATGTGGTCTAAGAAAATTACATCTAAGATCGTTTATGTTTAGGCTTGATCAAAAGCCAAATCCGAAGGAGAAAGAAGGCACACATTTACAAAATCAAGTTGTTGATTTAAAGCAAATCATTATTAAAAAATAAACTGATGTTTTTTAGCTCATATATATTTTTCTTTAATCCAAAGTAATTCGAAAGAGTGGAGACTGCATTGAACATTATGTTTGGCTATTGAAATGCAAGATAGACAATTATCAACTCTTGTTTTCTTTTTTTACCTTCTTTTTGTGCAACACAAAATAGGACTATCTTAAAAGCCTGCTATAATGTAATTTGCCTGATTAGAAGATGCAGTAAACTAATTCCAGTTTTTATACCAATGGTGGGAAACACAAATAATCCATAAATTAACCTATCCATCACCAGGTTATATGCTACTTTACACATTGAGAAAAGTGTATAGTAGATGAAATGCCTCTTATTGATTGTTGTTTATTTATAATGCACGAAAAAAGAGAGACCCAGCCAACCACCTGCTCCTACTGATTGAATGAACAGAACTTTTATTTGTGGGCCTTTATCTACACATGTGCATCTGATTTACACAATGCTGTGATAAAGATGTAATCCAGTTTTTTTCCAGTTAAAGTCATTTATA
Organism: Eupleurogrammus muticus; assembly: GCA_036785175.1. Taxonomy (NCBI): domain Eukaryota; kingdom Metazoa; phylum Chordata; class Actinopteri; order Scombriformes; family Trichiuridae; genus Eupleurogrammus; species Eupleurogrammus muticus. The sequence continues at coordinate 11,172,153 of JAYKQN010000002.1, read as the reverse complement.
AAAAAATCTGTATCATGTAAAGTCAAAGATAAATCTCAAGGAAATTAAAAAAAAAAACTAGTTTACTAATTCACTTGTCTATTGCACAAGTGAATTGGCAAAACGTTGATTTTCGAATAAATTCTCAGAATCCATTGTCATTTGCAGATTTTTCCTTACCCGTTTTTCAGTATGTTCAGATGCTCCTGGCACTCCTTCCTCTCTTTTTGTCTTGAGGCAAGAGTCGCCCTGCAAACGCAGGACAGTCATTACAAAATTAATTCAGACTAAAACTATTAGATACTAATTCCAGTAAACACATACCATGAGTTCTACTGCTTTTCAGGTAGCAAAATGCTCACAGTGAAACTCACAGTATTGACAAGTCCATTATGTTCTCCAGAGCAATAATATAGGACCTTGGTAGGTTTTCCTGCTCTTTCTCTTTTTTGGGAACTGAAGATACTCCTCCAGCTACACAAGACACAGTGGAGTGACACAAAATGACAGGAAACAACATCGTTGGAGTAGATGGGAAGAAAGCACTGCCTTTTCCACAAATAGTAGACATAGGAAAAATTACGCGTGAAATGAAAGGGTCATGTCATTGGGGATAACGCTGGTATCCTTGTACAAGGAGAAGCAGAAGAGTTGCTCACCTTTCCTCTTCAGTGCCATTTTTGGATGACTGCTGTTGTCATGGTGATCGTTCCTGGGGCCCGGATGCTAAAGTAGAACCATTAAAGGCGAAGGAGTCGAAGGGTTAGTAGGTCATGAGATGAACAGACTGATAATTAACAGATGTAGGCGTGAAAGTGTTTTCCGTATCTTACCGGATGCGCTGTCTTCTTGTCAGATTTTGTCTTGTTTTTCAGGTTAGGCGTTTTTGATGCGGCCCGGTTAGACCCTCGCACTGGCATGTTATGTAATTATGTAACAACGAGTAAACCGACGTAGTAATTAATGCACTGATATAACAGTTGATGTACTTGCGTTAAGCTGAATAAACCGACAGCGTCGTCAAGTTTTAGGACGAGTTATCGTAGCGCCCGGACCGTAAATTTCGCGCTGCTGTTTTCGAGCGGTTTGACGCGCAACGCGCATGCGTGTAAATACTGCTTACTACTACCCTAAGTAACGCTTGTCAGGCGATTATTCCTCTCGGCGTAAAACGATAGACATTATTATTGTACATCCGTGCACTCCATGTAATCAAGCTGCCTTTCTTGTGATGTAAAACGATCTTTTTACGGGGGAATTGAGAATAGGTTGCCTGCGAGTCTGAGCTCGGGGCACAGGAACAACGCTCCTTGCCGTGGTGGCTTGAAGCCATTTTGAAAGGGGTTGAGTAGCAGGACGAGTTCAACCTCAGTATCGTAGAGATCAGGACTTGGGCAAAAGCTTTGAGCTAGGCAAAAATAATATGGCCTAAGAAAATTATCATTGTCCTATAGGGCATAAAGAGTGTGATCGAGGTGATTTTAGCAGAAGTGGCCATTTCGTCAAAAATTACTTAGGCCATTATTTTATTAGAGTAACAGAATAATAATTTAGGAGCCAAAACAATACATTCAATTTAATAGTTAAAATGCATTAGCTCCCAATGCTTACTTTTTACCTGGAATTGACTATTTTTATATCGTAGTACTTCTTCCATTACTGCCCTGAAATGTTTACAGATATGGATGTACTGCTAAAATATGGGGAATGGAAAGTATTCAGACCCCTTTAATTTTTTCACTCTGTTGGATTTTCCTAAAATGATTTAAGTTCATTTTTGTCCTAATAATGTACACAACACTCTATATTTACAGTGAAAAATGTTAAACTTCTGGCAGATTTATGAACAAAAGAAAAAATCGAAATATCACCTGGTCATGAGTATTCAGGCCCTTCGCTGTGACACTAATATTTTTCACCTGGGTACTGTTCATTTCTTCTGATCATCCTTGAGATGGTTGTACACCTTCACTAGAGTCCATTGTGTTAAGATTCTGACTGGACTCGATTAGAAAAAAGTCTATACGACCTTATAGCTCATAGTGCAGGTTTGAGCAAATGAGAGTCATGAAGTCAAAGGAAGTGTCTGAAGAGCTCAGAGACAGAAATGGGGCGAGGCACAGATCTGTCTATGATTAAAAAAAAAAATTAAAAAAAAAAGCACAGTGGCCTCCATAATCCTGAAATGGAATACGTTTAGGACAAACAGAACAATCAAGGGAAAAGATTCTTGGTGAGAGGTGAAGAACCCAAAGATCATTGTGGCTGAGCTCCAGAGATGCAGTCAGGAGATGGGAGAAAGTTCTAGCAAGTCAACCATCACTGCAGCCCTCCAACTGTCCTCAATGTAAGACACATAAAAGTCTACATGGTGTTTGCTTAAAAAAAATAACACCTGAAGGAACAAGATGGTGAGAAATATGATTATCCAGTCTGACGAGACCAAGATAGAACTCTTTAGGCCTTAATTCTAAGTGGTATGTGTGGAGTAAACCAGGAACTGTGAAGCGTGGTGGTGCAGCATTGTGCTGAGGATGGTGTTCAGCTGTAGGGACAGCACAACTGGTTGTAATCAAAGGAAAGATTATGTCGTTATAGCCACAATATAAACTAGTCAACTATAGGGCTGCTACCAACAATTTTTTCTTTCCAACCAATCCATCGTTATTCCAGAAAATGTCCTTATTCCTTGCATTGTTTTACTTGATATAAATGAAAGAAGTGTATCCTCCCTGTTTGTAGCACTTTCATGACACATATAGGACCATAGAGGTAATATTGTGAATTACACTAGTTCGAACTTATCTTGTGGCTGAACCTCCTCCTGAAGGTTTCACATGGTCCTCTTCAACTCAACAGCTGAAAATGGATTTTTCAACAACTCAATTAAGCAGAACTCCAAAGTAACTATTTCCTTAAACTTGTAATATAATTGTGTGTAACCAATGCACATTAACTGTTGTTAATGTACATAAGTGAATAATGCAAACATCTTCTTTATTAATTGCTTCACTAGTGTTCCTAGCTATTGATGTCACGTCTTCTCCCAGACGAGTGTGTATGTTCCCTTTTGTGTTTTATAGGTTTCTTTGTTCGTTCTTGTTGTATTTACTGAAAAAGGTGAGAATTTTCGATCAGACCGATTGTTTGACAATTTGGGTTTTTCAGTCCAGATATCTTGGCTGAAATGGGTCAGTTTTGCATCGGCCTCTTAATGAAGTTTCTTTGTTTGGAGAGAATGTTTTTACACTGTAAATAAACATAAGCATCATTTGAAATATTAAACAAAAATTATTCAAAACTCTCCAGACATCTTAGGCACCCTTTAATGCCATTCATGATTACACCAGAATTATTTCTCTGGAAATTATATATATATATATATATATATATATATTCATATTTATATTATGACATCCTTTCTGTATGAGGAATGTTAAATTGTTCTAACTTGAACTTGTTTTGATTTTAAATGTTTTTTACTGATATGGTAAGAAAGCATTTAAATTCAGTATTGTTCCAATCCACATCAATTGCAGGATGAATGCATAATGAAGCTTACAATGTTTGTATGTTCAAAGAGGGGGAGAAAAAAAAAATCATACTTTTAACAAAATATGAAAATAAAATACAGTTGAGTGCGAAAAGAGAAAGGAGATTCCCAAACATGGCTGAAAATCAAAAGAGCTCCGTATGGATTTATTTGGCCCTCAGGTCTTTCACACCCTGTCGGGGTCGTAGAATTTGCCTGTATAACGTCCATGGTATTCGAGGTCTCGGGGGCTAAGGACCTTCCTGATCCCCAGCATGTTCCCCATGGCTATCCGCTTAAAGGTCCAGGGATTCTGGTTATTCTCCTCCCTCTCTCTCTGTTTCTGTTTCAGGGCTGCTAGGCTCTCTCTGCTCACCACCTGTAGGAAACACACGGTACAAGCAGTTATTAGATCATCGGGTTATTTGCGCCACTCTTATTGCAGTTTCCATGGCTAGATGAACAATATTATATAAATCAACACCTAATTAAGTGATTAAGTCCAGCTTTGTGCTATATGCTATACAAAACATCTAGGCAAACCTGTATTGATGGGTTTTTGGAAATGTATGGGCCAAGTGAACAAATTGAAATATTTCAGAACACAAAAAGAGGGCAGGATGAAGTATTCACAAAATCTGTAGTCTTACTATAGCAGGGAAGGGTAGTTTCTTTGCCATCGAATTCAAGTAGCGTTCAATCTCCTGCAGCTCCAACTTTCCTCCCACTTCCACAATAAAACGGCCGGCACGGACAGGCGTCACATAGTGGTTGATGGCTCCCTTGCCCCCGCCCATGCGGTGACCAAGACTTTTCTGTGTGATGGGCTTATATGGGGCTTTAACACGCCAGCGGGCAAATGTCGTCTTGGTATTCATATTGCGGTTTATGGCTAAACGTATCGTCTCTAGGTGACCAAACTCAAGGTAGCCTCCTCCCATGGCCTGAAATCCAGAGGATAAAAGAAGTCACTCTCAAATGCTATGAAGGAATCTATATTTAATACATTTTGCATACACAAAGTAAGTGGTAAGAGTGTGTAAGAGAAAAAGAGATATCAGTAAACTTTAATGTTCACAGGCAATAAATTGCTATTGTGTACTCACCATGATAGCGAACTGTCCATTAGAGAAAGAAGATGCAACTTTAGTCGGGCCTTGGATATCACGTAGGTTCTTCCTCTCTCGCCTGACCTTTACAACCTGAGGCACCTTCATCATATACGTCAATTTGGGTTTCTCCGGCAGCACCACACCTTTAAAGGTTAATATTCAACCAAGATTAATTTGAGCGACTTAAGATGCAGTTGGTTTGCTGCTCAAACTCCTCCTGAAGGTTTTACATGGACATGTGAATACGGCAGACTCCTCCACAACTCAACGGCTGAAAATAACTTTCTTCTACAACTCAAGGAACAGATCTCCAAAGCAACTTTCCCATGGACTGGTTGGATAACAGGGCTGAACTTAGCATTAGCAGAACTGTTTAACTTTGGTAAGGTGCACTGAGTAAGAAATCGTTCAATGTTCACGCAATCATTCACAGTTGGGGACTTAGGGTTGCATCACATTTTAACCTAGCACCTTTTCAACATTCAAAAATGACCTTATCTCACACACAGGATTTATTTTATTCTTTTTCAATTTATTTGGAATGCGCTTTGCTTTTTTATATTTTGTTTATCAAATGCCTTAAAAATGTTCCCAGTTAGTGATATCACATCAGCTCCCAGACAATAAGAAATCAATGACACTTCAGCGAATTGGCGATCATTTCCTTTATTGAAAAGGCAGAACCCTGTTATAGAATATATACTTTTTTCGTTATCAATTCTTCTGATAGCAAGTTTAATCTGACTTACCCATATGAGCTCTACGTTTAACTAGTGCCTGCATATGTGGTACCTAACTACTTTTGGTGCTCTGTGAGAGCGCTACGTCTACTGGTGAGGCCATCAGCTGTAATAAGGGGAAACTCACAAACTTCTCAGGAAGTCACTGTCTCACCAAACATAGCACGAAATACCTGAAAACTATTGCACCTTTTTTTTTTAGCCACAAGATTTTATTTAACATCCTGTGCACCATGAACCGCATGTCAGGTTCATGAGAAACATTACCCACTGTGGCAACAAGTGTCATGAGTTCTTCCAGTAAGGGCCTATGTAAGAAAATGTAAATGTAAAATTATTTACTATAGAGAACTACCACCGAAGCCTATTATTCACTCGACATGTAACTTAGCAGCAAAATCATAACATATACACGGTGGGATGAATAATTACCTCTGTAGTCTGTGGGGACTTCATAATTCTTCATCCCTGCAGTTAGGACCTTTAAATGGCCATGCAAAAGACCTGTGGGATAAGACAGAAAAGCAGGTGGCAGCTTTTAGCATTGAGTCTGACAAAATTCACTGCTACATTTTACTATAGAAACATCATAATACATTATTGCTATTTTTGTACTGCTCAGTTTAAATTGTCTGATTTGAACAAGTGTAAATTAAAGGGTAATTTATTATATGTCAATAAGTTGGCTAAATCCGCAATCTGTCGTCAATTTAAATGTCTTGCACAATTTAAATGTTGCCTTGCATGAAAAAAAACGTAATCAAATCAATATGTATTATGTGAAGTCTTTTAATTTTTGCTCTGTACCTAAATTAATACGTGTGTAAGTCATGTATTGTGGCCAAGTCTCTATCCATGTATCGTGCTGTAAATCATAATTATAATATCCTGACAGCATACGACGTTCAATGAAAGCGAATAAACCACAAAATGAATAACTACACCAAACCATGTGTGATAGAAGCCAGTCTTATGTTGCTAGTTTAAGCTGAATTTCGACTTAAAGCACACCGTTAGCTCACGTTAACGTTACCTTGCTGGTGAGCGCGGGTTTTACAGATACCGGCCAGCCCTCCGACTGCTGCCTTCGTTAAAGACATCATGGTGCGAAGCTGGGAAACAACACTTTTAACACAGAACTTTCACGGTATATGTGGTCAGTTCAAGAACATTTCATGTGGTTCATTCTCTATGTATCCACTAAGCAGCACAAGCTCTACGCAAGGTCGCTGCCATTGATGCCTGTGGAGGTTTCTCAGTTTCCGCCAGAAACAGTAGAAGAAGAAAAGGCACTTCCTGTACGAATTTCACATTAAAAGCTCGTAAAGTTGAAGTATATAGCTTTCATACAGCTTTAATTGATATACCAAAATGGATATTATTATTATTATTTTTCATATCATTGGTGGTGGTACTCTGACTGTCCAAAATTTTGCTGTAGTATAAGATTTCTTAATAATGAATTTCCAATTGAAGCAACATGGGACAAAATATATACCCTCCTTTGTGGCCTTTTTTGTTTTCTCCAATGCAGGTAAACTGAAGAAGACATAAAGAAAAGATTTCCATTTTTTTACTACTATCAGATTATATTAACTTTAGATTAACTTATTGAAAAACATGAATTGTGTTTTTTGTCTCGTTACTTCCATTGCAATGTCAAACTGTCATGTAGTGTAACCATAAAAACTTGGTAACAAATAGTAAAACTCTCTTAAAAGTTTTTTTTTAACTAGAAAAGTACATTTTATTTGGTAGTTTTATATTGTAGGTGCTTTAAATATTTAAAAAATCATCATTCTTTTTTGTGGTGGAGCAGATGTTGTTCCAATGGAGATTGAAATTGACTGTAGGCAACAGTGTGTGAGTGAATGGTGTGTGCCCCACGGTAGATTGGTGACCTGTCTGCGGTGTATCCCCATCTCTCATCTGTAATGTGCTGGGAATGGCTCCAGCAGACCCCTGCGACCGTAATGAGGAATCAACAGGTATATGGTACAAATGGACTTTCAAATTACATGATGGACCAACATGAGCACAAAATGTGCATTATGAGAGACCCGATTAATGGTTTTAAAACTGTGTTTTAAATTTTTTTTGACTTTCTCCTCTTGCAAACCATTATTTGTCACTGACCCATGAACAGGAGGAGAACAGTGATCTAATTCAATTTCTTTGTTTATATGAGCACCTGAATATTGTTTTAAACATTTTTGAACTAAACAAAAATTACAATTTAGAGCTTCTTTTAGTGGATGAGACATGGGGTTTTCTGTGTTGAATTGTTCTTAGCCATAGGAGCACTATGACAATCTCCCCTGATATGAATCAGATTTGATCTTATTTGTTTGTCTAGATCAAAACATTGACAGTATAGCATCTAATAGGTATAGAAACCCTCAACTTAACTCTTCAAAGAAACAATTATACACTAGAGTAGTACATGGAATTGAAAAGTTCCCAATTCAGAAGCTACAAATCGGGGCATACCTTTAGCTCTTTAAGGCTTAACAAAGGCAACACTTTGTATCAGGTCCCCTTTTTCTTATCTGCTTGCACTTTTATTACTTTTATTGGCACCTTTAATAATATATAACAACCAATAACTGTCCATATAAGGAAGTGAACATTATCCTTTGAGTAATTTGAAAACTAAAATGCTTCCTGTCAAAAATAAAATGTTCTAAAATATTATTTGTTTCAAGTCATTGATGGGGCTTTTCTAGGTACAACATGTGACTCTCTATCTCTCTATCTATTGTTTGCATGTGTCTCTCTCTCTCACACACAAACAAACACACACACGACGTGACAGAACCAGTTGAACTTGTTATTGCCATGTTGACACAGCTGATCCAACATAAACTGTGCCATCCCCTTTCAATCCCATTAAAAAAAATAACCATAAGTGTGGAATATATAGTAGGGCCGTAGGAGTGTGGTGCCCCTATACATCTTCCAGTGATGTAACACACAGTCTTAAGAAAGAGTGTTGTAATCCTTCAACTTCCTGTCTGGCTGTCTGTTGAGAAGAAGTGCCAGCGGACTTCAAGTGATATCCATGCACCACTTGTTCAAACATTGCAACATGGATGCCAAAGTTTGTCTCTTACGACATTGACCCTTTGAAAGGGAGCGGTTAGTGACAGGCCACACGACCGACCATCCTTTTGGTTGGTTTGCGGAATCCTGGTGCAGGGACTGGGCCCCCATTGCTTCCACCATGCTGCTGGTGCTCCACTTGTCTTGGCCAGTCCTCCTGCTGTATCTGAGTCCCCCAAGCGTGGAGGCCCAGTTTCCTCGGGCCTGTGCCACTCCTGATGCTCTGCAGGCCCGGGTGTGCTGCCCCCGCTGGAAGGGTTCCCCCTGCGGTTTCAGCTCAGGGAGAGGTGTGTGTGCACCACATCCTGCGAGAGATCTCCAGAAACCGGTGGACTTCAGGGTGAACTGGCCTGGTGTTTTCTATGATGAAGTATGCACATGCTGGGGAAACTATGATGGATTTGACTGCAGTCAGTGCCTTCCGGGCTGGAAAGGAGAGCATTGTCAGCAAAGGCACCACGTGGAGAGGAAAGAGATAACAGATCTGACCGAGGAGGAGAGGAACACCTTCCTCTCCAGTCTGCACCAGGCAAAACAAAGTGTGAGCAGCCGTTACATGATCCTGACAAGCAATGACTCAGCGGTGGAGGGGAACTATGTGTTTCACAACTCCAGTGTCTATGACCTGTATGTATGGATACACTACTATTCAGCCAAAACCTACGCTGATTCTGCAGGTAATGCTGCACACAGGGGCCCTGCTTTTACATTCTGGCACAGAGTCTTCCTGCTCTTTATTGAGAGAGAGATCAGGGATCTCACCGGGAACCAAGAATTCTACATTCCATATTGGAACTGGACCAGAACAGACCATTGCAACATCTGCACCAACGAGTACTTTGGAGGAGTTGGCCAAGACGGACGTATAGACAGGGCTTCCCTTTTCTCAGAATGGAAGGTGAGGTGTTTCAATTTCTAATGAGCATGCTCTTTTCCAAATCCCTGTGCTTTCTTCTCTATAACTTGTGTCCCTCTCCTTCTTTACCCCACAGACCATATGTCCATTTCAGGAAAGTCTTAGTATAATCTGCATCCACACTAATACTTCTGAACCTCCACATCTGATACGCAAACCCGGAAAGGATCCGACCTTCAAAACACTGCCCACTGCAGAAGATGTTGAAAAAACAATGGCTTCACCAATTTTTGACAGCTCCCCATTTAACATGACATCTAAGAACAGCTTCCGAAACAAGCTAGAAGGTTGCTTACATTATTTTATTAGTAACAATTAGTTCTTTCTTCTAAGCCTCGCAGCAAGAACTCTCCATAATTTGTCATGTTAAACATTCAAGTAGTCAAATTAAGAAAAATTGGGGCAACGTAGTTTACATATGTTTCTCTGGCCACCCCAGGTTTTGACATTCCCATAGACTCCCGACATCTGAACGCCTCCATGCACAACCTGGTGCACAGATACTTAAACGGCACAATGTCTCTGGTGCCTACCGCAGCCAACGACCCCATATTCATGCTGCATCACGCCTTTATTGACAAGTAGGTCACAACATCAATCTATGGGTTAATTCTTAATAAAGATCGGCATCCATCTCTAAAAAAGACAGAATTTAAAGGCGACCCCAGTGTGCATTTGATTTTAGAGACGCTTTTATGTGGCTGTAATGTATTCTCTCTAAATCGGCATCAGGCTTTCCGAGAGGTGGCTGCAGACCCACCCTGACGCCATGTACCCCGAGAGCGAGGAAGTCCATCCGGCCCAGAGGGCACAGGCCTTCATGGCCCCGTTCTTCCCCCTCCGCACCAACAGCTTTTACTGGGGCAGAGACACGCAGAGCCTGGGTTACAGCTACAAGGAACAGAGTACGCCGCTTCTAGGTGGAGCTAAGACCAGCACCCAACACGCTGCAGGTAGAGATGACTGTAGAAACTAATGTTAGCACTGTTAATATCTCACTTGAATTCATTTTAAGGAGGAAATGATGCATTAAGCACAATGTGCTTTTAGGGTCTGGAGAGAAATCCACAACCAATGAGGTCCAGTGGCACTGGCTTGTTCTGGGTGTGTGTGCCACTGTGTTGGTCTCTTTTGGTTTGGGAGCTGCTATTAAATACAAAGGTAAGAACCAATGTGTTTTTTTGTGTAGATATTGTGCATCCAGTGCAGATGAATGAATACTTTTCTATTATTTTATTTGTATTCAGGCAAAATATGGCAAAGGAGCAACACAGAGAAAGAAGAGAAGCAGTCGGGGGTGAGCCTTAACTTTTTATCATTATGTCTACTTTAAGATTGATCATAGAGAGGAGGTGGACACTGGAGACCAAACTATTACTCTATGACCTACTCTCATGTCTTTGTCTTTTTTTTTAATTCAGGTCAATTACAGGACCAATGCCCTGTATGCTGCCTGGATGAAAGAGGGAAAGGAGCACACAGACAGCGGCAACTCATCATCATTAGTCACCTCCTGCGAGAGCGTTTCACAAGACGCAATAACGAGGCCTCGGCCTGAAGACAGAGAGGGGCAGAGCTCGGATGCTACTGTGAATGTGGAAATACACCTTTAGACTCGAAAGGGCAGAATGCGAATCAGCCGAGGAGCTCACACACACACACAATACCAGGCCACCAACAAATGCTAATTTCTATCACGACAGAATGGGCTCTGTATTCTTTAACTAGTATATTAGTACTGATTCCTTTTACTCAGTTTCCTCTTTTGAAGTTGTACGTCTAAAACGTATGTAGTCTAATACAACATATATCTATGAAGGCCGTAATATTCAGTTATTGTTAAACCATTGAAAAAAAGCTGTTGATTTAACACCATGGTCTAGATTGTGGTGCTGCTGAACAGTATTACATTATAATAGGAATGTTCAGCGCTGACATGATCACTTTCTGTTTGTGTGACAGGACAAGGTAACTAGCCTAATATACAGAATGTGTAAGCAGTATTGACAGTAAATAAAACAAAATATCTCTAATGTAAATAGAGGTTAAAGAGACATGTGGAACAAAATGGTGCAAGTCAAAAATAAAATATAAAGGTTTATTATAACACAGAAAGTATCTTGGATAAAGCCATTGTATCTCCCTGTTGATATACAACTGTTTTCCATGGGAAATATCACTTATGACGCTTAACAATTTCATAAGAAAAAAAACAAACAAATAAAAACCATCAGAATAAAGTTGCAGAACCTCACTTATCAAAAGTCACATCATGTCAAACATAATGTAATAATGAAATTAAAGATGGCAAAAAAACATTTGTTACTAACTTTGATAATACACACTATAACAAAGTGTATGTTCACAAGGTTTTAGTAAAATTTGCATTATCTTTCAGTCTTTTAAACCTGTTATCTCTCCGGATGAGGCTTAGTTAAACAGTGTTTTACTCTACACGCATTCTTCTGCCGGGCTGTAACATTATAACTTCTTCAGACAGTTGCTCAGAGGCTGAAAGTCAATGAATGTTTTTGAACCGTAATAGACCAATGACGTTCGACAGTCAAAGGGTGGAGATGCTTGTGCTATATTCCATGGTAGAGCAGATCATATTTGGGAATATTTTGTGGGTCTATGGGGCTCTGAACAATCATCTTGCCCCGCATGGCTCCCCTGTATATGACCTCTATCAGATCCATAAAGTCTTGCTTGGTTTTAAAGCTGCCGACAAACTTCGTGTGATCTGGTGAGCTGAAAGACAGGGAAAAATACAAATAAAAACAAAAACAAAAAAACACAACTATCAGCAAATATTGGAGCACTTGTTGCTTGTGACACAAATCAGGACTACAGGTAGGGCCACAGCAGATGGGCAAAACTGCAAAAAGACTAAAAGCAGTTAACCATAAATATGTAAAATAAAAAACAACGCTACAGGTAAACAATCTCGAACTAGAATTGTAAATGAAAAATGACTAAATAACGCCATCTACAGGCAGTCACTTTTGAGGTAAACTAGAAGATTCTCACAAGCAGCTCTGAATCAGAAGCCAACATCAGTAAGGACTATATAAACGAAAAAATAATGAATCAAAACCATTACTGAATATAAAAAAGATGGTAATTATTTTCCTTAATTTTCCATAGATGATATTAGCACTTGTTTTTTTTTTTTTTTTAGGAGTTTGTCAGATAAAACATGCATTATTCCTTACAAGTTGTTACACCCAACCTGAGAGCAGATTAATCAAAAAAAAAAAAAAAAGATAAATAAGTGGCTCGTAAAAGCCCGTGCCCATCCAGAGAAGGCGCCTGCGCAACTCACCCATAATCCACCTTCATGTGCTGCCCGTTGAAGAAGAAGACGATGGAAGGGATGTAGCTGATGTCGAAGTATCTGGTGTAGATGGGGGCTTTATCCACATCAACGATGTAGATCGAGGCCATGTTGCTCAGATCGTGGGCGGTTTTTGACAGCTAGAAGAAATAAAAAGATAGAAACTTGGATTTAGCCACAGCAAAACCCCGTCTACAGCACCAGCTCGAATGTTACACTCAATGCTCACAATCTCATCGAGTTGGAGACAAACCGAGTCTTCGTCTCTTCCAAACCTCAAAACTACAACTTTCTCCGCGACGCCTTTGATGACTTCATCAATGTCTTTTTTACATGTTAATTTGGGCAAAAACAAACTCATTTTCAAGGCTCGAAACAACTGGCTTGTGTTGACACCTCGAGGGGGAAGTATATTATTACAGCTGTGCAGCACTTAAAAAACTCCGATTGGAAAGTATTAACCAATTGTAGAGATGCGAGTGTCAAGGCTTATATACAATGAACGCTACAGAAAATATTACTTTTAAGCATTGATAACATGTAATTAAAAAGCGATGTCGTTCAATGTAATATTATATCTGAGCTATATTAATGCAGATGCCGCTTTCAACGCTAGTCCAATACGATACGTCAAAGTGGTCGCCATCTTGTGTCGGAAAGTCCCGCTTGCTCACGCAAGTACTATTTCACAATAAGAATCATAACGAGCATTATAACTCACTCGATTTTTTTAATTATCAAGCCTTTTTTATGATTTAGAATGACTGTTTACGTATCAAATTCGTTCCAATAAATATGTTAAAATAATGTTGCAAATGTATGAAAATGGTAAATTAAATGGCCTGCATTTATATAGCGCCTTTCTTCTCTCCGTCTTTTTTGACCACTCAAAGCGCGAGCGAAAAACGTACATCTTAAAATTACATCCCTCTTGCTTATTTTTGTCATTAATATCCTGAGAGCATCCAAGAGAAGCACCAATTACAAGTATTGTGATTTTATTAACGCACCGGAGCAAGATGGCAGCAAGTCTGGATGTGGCCCCTCGGTGCACATGGTGTTTCACTACGACACATTATAGTGTGACACTTAGTAACAACGTGACCTCTGCATGGACGCCGGGACTAGTAAACCACACTTCGTGCTCTGTATTTGGACGCGCTACCTTGCTGCTTTTGTTTCGTTTAAATTCTACTACTAGTACTTAAAAAAATCTTTTACCGCGATGTTACGGCTCGTCTTTACAAGACGAGGGTTTCATGAACTCCGGAATTTCAGCCATTTTGTGGCATCCCACATTAGCAAGAGGAAAATTGTGGGCTTTCTTCCAGCCAGTGGTGCCGTCTGTCAGCGTCAAGGGTCCATCCTGTCTCGCCACTTCAACACTGGCCTTCCGACGAGGAAAGACCACATACAGCCGGACGTGGACGAGACGGAGGAGAGCGAGACAGCCGACCTGGACAAGTGGAAGTCTATAATGAGGGCCCAAGCCGCATCCGAGGAGAAACAGCCCGGTGACGAGAATGCGGGGGAAACGCCGGGAGGTGACCCAAAGGACAGCTCCATCCCGCAGGAAACTCGGGAGCTGGTTGCGATGTGGCGTCTGGCTGGTAAGGCCGTACCCAAGGAGTTGACCGACGAGCAGCTCCAGGACCTGGCAAAGCTCACCAGCAAGGCCTCCAGGAAAAAGTTCCTCAAGTACCTGTGTATCAAGGAAAACCTCAAGACGGTCACCAAGAAGAAGCAGCAGCAGAAGCAGGAGAGAATCGAGTTGGAGAGGCAGATGACAAAGGAGGATGGTGACCAGGAGAAACAAGAGACGGGAATCCCCTGGGGTACAGCCGCAAGGCATAGATTTGAGGCGGCCGTGCGCTGGAATTGCGTTCAGTCCATGCTGTTCGGTCAGCCGCTGGTGTTCGACATGAGCTACGAGTCCATCATGACCAGGCGGGAGATCTCCAACACCGTCGATCAGATGAAGAGCGTGGAAGCAATCAACCGGCGCTCATGCAACCCTTTCCACCTCCACTACTGCAACCTGCTGCCCGACGGCGCCTACATGCAGGAGTTCCAAAAAATGTACGGCTCCCTGGGCTGGGAGCGCCTGTTAGTCACCACCACTGACCACCAGTACGTCAACGTGTTCCCCCGTGACCGCCTCGTGTACCTTACCGCTGACTCCCGCAAAGTCCTCCGCAAGTTCGACCAATCCAAGGTGTACATCATCGGCGCCCTAGTGGACCGGCACATCAAGCCGGGCCTGTCGCTGGCGAACGCAAAGCGCCTGAACCTGGAGACGGCCCGCCTACCGCTCAACGAGTACCTCAACTGGCAGATCGGGGCCAAGAACCTGACACTGGACCAGATGATGAGCATCATGTTGAGTATCAGGGACACGGGCAAATGGGAGGAGGCGTTAAAGTTTGTGCCAACGAGGAAGCACATCGGCTTCCACAAAGCGACGAAGCATCAAGAAGCCGACTTTCCCCAAAAAGACCTTTACCAAAAAGTCGGGGCATTTGTGGGTCATAGAACGAATGAGGATGGCGACAGACAATTTAGATTAAAAAACACGCCATCTGTAAGCGGAGGTTATGAAAACTATGGGTTGATTGGTCAGAACAAAGCATCTGTAGTGTCTAGGAAGGAAAAAAACAAGAGCAGCATGGATTGGAGCAGTAATGCAGGCAGAAGCAAACTGTGGAAAGAATGAATGAATCAATGTCGTCAGTGAATGTTTGAGCAAAACATGTCTGTTTTTATAAATGCTGTCTGGGGAAATGTTAAATTGTCAACAATTTTGGAAGTGAGAGTCATTGCTGTTCAACTACAAAGTGCTGATGCAATATTAAATTCAAAGTAGAAACTACTTTGGTCTTTATTTGATACTGACATGAGAGATAGTATTGCACAATATGTATAAATGTGTCACCACAGCAGACAGCACATCTCCTCTTAAAAGAAATAAAAGCATAAATACTTCACAGCTCAGTATAGTATAGGAGTTGGAAAACAACACCCCATTATATTTGTTTTGAATAAACAGAAGAAAATTTCAAATCAATGAAAACAATCTTAAATATTCTTGGTAATATTTAGACATTTTTAAAAAAAATAATTTTCTTGTGTCTGTGGGCATTTTGACGATATCTCTACATTCTCCAACACTGATACAATCCTGCAACACTGTCTCAACTCTCCAAAAAAAAAAAAAACTAATGCACGTTATGCTTTTTTCAGCATGCAATACCAATATGTAAATACAAAGCTCCAAAACCTGATAGCACCATATTTCCAAACAAGGAAACCCTTGCATTATAAAAGGCATCCCAACTTATTTATGGTCACCGCAGTGTGTGTGTGTGATCAGCTGTTTGATAACAGTTTTTTCCCAATGACATTTTGCCCCATTAGGCACTGGTACCACTGATGCCATACAGTCAATTATGGATATGATTATATAAAAAAAACTTAAAAATGCACTAGTCTAATGTTCAAGTCTGGAAAACCATGTAACACTGTCTTAGTTTTGACCTCACAACCCAGCAATAAATAGCTTTTAAACAAGGCTGCAATGGCCCTGAAATGCATTTTTCATCAGTATCTGATCATTCCTGAACAAACAAATCAAGTTAAAGAATATAAACAACATGTTTGTCGATTTGGAAATCATGAGAAATAGTAAAAAATTCAATTATTTGTGCTGCTGTGCACAACAAAATGAGGAGCAACAGACAAATACCGGTATGAAAATTGTCTTAAAATAGAGCGACCTTTGGTGCCGACGCACTCAACACCGGCCGGCGACGTTCTGCTGATCTCTACAGCACCAGGATGTCTCCGGTGCAGCGCTCACAGCAGTTAAAGGTGATGTTCTCGTAGCGGGTGTAAGGGTGAAAGCGGCCAATGCTCTTCTTATTGCCCAGAAGGTTTGAGGGAGAAGCGTCACAGAGCGGGGCCTCCGCCTTGTTTTCTGAACAGGATATGGGATCTAAAATCTTCAGCACCTGAGGAGGAGCAGATCGCACATTTGTGAATCTTTGTTTTTTTGTCAGAAAAGGCGTGCAGAGAAATGGAAAAGATTGTTACAGAGCTGATTTTGTACCTTCTCAGCCATCTTCTCCGCTGGTGTGCTGCAGAGCTGCTCAGCCGTCAGGCCACTACCGCCGCCGTTGCCGCCGCCGCTACTTTTAGCAGCAGTGCTGCTGCTGGTGTTGCCCAGCAGGTGGGAGTTGATAGAGTCAGCCAGCTTGTGATTGGCTGCTGCCAGCTCTCCTGTGCTGAGGGGTTGTGCACTGGGGTAGTACGTCTGCTGTCTGCCCCACTGCAACGACACCAGGAGCTGCTCCAGAGACCTGGTGGACAGAAAAGTAGGACAAGGTACAGACAACTTAGAGCAGCAACAACATCCCTACATGTGAACACCAGGGTGGATCCTTTGGCAGCACAGACAACTGATGATGATCATCTTTGTTTTGCACATAAGGTTTTTTTTTTTTACAGTGTTTGAAAGTACATAACTGTAAACATTAAAGTGCAGTACAGGCATATGGTAAACACCAGGGAGGAACATTCATCTTCTAACAATGTATCAATATTAACATTTTTGAAAATTTGCCTATCAACATTATATTTAATTGTGTGTTTGCCGAGTTTGAAGAGGTAAACCATAGAAAACTATTTGCGGCCTAGGAGTAGCTGAGCAGCTCATGGCTCTGCTTCGCTGGAAACAGCTCAACAAAAAAGAGGCAAAGCACCCTCTGCTATAACTATGGAAATCATGAAAATAGGATTTTATTTTATTAACTGTTGAACTGTACCTTTAAGAAGGTGGAGTTGTTTGATATCAGCTAGTAGGTCAAATTAAAGCCTATAATAGTTCGTGCCACATTGAACTCTTCAGTGTCCTTTCTTTGCACAATGTTTGGGGTATTTTTGCTTATTTATTTGTCATTATTTATCACATTAGTTGGATTAAAAGCGGTCATCTGATGCTGCAGTGTGTGGTGTTACCTGTGAGTGAGCAACATGTCCCTTGAGAACGCATCTCTCTCCAGCAGCAGGTCCTGAATTGCTCCTTGTGCTTCTCTGGTCTGGCGCTGCAGAGCTGTCCGGGCGTTTGTCAGCTCCTCCGCCATGACCCTGAAGAGACAGCGACGCATGTGTACATTCAACTTAATGGAAGAAAAGTCATTTATTCCTATGGAAGGGTATTTGTTAAGGGTATTTTTCCTCCTTTCCATCTCCTCCTGCACCATTTTGTCCGCTTCGTACCTGCTGGCCAGGAACTTGCTCCTCCACACGTCACACTGGATGCTCATTCGCTCCAGCTGCTCCGCGGTGTGCGCTAGGATTCGGCCCAGAGCCTCGTTCTCCAGAATCAGCTGGTTCTTTTCCCGTGCCATACGCTCAAAGTGGTACTGAAGGTCATCCCCCACGGACGCCACCAGCAATTTCTTTAGCTCACGGTTCACCTGCCCCACAGAAAGAAATAAACCACAGATGTATGAGGACATATTGTTTTTATTTATAGTCACTTTAAAGTACTTCACTTAAAATACACATGATGGCACACATTTTACTGATATAATCTGTAATTACAAAGGTGCCAAAGATTTTTTTTTTAATCCACACATTTTTCTATCCCATCCGGCCTCTGAACTACATCAACCCGGCACTTATCCAGAGATTTGCCAAGCTGTTAACCAAGTGGAGAGGTTAGAAAATTTGGCCGGCGTTGTTTGCACTGTTTAAACTCCACGTAGATCAGAGATGCGTGGTTGGCTCAGGCAGCCAATGTGACAAAAAATTATATTTTAATTACACTTCATCAAAAAACGTTGTTGCAGTTGGCTTGCTAAGCTGGATAATGACTTTACATTATGTATACTTTAGCATGATATTGCTATTGCATCAAGGGTTTGTATCTACCAAAACTGAGTGACAGTCTGAACAACAGAGTTGTTTTTTTTCCCCAAATGTGACCCGCACCACTTGGGTATGTCCTAAAACCAAAACATATCTGGTATTTTGACATACGACCTCAGTCTGAACCAGAACACTCTCATCCGATCTACACATCGTCAACAAACGACAAATGTCACTATTCTGCATTGAAGTAGATGAAAACAGGAGGAAAGCAACAACCTTGGCCAAAACCCTGGCTCCTTTCTTCACGAATCTCCTCCTCAAAACTAATATGTTGTACATGTGCTGGCTACGGCAGGAGAGCAACTTTAAAAGCCCTACTGAACATGCTTGCTGCATAGATGCATATGTGTCCATATTTGCATTTGCATGTCCTCCTATGCTTATATGGCACACTTTTGAAGTGCGTAAAGTTTACACTAAAAATCACATTCAAGTCGCATTCGATTGGAAATGTGATTGACCTCACAAAAAAAATGTGTCAAAGTCTCTATGTAGTCTTAAGATATGTGTTAATTGGATTGGCGTGCTGGTGGAAAGTTTTTTAGTAAATCAAGGGCCTAACTGTGTATCTGCTTCCTCTGAGCCTTACTTCTGTCTGCACGCGGAGCTGGTTGGAAAGGCCTTCCTTGTCCTGCAGAAGCCTGCGTTCAGAGTTCTGCAGCTTCTCCAGCTGCACCCTCCAGTCCTCCACCACAGGCAGCAGAGGAGAGCCCTGCTCCTCGGTCTCCCCTTTCCCTTCGGCTGGTCCGGCACGGCTGCTCCGGCTGATGGCGGTGCGCGGGATGATGATCCTGACGGCCTCCACCTCTGTGCAGGCCTCCCGAGACACTTTTCCCAGGTGGAGTACCCCGAGAGGCTGGGGTGCCGCAGGGGGAGGAGGGTGGCTGGGTGTGGGGCTGCGTTTGGGGCTGGCCACCTTCAGGAGGGGAACCGGAGACGTGGCTGGCGGCAGCGCCACGTCTGCAGTTACCTCCAGGATGGCTGGAGGTTTTTCAGTTTCCATGCCATCGCCGGCGCCTCGGACAGGCACGTGGGCAGAACCTGGAAGAGGGAAACAAAGGGCTGAGTATTTGTACAGTTCATCGTCAATCATTCAAATGAATTTATACGGATTTGTTTTCTTTTTTCCTGTCATGCCAAATATTTAGTCCACCCCCCAAAATGACAATACATGTTGCACCCACCAACGTAACAACATCAAAAAACATAATAAGATTTGCTCTATATTGGGTGAACATTATAAATACCTAGTGAAATGATACATGGTAAACCTGGAGAGCTCCAAAAGATATTTTAACATATGTGAACACAAGAATCACAGTATTATAGCCCAATTTTATTTTATAAGTTAGAATCTAGTGTGCCATATTATTAACAATTATATTTACCAAATAATGCTGTATGTTACTCCATTCTTATTCTTTAATTTTTGAAAGCTTTTGCTTTAGTACAGTGGCTATTATTTACTCCTTTTCTGTAACAGTGTTTTACAGTCATTGTGTTCGTTTCATAATATACTGAAGGTTTGCATTTGCTTTTACTTATTTGACCTGGTACAAACACTGTAGGAATTTAGGTTGACTTGTTCAAAAATATAACAAAAATATAACAAACCACAAACATAATACAAATCTGCAGCCTTTAATGTAATGAACCGACTAATGTAATAGTAGTTGTCTATGATGACCTCCACTAACACTGATAATATAGATGTAATTTAAATAAATTTAACATAACTTATTTTTTATTTCATTACAGGGAAATTGCCATTCTTTCTTGTATTCGCTGACATTATTTTTATTTTATTTTTCTGAAATTGCAACAACCCTTGATCACGATAAACAGACAAAAAAACTGAAGGCCAAACATATGTGGTAAGAAAATGTTATTAGTTGTCAGGGACAGTCAGTGGAAGCAACAAGTGTAAACTGCAGATTTACACTATGAGTGGTTTATTACACTTGCAGGAAGTTAATGTTTGGTAACCGAAGCTCTTCTCGCAAACACAATAAATTCTTGCAAACTTGATATATGTTGTAGGAAATCACATATTACAGTAGTGGTAGGCAACAGATATCATGTTTTTGGGATTGGGACACTAAAAGCTACAGATTTGTGTAATTTTGTGGTTTATTACATTTGTGGCATATTTTATGCTTAACAAAGCGTGCAGCGTCTAATAATACATATACAGAAGCATACCGAATTATAAAGTAACCAGGTCCAAACAAAAATTGAACTGTTCATTGAAGAATTACTACCCATGTGCAGCTTATCTCGATAAAACAGAACTAGAATAAAGAGTGTTGAAATTGACAGATTAGGTGAGAAATGTGAACGCACGTGAACCCACGTTAACGCACGTGAACTCACCTCTCACAGCAGCCGTCATGGTGGTGGGGGGTAAACCAGCTGCGAAAGAAATATGTAGATTAGCTGGAGTCCAGGATGATGTTGTTGTTGTTGTTGTTCCTAAAACACATTTAAAAATACACGTCGTTACACAGTTGTTACACCGAATAATGTTTATAATGAGATAAAAAGGTCAAAGTTCAACAGCTGAGATAACGTTACTGATGATAACGGTTTGTTAGCATTGGTTAATGTTAGTTAATAAGAACTTGAGCTGCCTGATTAACAGGAAGATATCAGGTCACAGCTGTTGGCTAAAGAAAAAAAGACATTTCCACTAGCTATATCAGCGATTAATTGAATAGATTCGGTTAACGTACCGTCTAAAGTTGGTGAGAAAACCCAGCAGACTGTGTGTTCCGTAACCGGACACAGTTGGCGTCTTACAATAAAGACGTGGGTTTGTTTCCCACAGCAGCGTCTTTCGGGCAGAACTTCCGGTCATACAAATCCCACCTCGGTTCTACAACTAAATGCTGTCGCTTTAGAAAATTAACGGTTTGACAGAGAAAACAGACAGAAACCACCCTCATCGTGTCTCTAGAGTATTACAGCTTGAATTTAGACCTGGCGACATCGGCTGATCTACAACTAGATCAGCCTGACAGACTTGTTTTAGGGAACAAATACCCTATTTAACAAGCAGGTGTAACAGTAGAAAATGACCCGACGTATGTATATAACGCGGAACTTGTCTTAAACATACAAATATATATTAAACTTACATCACCATTTCATTTTTTGACAGATTTATTTTATTTAGCTTTACTGGTTTGAAAAAATATTTATGGTTTGAGTAATTCAAAATCAACTTCCATTAGATATTATATTACACTGATAGTTTATTTGAAAATATATATTTATAAAGAAAATTAATATGTACATATATAATAATAATATATGTATACAGTCTTTGGTAAATTTAAAACATGGAACTATTAAACATCAACGGTGTGCTTAACGGACAAAAATAAACGTTACTCCCGGACGGGCTTTGTTGTTGCCATACCTCCATGGTTATTCATGGTTAAATAGCTGCTGTAGTTTACTTACCTCATTTTTTGTTGTTTTACCAGTCAAGATGTGAGGAAATGGAGTCGAGGATATTTGTGGTAACTTTCTGAAACGCAGCTACAACCCGTTAGTTGTAATTCAGTGATCATGGGAGTGCAGGGACTGTGGAAGCTGCTGGAGACCACAGGGAAGCCCATCAACCCCGAGACCCTGGAGGGCAGGATCCTCGCTGTCGGTATCCTCGCTTCTGTCGGTGGACATCTGCATGACTGTCATGATTTATTGAGAGACGGGATAAGTAAAGGTTTAAGGGTCAGTGACAAATCATGTTTGGCGAGATGAGAAAGTCAAAACATTTTTTTCAAAACCTAAAATACAGTTTTAAGAAGCATTCATCCGGTCTCTCAAAATGTACGTTCAGTTCATATTGTCATTTAAGATCCATTTGTATAATTAAATATCACGATTATGTGCCCTTTCTTACACACAATGTCTAATAGTCTTAACAAAAAATATTATAAGTTTAAAACATTTAATCCACCTATAATATTAATAACAATATATTTTTTAAAACCCTTTTAAGAGAGTTAAATTATCTGGTACTACGTATTTAGGGTTACACTACAGTTTTGACATTATACATTAAACCTAATGAGATGCTAGGACTTCAAGGTGCGTTCAAGCTCACCTCGTTCACTTCGTTAACTTCTCAGTTTCTCAGGCCACGAATTTACCCTTTAATGCAATACATCTGTCACTATCACCTTGTTCTTTCACTGTAGTGTGTTCAATAATCCACATAGCAACGCAAAACCATAGTTAAAATCTTTGAAAAACCATAAAACAAATTAAACATTTTTAGTCATTATCAACATATTCTTCTGTAAGTCTCTTACTATCTGTGATGTTGTTCCATGTTTTGCTGCAGCAATTTATTAATTAGGCACTAACATATAACAAATGATAACCATTTCAACATTGGCATTTTTAATTCAATTAAAAATGTCATCAATTATTAGTTCTAAATGTATTATTATGCTAAATTTATTATTTTTATGAATGGATGAATTGCTGCAACAATGTAATATAACACATAGAGTCATTTGCATACACAATGCTGATGTGGGCCAGGATGAACCAGACTTTGACGCCCCTGGTCTTCATCTCTCTGTGAGTGTGACGCCCGTCGAGCTTCCACCTTAACCAGCCCCCTCCAGACATCAGTATATGGCTGAACCAGGCAGTGAAGGGGGTGAGGGACCGCGAAGGCAACAGCGTCCACAACGCCCATCTCCTCACTCTATTCCACCGCATCTGCAAGCTGCTGTTCTTCCGCATCCGGCCCGTCTTCGTGTTTGACGGGGATGCTCCGCTGCTGAAGAAGCAGACTCTGGTAGGTCCAGGTTTGACATTGGATGATCAACATTTAACTCATTTAACTTCTGTTCTGATGTCTTCATAATCACCCGGAGTATACAGTGGGTACGTGAAGTATTCATGCCCCTTCATTTTTATCTTATAATCTTATAAGTTCATTTTTTTTCTATTTGATGTACACACAGCACCTCTTCTTGACAGAAAAAAGTAATTGTTGAAATTGTTGCAGATTTATTCAAAAAGAAGAGCGTCTATCAATGTGGGGTGCTGTGTATACATTAATGTGAAAAAAATTACCTTTAATGATTTTAGCAAATTTTTAAATGTTTTATTCCTCCTGCAGGCTTTGAGGAGACAGAGGAAGGAGGAGCTGAGCCGAGAGTCCAAGCAAACCAACGAGAAACTGCTCAGGACGTTCCTGAAGAGACAAGCTATCAAAGCTGCACTCGGAGACCGCAGGTAAGGGAGGGTGGAGGGGAACTTCAACAAATCCTGCCATAGATGCCCCGACTGTACTGCTGTATTCATGTTTGTTTCACCCTCTTGGTTTTTCTGCCCAACCGCAGCACGGATCCTCTCCCCAGCCTCTCCAGCGTGAGGCGAGATGAAGTGGATGACATGTACGTCCTCCCGGCCCTGCCGCCTGCAGAGGACAAAAGCAGGTCAGAGGTTCTGGACTTGTGAATCACCTGTTCCCTTGAAAAGAGTCTTTTTTTTATACCTGACACCTAATGCATTTCTACCCCCACCAAGGAGGTCATGTTTTAGTCGGTCTGGTTGTTAGGCAAATACCGCAAAAAGTTTCGGCTGGATTTTGTTCAAATTTTTAGCGAATGTTTGGAACGGTACCATGAACAGATGATTACATTTTGGTAATGATCTGGAATAAATCCTGGTTCCTGGAATGCTTAAAATGTGTTGTTGTTTGGTTACATTGCTTTAAATGGATCTTCAAAAAGGCGCAGTTGTTTGTGGGCCACCTGCTGCGATATCTGGCCCCTGCATAGCTGTTTTTCTTTGTACACAATGCCGGAAACACTAAGAGAGGACTATTAAATCCACGATAGTGTGATAATACTAAAAGATATGAGGGTCGGTGACAAATCATAGATGGCAAGATGAGAAAGTCAAAAAAGTTTTTTTTTTTTACAAAAAGCATGATTTTGTACCAAGTTTTTAGGGTTACACCACATAGCAGTTTTGTCATTGTGTCATTAAAAATATAATCCACTATCTTTCCTTTGCTGCAGTTCAGAAGAGGAGGAAGAGACCCAGGAGGAGATGTTTGACAGTTACCACAGCTTTCAGGTAAAATTAGAAAGAAACCAAATTTAATCAGGGTTTTGGGCGTTATTAGCAGGGGGTGTCAAACATGTGGCCCGGGGCCACAACCGGCCCATTAAAAGGTCCAATCAGGCCCACCGGATGACTGTAAAAAAAAAAAAAAACACAATCAGCATTTTTCATGGCTCTGGGGATAAAATATTAACAAATTTCGATTTGGTTTCTAACACTGGAGAAATGCAATGCAGCAGTAGACTGATTGAATATGGAATGTAAGTCATCATATTGTTGAATTGCACTTTTGTGTGTGTATATATATATATATATATATAATTGGCTTCAAGGGTGGTCTTCCACAACCTCATCGAGTTTGCAATGAAGGCCCTTAGAGTTCTGTTGACATTGTACAGCTCCAGGCATTCAGTGATCCATGTGTGTGGCATCGAGTCATAGGCTTTCTGGTAATCAATCCAGGCTGTGCACAGGTTGGTGTGTCGGGCATATATATATATATATATATATATATATAATGTTAATTTTTTTCTGGTCCAGCTCACTAGAGAGCAAATTGTGAGGAATGTGGCCCATGAAACAAACTTAGTTTGACCACCATGTCCTAAGAGTTTCGATGCACATTTCATGCGCATTTATGCACAAGCACTGAACTAGTGTTTTTTTTGATAATAGGGCCCCTTTTTACAAAATCCCAAGTCAGTAACTTCTGAATGAAAGTGAGAGTTGTGTTGAAAACACCATTACCTTGATGAATACAGATTGCCTCCCATGTTTCAGGGGGAAATGTATGAAAACCCTAACTCCGTGGACATAGATTCAGAGGAGTTCGCCTGCCTGCCTCCTGAAATGAAACACGAGATACTCAAAGACATGAAGGAGTTTTCCAAAAGACGCCGGACCATGTACCACAAGCCTCCGGAGGTACCTTGTCACTCTCACTCACACGGACCGGCGGCTACTGTGTAGGCGCCGCTGATTCCTTCTCACTCGCCCCCCAGTCCTCGGGAGACTTTTCCCAGTACCAGCTGGCCGGCCTGCTGCAGAGAAACCAGCTGAACCAGCGTCTGCTTGGCGTGGAGAAGGAGATGAGCCAGCAGAGCGCCGGCAGCGCCCCGCTGGTCTACCAGCAGGACGGGGACCAGCCCAGTCCCAGCATAGAGTCCCACCGACTGGTGTCAGAAGACCATTCCCACTATATCCTTATTAAAGGTAAGGGAGCAACTGGTTTAAAACTGGTGAGTTTTTCAATGTGATTATAGTGTAGTCACTGCGAAAACAGAAATCCTAACAGGTCAAAGTATCTTGTTTTTTGTACAATTAGTTCAATATTTAGTAGAATTATCTATTCCACTGACTGATAGTTTATATATTTTTTCCCTGATTTAGATAAGATTAGATTAAGGAAACAAGACTAACATTTTCTTTAAAAAAAAACAAGAAATAACCTAAATTATCTGCCAGTGGAATGAGATAACTCTACTCAATGTTTGAATAATTGTACTAAAAACAGGGTATTTTGTGATATTTTTTTAGTAATGTTTCGAGCAGAAAATGGACTGACTGAAGTGAATGGACTGACCTACTACATTTATATAAAACTTTGATATTAAACCTCAAACAGATAACTATGAACTGTTATAGATGACCAATCTCTCATGTTTTAAATTTGCAAGTAGATTGAAATGCAATATTTGTTTTTGTGGAAACAAATGCCCTATTTTTCAATTCCCCTGCTATAGATGACTAATATAGAATATCTCTACAAACACTTTTTATTTTTGTAAGGAAATTAAAAAAAGAAAAAATTAAAACCAGTATAGTTTATGTTCCATGTGTTAAAACAGGTTAGTCTCCCTTTTACTACACAAATGTGAAAACCATAAACTGACACTCCTCCTTTGCCCCTCAGGCTCAAAAAAAAAAGAAAACACTGGAGAGCCGATGGAGAGCCGCCCCCCTGTGGCGGCGGCGCCGGCCTGGTCTGGCAGCTCCCTGACAGGCTCCACCTGGCGAGCCGTGGGCAGACCTGAGCCCCTGTGGCGTCCGGTCTGTGAGGACGAGGAGAAGGAAGAAGACCCCCCTCCGTCAAAACCCTCCGTTTCCGCCCGGGAAGAAACATCCTCGCCCCCGTCCCCTCGCACGCTCGCCGCCATCCAGGCCGCGATGAGCCACAGCTCGGACGAGGAGAAGGTGGACGGCGGCGTGAGGGACAGCAGGGAGAGGGACGGCGGCGTGTCTCCTCGTACTCTGCTGGCTATCCAGCGAGCCCTGGCTGAGGAAGAGGAGGAGGACGCTGCAGGACGAAGGACGCCAACCAGCGGCTTGCTCTCGCCACGAGTGAATCTTCCCCATCCCGTGGTCATCAGCAGCTCAGAGGAGGAGACAGAACCTAAAGTTCCATCAAATGCAAATTCTTTATCCAACGAAAAACCCTATTTTCAGGAGACTCCAACAGGTCAAAGCGTGTATGTCAAAGACGGTTTGTTAGCCAGTAGTTCTGAAGATGAGATGGAGGAAGTTATCAGGGCCAGAAATAAACTGCTGCACTTGACGGCGCTGCAGGAAGCTCATGGAGGATCTGACGCGGCAGAGAAGCAGACAGAAGCACAGGGGGAGGCCGACGAGGAGACAAACAAAGAAAAGTTGACAGAAGAACAAGAAGAGCCTCTCAAAGACACTGAAACTCATCCGTTGGCACCAGAACAAAGGAGGAACGAGTCCATTGTTCCAGACGACGTGAAGCTGGAAAGCAGCAAAGAGAGTGATTCAGAAGGTGATATCCTGTTAAAGGGCGATTCAATGTTTTGCAAGCAAGAAGATGTTAAACAAAAGGTGTGTTTTTTTCTTCCTTCCCCAGAGAGCTTCATCGAGGTATCAGAAGAAGAACTTCAGAAGGAGGAGGAGGAGGATGCAGCCGAGGTCCACGACGACGGCGCTAAGCAGGAAGAAAAAAAAGAGGAAAGTTTGAGTGAGGCTCCAGCTGGAGCTCCTGCTGCTGCTGCTGCTGTTGCCGCTGCTGCTGCTGCTGCTGCTGTTGCCGCTGCTGCTGCTGCTGCTGCTGTGGATTTACAGGAGGAGGAAGATGGCAAAGAACAGAGGGAAGAGAAGGAGATGGAGGAAGCAGCAGAGGCAGGAAGCAGATCAACTCCAGCAATAAATGAGTTCGAGCACTTCGATGTGGTGAGTACTATTCACGCTCAAAATGTTAACTTGAATTCTGATAATAAAAAGTGTAGCGCAGAGTAGACTGATGCATTCCTGAACATAGGTAATGTCTATATTCCCCAAAAAGAAAACTATTGGTTGCGAATAAGTTTAATTCAAAATATAATAAATATAATAATATATATGTATGTGTGTATATATATATATATATATATGTGTGTGTGTGTGTGTGTGTGTGTGTGTGTATATATGTATATATGCATACATATGTATATATACATATATATGTGTGTATATATATATATATATATATATATATATATATATATATATATATATATATATATATATATATATATATATATATATATATATATATATATATATATATATATATACATATATATGTGTGTGTATATATATATATGTATGTGTGTATGAGAGAATTCTTTTCAGTGACTGGGGTTCTGTAATAATATCATTTGAAAATAACATTCAAAATTTTCAACATATCAACATATCTTACTAGTATGTATAACATAGGACTATTTCTTAAGAAGAAGGTAATTACACCAAGTGAGAAATGGTAAATGGTAAAAAAAAAAAGAAATGGTAAAAACTGCTGAAAAAATAAGTTTTTCCAAAAATGCTACTTCTGTATACCAAACACATCTTGTTGTTCTAAAACATTTTTAGTGATATTTATTATAAATATATATATAATAGATATACAGACGCTGCCTTGCATCAACTTGTCAGCTGTGCTGTAGATGGAGCTGTGTGATGTGATATGCAGCTCATACTGTGTGTGTGTGTGTGTGTGTGTGTGTGTGTGTGTGTGTGTGTGTGTGTGTGTGTGTGTGTGTGTGTGTGTGTGTGTGTGTGTGTGTGTGTGTGTGTGTGTGTGTGTGTGTGTGTTGTGCTGTGCTGTGCTGTGCTGTGCTGCAGGCTGAGCTGGAGGCTCTGGAGAGCTCTCTGCAGGTGGAGCAGAGCAGCCTGAGGGAACAGAAACAGCAGCAGGAGAGAATGGCGAACACAGTCACTGGACAGATGTATCTGGAGAGCCAGGTCTCACACACACACACGAACACACACATATCCTCATAAAAATAGTTGACATGTGAGCCTCTGGCAATAAAAGAATAAAATGAGCATGCTCAGGCATCCACCACTCAATCATCTGTTGACCAGCAGCTGGCAGGTAACAGACTCCCTAGGCTATTTTTTTTTTGTAGTGCATCTGTCAACGAGCTGCCAACATCGCATCCATGAAATCCCTGTTTGTGTAAAAACCTCCAAAGTGCCTGATGGTTTATACATCGTTCAGCTGTTTTTGATTATGAGCTGTTAAGAGCAAACAAATCACCTAATCCCTGAGTGTCTCTGGGTGGAAGATAAGGATTATTTCAAATGACTGAAAACAAATGTATAAAATCCCGGCGTACAGTGTCACTTTCACAGCGACATGAGAACACAGCAAGGCTAAAGCGTATATGTTCACAGGTTTTTTAATTTAATAGTTGTCTGTGATTGCAGGAGCTGCTGCGGCTGTTTGGCGTGCCGTTCCTGGTGGCGCCAATGGAGGCCGAGGCGCAGTGTGCGGCGCTGGACCGGGCGGACCAGACCAACGGGACCATCACAGACGACTCGGACGTGTGGCTGTTCGGAGGGCGACACGTCTACAAGAACTTTTTCAGCCAGAACAAATATGTTGAGCATTTTCAGTTCAGCGACTTGCAGAAGCAACTAGGTCAGTTGCTGCTTTTTGTACATACACTATCCACCGATCGTTTGCAATCACTGAGACAATTTTGTGTTTTTCCATTAAGGTCAAACTCCAAACTGCAACCATCAGATCAGTTGCAAAATGAAGGAGAGAAATAATGATTTTTAATTGAAATAATAATTATAATTTTGTCTGTTTACAGCTGTGCTAACATAATTGCACAAGGGTTTTTTTAGTCATACATTAGCCTTCTAACACAATGTATCATTAGAGTGGAGTGATGCTTCCTGGAAATGGGCCCCTATACACCCACCTGGATTTTTGCATTAAAATCACATTTGCTGTTTTAATGGTCATTTATCACATTAACAATATATAGTTTGCATTTCTGATTAGATTAATGTTACCTTAAAATTGCGCTTTTCTTTCAAAAATAAGGACATTTCTAAGTGACCCTAAACTTTTGAACAGTTGTGTGCATTTGCTGATTCAGATAAGGTTTTATAAGTTTATATGAATCTGTTAGAATTGACCGATAGTCCACATTTGAAATCTCTTATTGCCTCATGACGATTATTACATTTTAGTTCCTTTTTACAGTCTTTAAAGCTCCCAAGAATTGTATTCATACAGAAACACACCAAACTATGGCCAAAGAATGCAATCAGGATGCTATTACCCTTGCATGTGTTTCTGCATGAAAGCACTCATACAGGCACTCTGATCATCCGGCGCTGCATACTTATACAGCAGTTTATTCTTATTGTTGATGCTGGAGATGGTGTTAGTGCGTATTGTCTGGCATGCATAAATGAGAATAAATAACAGAAGGTGCTGACATTGTGCTAGGATGATACATCTTAGTGCTAATCATACCAGGGACAGGTGGTTGGGATGATGACTGACGGACCGGGCAGCGAGCACGGCTTTGACCTCCCTCTGTCCCCTCCTCTGCTCCCCATGTTCCCCTCTCCTGGTTCAGGTTTGGACCGGACCAAACTGGTGAACCTGGCGTACCTGCTCGGCAGTGACTACACGGAGGGTGTGCCGGGGGTCGGCTACGTGACTGGCATGGAGATACTGAACGAGTTCCCTGGGACGGGACTGGAGCCATTAACACAATTCAGGTGTGTGCATGTGTGTTTTAATGTGTTGGTTAAAAGTTGAAGTCAGTTCCCTACAAAGACTGAAATCTTAACAGGTGAAAATATCTTCTTTTTGTTGCTGGTTTTCAGATGCACCCAAACATGTTCTTTAATAAGACTAACTGGACTAAAATTTAAAAAAAAATCATCTGCCAGTGGAATAAGATAATTCAACTCAATATTGGACTAATTGTAGCACCTGTTAAGATTTGAAACAATGTTAGAATTCAGTGTTCACTCTCCAGTGCCTGTCTAATTAAAAGTATTAAAAAAAAACATTTAAACACAAGACAGATTATTATCTAAGCGTGTCCTCTCTCTAGTAAATGGTGGTCGGAGGCTCAGGAGAAAAAGCGCTTGGTCGCTGATCCCCGGGACACAAAAGTCAAGAAGAAACTGAGGGATCTAAAGCTGCCAGCTGGGTTCCCCAACCCCGCTGTGGCTCAGGCCTACCTACAGCCTGCTGTGGACCAATCAGGAGGCTCCTTCAGCTGGGGATGTCCACAACTCGACATGCTCAAAGAATATCCTTTCTCTCTATGTCTGTGTGCTTATGTATACTAGTGGGTGTTTTACATTTTCCTTAACCCGGCATTCACGTTCTGTCAGAGCCGTTTCGGCTGGAGCGGCCGGAAGACAGAGGAGACTCTTCAGCCTGTGATCAAGCAGCTCAACAACCAGCAGGTAACCAGAGTGAGAGTCACAGTCACCAGAAAGTTATAAACTTATCAGGAAAATAAAAATGATTTGTTTTTAAAAAAGGTGGATACTATCAGTTGAATGTTTGAACATATAGTTGTAATATGAAGGAAAATACAGGGTCACACATTAATGGCGTGATGCTGATGATTACCAGGTTTACATCAACCGTCACCATAGGGCAATTAACATGTTGCCTGAAATTGTTGATTGTTGCCTAGCATTAGTTAAAAATAGTAGGGTAATAGCATAGAAACACAATTAAAACTTACAACTAAAAGGTTACATAAACAGTTGGAATTGTTATCTAAAGTTATCAATTAACAGTTTAAAAGATGGGAGCTGTGGGGGTAGTCTGATGAACAGGTTTGCTGTAAGGAGATGTAAACAGCTGATTTCCACCTGTCCTGTTCTTACACTCTCGCTCTTTTGATGTAGACGCAGCTGCGGATCGACTCGTTCTTCCGCATGGAGCAACAGGAAAAACAGGCGATCCGAAGCCAGCGACTCCGCCGTGCAGTCACCTGCATGAAGAGGAAGGAGAGAGAAGAAGATGAAGATGAAGAAGCAGAAGAGGAAGAGGAGGAGGAGGAGGAGGAGGAGGAGGTGGTAATGGCTCCCCCATCCAAATCTAAAAAAGGGAAGTCAGCAAGCCAGAGTCAGAAAAGAGCGGGGAGAGAAGAAGGCGGCAGAGAACAGAGGAGCTCACTGGTTGGAGGAGAAGGAGGAGGGTTTCTGGGGTCAGAGGTCATCTCCGAATCTCCCATTACACATTTGAAGAATGTGGGCAGCTCAGGCCATGAAGCCCCCTCTTTGAAGGCTGCTGTCCCTCTAACTACTGAGACCAGACCACAGAGGGTGAGTCGGCCCGGCAGCAGCAGCAGCAGCTCTGGGGAGGACAGCGACCATAACGGTGAAGTTGCTATGGTTACAGCCCGATCTGTGTTCAAGGGCAGCCGACTGGGTCGTGGCGCTAAAGGCATGAGAGGAAGTGCAAGGCGAAGGGGAAAGAAGCTATAACAAAATTAAACATAGACATTTATTATCCTAGAAAATTCAATACGAGAAAACTCACACACATACACACTCCCAAATAATTTGATAAATATGGATGTGTAAAGTAATCATGAACTCATTGGCAGTGATTTTGATTTTGTGTATGTAAAAAAAAAAAAAATATTTTGTAAACTATAGATGTGGTTGAACATATTTTTAGATGCTTCCATGTGTGTGAATGAATGACAATGTTTTGCAATAAATACATGAAGTACACTATTTGAAGTACTTTTTTGAGTTAAACTAAAAAGGATTTCTTCCTTTGTTCTTATATTTTGATAGGATGTTAGAGCTAGAATTTAACAGGATTTGTGATATCACTACTAGTATCAAGCTAAATATGGTGCTTTGTTTAAATGTAATGTGGGAATTAAAAGTCTCCAGCATTAAGTGAAATATGTATTCCTACAGAAAAGTGGAAACTTAAGTAGATTTTTCGAAGTAGATGTTTGGCTAAATAAGGGTGCGTTCCATAGTCTTTTGTACATTAGATAAGACATGGACATACATTGGGATGCAAATACAGTTATTGTAAGAAAAAGGCTAAAATTTAAGTTTTGATGTCAATCTACAAATCAGTTTTAAAATTATATCGATTAGCCAAGTAAAAGCAGACTTTTGATAAATCTCTTACTTCCTGCTTTTTCCTGTATACTGTAAGAACCTGGGAATGTTTCTGTTATATCTGTTTCTTAATAATTATGTTTAGGCTCAGATTCTGTTTTGTTAGATGATAGTGTTAGGACACTAACACCTATCAGAGCCTTAATCTGCTTAAGAATAAGGCTCTATATAGGTTTATAAGTATTTCTCATATAGCACAATAAGTATGAATATCTATCCAAAAAATCCACACAAACGGATAAACGCCATCATGCTGCATGCATAAGCCATATCCAAAAGCTGAGATTGATCTGAAAAGTTGAGACAGCTACACCAAACACACACATACCCCTTGCTTTTAAATATAGATAGAAGAAATGTTAAATAATATAATAACACATTTTCTTCTTGCAGAAAACCCATATCTGGCAACACATGATTGTCTAAAGTTTATATACTTCGATCCTAATAGCAACAGGGCTCTTAAATAACCGTCGTTTGGCTCAGAGCTGTCACCCGCTGTGTTGATGATGTGTTAAAGGGGACTCAAGACGGGTGCAAGCCGCACATCACTTGAATTTCTTTAAGCTATTTTTCAGTCATCCTGTGCCAACATACTTCAATCTGCATGCAACATATGCGCTTCCTTTCTATCTTTATTACAACAGAAATCGCACGTTACTCCTCCTCCTCCTGACGCCTCAGGTCAGGCTCAGTGGGAGAGGGCAGCTGCTGCTGTCAGTCACGGAAATGCACTGGAGATGAGTGTAAGCATGCCTACAGTGGGTTTGAGATTGGACAAGAAGTGGGCGAACACCGTAAACCTGCTTGTATGGACGTATGAAAAACCATAGGACCTTAAAGCCACAGAAGGTGACCCGGATACAGATTGACCCAAACCCAAGGGAATTTTACTGGAACTGTCACCCATACATATTCAGTTCTGGGTATTTCTGCCCTCCTGCTTGCTATGGAGGACTCCAAGACAAGAGAAGAAGGTGAGACTTTGGAGAACACGAGGAGACAAGGTCACAATATTCTATTTGAATAACTTCCACCATTGTAGCCTTACCCCAATAGGCTACTGCATGAAATGCATGGAGAGGGCTGTAGGGATCCACTGATACTGATGTAAATCACTCATCGGATATCGGACTGATATTTCTGATTCAGATTCCATAGTCTGAAGTGTTGGCCAGCCAGGAGAGAAGCAAAGCCCTTTGTGACTAAAATAACCTGTATTGCAATCCTGCAGGCACCTTCAATGTAGGAAGCGCCGTGTGATTTACTCCAACCCTTTGTAACCTTACACAAAACAAGATGAGGCAAGTCTATTTTCATAGCACATTTAATCGCCTTGTGCTTAAATGTGCTTTACTTAATACATTGAAATCATAGGACAAAGTGCAAAACATTATAGAGAAATTTACATAAATACAGTTAAAATCAGTAAATTATGAATTAAAATAGAAGAAAAAAAAGTAAAATAAAAGTAAAATAAAACTCTAGGGATAGAAAGCGGACCTGTCCCAGACCACCTGAGAGATATAGAGGGTTCATGACTAAGCAACAGATCAGAAATATATTTTGGCCTTGAACCATTCAGAGATTTATAAATCAACAGCAGGATTTAAAAGCCATTTCTTTGAAAGGACGCCAGAGTAAAGACCTCAGAACTGGAGTGATGTTCCACTTTCTTGGTTTCAGTGAGGACCGGAGCAGCAGCGTTATGAATCAACTGCGGCTGACTTTTCTTTGTTTTTTGTTGAATAGAGACCAATAAAAACAGTGTTACAGTAGCCAAGCCTTCCAAAACCTGCTGAGTCCTTTAACTTGTAATTGTTTTGTAGCTGTTGAGATCTAGGTCTGAATAGATACCAATAAATATAAAAAAAAAATAAAATACAGATGCGATTTCTAAAAATTGTGTTTTTTCTTCTGTTCTTCTGTTTCCAAATATTGACATATTAAAATATGACTACGGCAATTTTGCTATGAAGCTAATGTTTTGTGTTTTGGTTTGTTGGTTTCAATATGACTGAAGCTGAGTGCTGACTTTCAATTGTTGGCTCCCAAACAATTACTTCAGTTTTATATATATATATTATAAAGTTCTGGCTCATCTAGTCACTGATTTGTTTAACACACTTACTCAGATTTGTTTTGGATTATAGTCTCTTGATGATCTAATAATGTAAATTTGTAGATTGTATGAATAATTATGCTAACATATTTTGTTGTTTCCCATAATCTGAGCTAGAGGTAAAATGTAAATATTAAACAGAAGAGGATTTAAAAGGGAGCCTTGCGGAACACCACATGATTTATCTTCTTAGATGTAGTTTGCACTTTGCCAGATTGTTTAATGGTTTGGGAGTGATGGTACAGAGGGCCTGTGTTAGATAAGTACTCTCTGATGAGATTGTATTAAACTCAGTAATAAAGAAACATATTCCAAACAAAGCAGTCACTCTCCTCCCTGAAACTTTGTGACTGAACTGTTTTAAGCATCTCTGAATAAACATAGATGATGCATAGAAGGATAGAGTCCTTTTATATGTGAGAAAGCTTAAGATACTGGTGTTAATTAGAAAACTGAGGGGATTTGGGTTCAGTTCAGATTTCTTTTTAAAAGCGGGGCCCATGGATAGGAAAAAGGACAACATTTTAGTATGGATGTCTTAGTAATCATTTTGAATTTGTGGAAATATTACTATAAAAAATAGTATATCTAGAAGAATCTGCTATCACTGTATGTCTATTAATGGATGAGCTGTTTGATTATTTCTGTCTGGCAGGGCCACTGGTCATAGTAAGTACAAATAAAATGACTGGGATTATAAAGACAGCAGGAATCAGAGAAGACTGCCAACAAAGCCATTAGATGACCTTTACAGCACAGCTGAACAGAGAAAAGTCCTGTCAATCAAAACACATCCTCTCCACTCTGGGTTTGAGTTTGTAATGGTCTGCAATGGCTTTTATCTTGAATACAATTAATGTGGTCAACAAACTACAGTAAACATGCAAGTGTAGGTTGTATGAATGTATCAACGTACAATTGAAGGATGTGGCTGTGAGACCTGTGGCTGTGTTGAAATATGTATTTACTGCAAACAACTGCATCTAAGCTTCTCAACGACAGCTTTATTCATATAAACCAGATGTATTTACACGCTTTCGCCAACATTTCTATTATAGCTCTGTGGGCCCCCAAGAGCTTCTCTCTAAACCAGTGTTAGCTTACAGAACTGAAGTTGTGTGCCATGTAACTGGTAGCACTGGGACACAAACAAACATTGGCATTATAACTCTCAAGGTTTGATCTCAGATGTTTGAATCAAGGGTGGAGGATTTCAGCGGTGGACAAAATGAAATGAACATAATATTAGACTGAATATGATACTGTGTTTGGGTTACTACAAACTGTGGCCTCACAAAGAAAACTAGGATTTTTTGCACAAGGCTATTTTACAGTAAATGACCATGTCAGACTGGACAACTTCAATGGAAAGTGAGTCTTTGTTTAGTGATTAAATACACTTTTGCTTCTCTTGCTATGACAAGTCAAAATGCCTGCTGTCTATCTTTTTTGTCACTCTTAACTTCTACATTGCTTTAAATACAGGAATAAATGTTGAATAACCATGATTCTTCTTTTCTTTTCTGCTACCTAAGCAGGCACTGCTGCAGATGCAGAGCTTGCCAAAGCCATAATGGCTCGCCGTTTCTGCCCTTCGCTCCTTGGCCCGGTGGCCTGGGAAGGATATATTTTTTCTGACCTGAAGATCCGCATCAGAGAGACCACAGACCTCTACGGAGCCGTACTCTGGCCCTCAGTGTGTAATCTATATTTAAATCACTCCTATATTTTCTTTATATTTATCAATATTGTTAAATGTGTCACTTCAGCCTTTTAGTAATTGATGAATAATGGGCTGAGCCCAAGTGAATTATGATCTTATAACCTTCTCCCGACAGGCGATGGTGTTATGTCATTTCTTGGAGACCAATCGCGACAAGTACAACCTGGCAGGAAAAAATGTGATTGAACTTGGAGCAGGAACAGGACTCGTAACCATAGTGTCCAGTCTATTAGGTGAGAAAACAAAACAATCAAGTGTTTTACTGTGGTAGTTTGAGAATGTATTGTTTTTTATTCTTTATGAAGTTTTGCTTTACTCAATGTTCCCTTTCGTGTGTATCAAGTTTAACTCTCAGCTGCACTGTCTTTCTCCAGGTGCTAAGGTGACCTCTACTGACCTACCAGATGTGTTGCATAACCTCCAGTACAATGTTACATGCAACACCAAGGAGAGATGCAAGTACATCCCCCTAGTAGGTTTTTATTCCACAGGACTGGTGTTCACTAAAAGAAAAAAATGCTGAAAAAAAAGTCCATATTAATGTTTTGTCAGTTTTTCTATGCTTTTAGTGCTACTTAGATGAGCTTTTACCACAACACAACCAACACAGAAACTTGTAGTGTCACAAGTAACTCTGATAAATGAGACATTTCCCAATTAGGAGTCACTTTCAGTTGAAAGAAAATGTACTTCATACCCTAATCCCTGTTTCCACTGTGTGGTACGGTATTGCCCAGAACAGTAGGCTTACTTTAGCTATTCCATTACCATGGAACTACCAGCCCCATGGTAACCATTACCATCTTAGTAACCCTTTTATGGCACGATAAACACTATCAGACCATTTCTAAAAAGACAATTGTGAGGAGGTAGCCATCTGTATCTACTGTTTATTTCCCCAAGAGCACAATGTCTGCTGGTAACAGGATACCCATCGCTCTGGTATATTGTCCCGCTTGTGTTGCACATTATATGACATCATATCTTACTACATAAGACGACATAGTATCACTCCAACACACATTCTGCCTACCCCTGAACGGCTCCCTTTACACGGTGGAAACACCGAGCTGTACACCACCGACCAGAACCATACCCATACCAATCCATACTCTACTCTACCTTTCTGACAATGGAAACAAGGCTTTAGATCAGTGGCCATCAAAACTGCTCCTGGAGAGCTGCTGTTCTGCATGTTTTAGGATGCTCCCCACTCCAATACACCTGATTCCAAATAAATAAAAGTGCTTGATAAGCTTCAGATACTTAATAAGAAGCTGATAATTAGAATCAGATTTCTTGGAGTGGGCCCTAAAACATACAGGATCGTAGCTCTCCAGGAGCAGGGTTAGTTAATCCTGTTAGATTGATGATAAACAGCATAATAGATTTGAGGAACAAAAACCTTTAAAAGGAAAAGGGTAGCTTAAATTAACCCTGAATCACTTCTGTTTCCAGGTTACAGACCTCGTCTGGGGCCAGGATCTAGAGAAGCGTTTTCCTCGTGCCACGCATTGTTTTGACTACATCCTGGCAGCTGACGTGGTGTACGCCCACCCTTATTTGGAGGAGCTGATGGATACCTTTGACCATCTTTGCCAGGAAAACACACAGATCCTGTGGGCCATGCGTTTCCGCCTGGACCCAGAGAACAGCTTTGTGGATCTCTTCCGCAAGCGCTTCCAACTGGAAGAGCTGTACGACCTTCCCAGTCTCAGTATCAAACTGTACAGAGCGTGGAGGAAGGACAGGACTATCAAGGACCAAGGGGAGGCTGCTGCCTGACCTGTGCTCGGGGCATTTTTTTTTTGTTCTGTGTGCATTTTTTGTGAATGTTGGTGAACTTGCTTATTCAGTTTTGTGAATCATCTTTGTGAAACTGAAATGCTCTGTGAAGATTTCATGTAATTTATTTTGGGACGGTGATGTTCATGGTTAGATATCTGAGTTCATTCTTGCTGGGGATGTGGTCTCTATTTTTGTATGCAGACAAATATGTATTCATCATTAGTAAATTGTCTGGATATGTCTTGAGGTATTCACCCAAACCATGATGAAGGATGGCATCGTGGCCCAGATGCAGTTTTATCTTTCTTTAACTGGCTGTCATCCAGCAGCATATTCTGATGCTTCAGCTTTTGCCTGACAATATTGTTGAGATGCAGGTCAAATGAGGACATCAATCTGGGCAAATATGGCTGTGGATCTTTCCAATAATGATGGCTTGGTTCTTATTTAGTAGCTGTTGCTATGTGAATTTACAGTTAAATCATGTATTAAAGCATGAAGTTTTGCCTCCTGGGAAGGTTTCAGTAAATCTGGAGTTACTGATCTCCAAATTCAATATCTGAACCATTTTTTGTAGAAGTGCCAATAAATATGGTCCAACACCAATCCTCTGAGAACTATACATTATTGAAAAAGGAAACTTGCATTTGATTTTTGTTTAAGGAAAGAATCTCCCAAGCTATATTTCATCAACATACTGGAAGATGTATTTTCATCCATGAGCAGGTCAAATTAAGAATCATATCATACCATATTAGCCTAGGTGGCGTCAGTACCATAAACATGTGGCATGCAGAAGTATTGCATTCTTTGGAGGCTCAGCATTTAGCTTGATTATCTTGGAAAGAGTAAGTAAGAGTCACCTCAGTAATGTGACCTAATAAATCTGATATCTATGATGACAGAGGTTATCTATGTCTGAGAGAAAAGCAACGTGTCATCAGCTTTAAGCAACAAATTTTTTATCATTTTATAGGACCTCATTAAGAAACGTTGATGGGCAGTAAATTTGAAAAAGAAGGGAGACCAGAAGATCATTTGGTTGAAAGTGATGTGTGTTGTGTTTTATTACCTTAGAAGGAACAGTTTTTATCTACTTGGGGAGTCTTCCTCTTAGAAGCTTACATGTTTCTACGGTGCCTCAGAATGGACAAACCAACCAACGGCTCTATAAGGGGCCTTTCTGCATTTTTTTGCTGTATTTACAGCAAACATAGGTCAGTTGATATATCACCAGAAACTCCACACTGTACTTTTGATTGCTAAACAGAATAAAGAAACTTTGGCATCCTTCTAGATCTATGACGGATAAAAACAGCATGAAATACTGTCAATATTAGCTGACCTGAAAAAAGGACAAAAACAACTTAGCCTTTACTTCTTTTGTTTATTACAGCCATATGCAACGTAGCCTATACCACCAACACTGTGCATTTGGTTAATTCGCTCCAAACATGTTGATGGAAACACGAATTCATTTTTTCCTTTTTGTGAAGCGCCACCCGCTTATAATTTGTACAATTAGATGGAAAACAATGCTACTGAGGCATAGAGACTAGTAAGGCTGCTGCACATCAAGATGTCAGAGTGGAGTAGGGTAATGACCAAACCACTTGCCAAAGCATGCATAGAGTCCTGGATGGAGTTCAGGTTTTGTGGTGTGAAGGATTTCAATAACAGGTCCTGATGAATTTATATCGAAGATACCCGAGACTAAGCTTTAATAATTCATGGTCCAACGCTTAAGGTGGAAAGTTCTGCTCGAGGTTTATGTGACAGTAGCCCTCTTTTTCCTTCGTGGGGGGTTGCTACATGCGGTTGCATGCCAGCCTGATCTTGTTACCTTCCAACTCTGGTGGAGTAATCAGGGCAGGGAAAGTTAGCAAGTAAACACAAATCTTCAGCATGAGGGATGTCATTTCTAAATAGACTTTTGGCAAGATGATTCCTACATTTTCAATTATCGTTTATAATACAGCAGGAGAAGTTCCAGTCAAGTGATATGACTCTATCTATCAGTTTCAAGCCAAATACAAATCACATGTTTCTCTGTGACTATTTGTATTAAAAAGGGGTAAAAAAAAAATAATACTGATGCATTACTAGTCGAAAATATATCACCATAACAGATTTGAGGCCTGAATCACCATTTCAGCTGAAAATCAGAAAGTAAATCTTGTATAAAAGCCTCTATTCACAGTTTTTAAAATCCCTACTGTCATATAAGGTAACAGACCATGGAGACTTCTACAAAGCACCAGCAAAAAGACCCATCCTGGAAGCAAAAATCCTTGGCTGTTGGTATCACCACAATCCAGTCGTTCTCTCTTTGGATTTGTCTCTCTCATCGACTGATCTTCTTGTGTGTTTCTATCCATGCTACCGTGCTCAGCTCTAAAAATACCCTCATGCCCTTGTTACGGTGATGGGTGGGTCCAGTAAGATGCTGAGCTGCTATAACCTCGCAGTCGAATATCTTCAGAAGCAGTCTGTGCTTCTGAGCTCTTACTCTTGGGAAATAAAACTGCAGGAGGTAGGTTAAAGGTCACAGGTGGGGCAGGTTTTCAATATATTTTCAAAGCTGTGAGGGAAGTACTTGCAGAAAAAAAATCTTTTAAATATAGTAAGTTTTTGAAGTTTGGATTTTATTACATGATATATAAATTTGTGATTTAAAGTAACAAAAATGATCTTTTCATAGATTTACAGCTTCACTTTCAAATATTTGATGGCTACCTTGACCACATATTTAATGAAAGAACCCATTTCAAAGAGAAGGCATGAGGAGGAGGATGAAGACGATGCAGAGATGGAGGATGAAGGGGATGATGAAGAACTGGAGGAAGTCAATAAGGGTAAATTCAACCATGATGATTCACATGATGACTCCAACCACTGTGAACTGAGTGTCTCACTTCTTTGTTGTTTAGATGATTCGTGCAGCGAGGAAACATCAAATTGGCTAAGACCGGCCTGGGTTCCCAGTTACTCCTTCAGGCCAGATATAGAGAAGTTCTATTATGTCGGGCAGGACATCATCATTCAAGAAGGTCTCGACACGTTTGCAGGCCAGATATGGCCAGCAGTGAGTATCAATGCTTTTGAGATTTGCAACCTTAGCTCTGTAATATTAGATTCAATAGTTTAATTGTGTGCATCTTTGCACAATGTCTTATTTTGTAGGAAAGCTCAGTTAGCTAATTATAATACCCTTGATCCTGAGGCATGTGATTATTCATTTCTTTCAGCTAAAACTAAAACCATAAAAAAACATTTTTTTTATTTTTACTTCTCAAGCTGAGCAGCAGAGAGCTTCACTCTATACTATATGATCTCATATTTTGACATCTCAGGACTTTTGATATCTATAGGACGTAATAAACTTCTGGGGGGGGGGGGGGGGGGTAGTATGTCGGTTCCGAGATTATGGGATGCTTGGCTGTCGTGAACGAGCATTGTAAAACCGCTCTGACACATTTGGTCTTCAAATGCATCCTTTAAAGGAATGGCCCCTGAGTTGGGACGCAGCTACTGTGTCACATGCTAATCATTCAATAAAGTCTTGATGCTCTGACTGTCACTGTAAAGGAGCCTGCATGTAGACACTTATTTAAATCATATACTAAACCATGAACTAATAGCGGAATAGCAGAATTTGGTGGTGGTTTTTCTTGAAGAATTTTTCTATGAAAAATTCATACAAGTAATGTTAACAAGACTAAGCTCTGTGAGGCTGTACTAACACAAGCATAATATGCTCATGATGACAATGCTTCTAGTACATGGGAATGTTTAGCAGGTATAATATATATATACCATGTTCAAAAAGTGGTTTAGTGTGTTTGCATTTTGCCAATTACCAGCAAACACATGGTTCAGGTTTGCAGGTATTTGGTCAAGCATGAACTTTTCTGACAAACTAAAATTTTACCTGTTCATAGCGCAAAGATGAAAGGGTCAATGGAGTCAGTAGGAGACATAATAATAATTTGTACAAGGTTTCATGGAAATCCATCCAGTGGTTGATGAGGTATATCAGTCTGGATGAAAGCGGCACACCCACAGATCTTCTTTACCATCGGCAGCAAGCAGCTAATACTTTACAAGGCCTGTTTTTCAACATCAGATAGCAGTAGCGGTCACATTTGTTGGGTATTAGCACTGACTGTAAAGATCCTCTTGCTGGCCCTCAGGCTTCGGCTCTCTGTCACTACCTGGACACTCATCGAGTACAGCTGAGTCTTGTCGACAAGGCGGTCCTGGAGCTCGGGGCAGGAACAGGCCTCGTGTCCATTGTGGCAACGCTCCTCGGTGAGTGAGGAAAAAAGGATTAAACTATTCTCAGACATACTTTTTCGAGAGCATACTATATCAGATTGAAAGAACTCATTTGCTAATTTTCAATCTCATACCCAAATAAGGAATATAACATGAAAATGGGAAACATTAACTTCATTGATTCTTTATAGAACTCCATCTGGTTCTGTAGTAAGGCCTACAAGGGTAGTAGAATACAGATTTCCCAAAAGACTGACTACCATGTAATGTTAA
The DNA here is from genome assembly GCA_036785175.1 of Eupleurogrammus muticus. NCBI lineage: Eukaryota > Metazoa > Chordata > Actinopteri > Scombriformes > Trichiuridae > Eupleurogrammus > Eupleurogrammus muticus. Next base: position 11,128,803 of record JAYKQN010000002.1, on the reverse strand, counting down.
CAACAGGGAACAGACACTAAAATACCATACTTTAAAGGTGCCCTATTTTTCCATTTTTTTTTCCAGTTTTCTCAGTGGTTTATTTATAAAGTTAGCATGTTTTTATGGTCCAAAAGCACCTGGATAGACCTGTGGAAGCAATGCAGTCTGCCTTTTCACTTGAAAACACCCTTTTTCTCTCCTCTCCTTCTCCCCTCCCCCCCTACTGAAACGCCACCTCTGTTATTATTGGACTGGTCAGAAATGTCATAGGGTCAGGCAGGGTCAGCTACATGGACAGGGGGCGGGTGCTATTAACTCTTATTAACCTCCACCCCTTATGTAAAACCACTACGGCGGCCATTTGTAGATGGCTGGCCATCAGCCAGGTTTTAGTAGCACTACAGAGAAGCCAGACCACAACAGGATGAGAGGGTGGTCTTATTTCACAGTTTTTGTGTTGACAGGAACACCAGAGACATAAATCTACACACAAGCATTGGATGATTGAACAATAGATATATGATATCAGGGTAAATATTGTGCTGTAGAATCAGACACAACTACGTGTAGAGGAGAGTGTGATTATCTAAGCGTCACTGCACCTTGATTGGCAAATGTTGAAATCTCTGTGATTCCCAACAGAAACACAGAAGCTAAATATTGTGGTATATACAACAGATTGTGGAACTGGAAGCAAGCACCATGGGGTATGTTGTTTGCACCTTCAACTGTTGTTTGTTGAAGAGAGAATGAAGACAGAACTCCAACAACCTCTGCAGTGCTTTATAAACCTAATTTGCTTTATGAAGGAATATTATATTTAACTGTGTCAACTCTGTTCACCAGTACCAAATTTAGGCCCTATGTAGAATTTGTTTTTTGTTTTTTCATAGGTTTTATGTAAATGAAACAAGCCTCAGTAAAGACATATAACGCTGCTCACTAACTTTGTCTCTGAAACTTGACTGTACTTGTTGCCTGGGTTCTGTAAACACACCATCATTACAATATTGGATGGGACATCTGCAATGCATTCTGGTTATTGTAGGATTCCCATTATAAGAGGTGTGGAGAACCTAGAGCCTTTTGCTCTTTCTATAGTCAAAGGGCTCAACTGCCAATAGTAATCGCATGTTTCTGTGATATACGTGACCTATGTTTTGTAAATCATAATAATCACAGTAGTAAATTTTCTTTTAAGTTTTTGTTTTCTTATCGTCAGGTGCATGTGTGACAGCCACTGACCTCCCAGGATGTTTGAACAACTTAGGACTCAACTTGCGCAGGAACGCAAGCTACTACTGTAGACACACACCCAAGGTGGAGGCTCTGTGCTGGGGTTACGACCTGCAGGGCACCCATCCTAGGTCCCTTCACCAGTACGACTACGTTCTGGTAGCAGACGTGGTCTACCATCACGACTACCTGGGCGAGCTTCTGGCCACCATGAAGCATTTCTGTCAGCCAGGAACGACTCTGATCTGGGCCAACAAGGTCAGAATTGAGTCTGATAAGAAGTTCATAGAGGACTTTAAAAAGACCTTTCACACAAGCTTGCTGGTTGAAGATGGTGACATGAGGATCTTCATGGCGACATGTAGAGAAGGAGAGCAAGAAGGTCAGTCTGAATTTAGAAAGTTTCCCATTTTACTCTTTACTTTACTTTTATGAATATTTATGATACAGACAAAAAAGGACCTCTGCTGCCTGGAGCTCTAGTGAGTTGCTTGATAGGCCACTGTAAAACTACTAATGTTAGTGGTATCAAAACAAAAACACAATTTCTCTTTGTCACTACAGAAAACAACAAAGAAATTGAAGAAGAGGAAGCACATATGTCAGAGATTAATGGAGAAGATAAAGCTTGGTGTGATGATGAGGAAAAAATGACTACGTCTTCTGAGGAGGTGATGGGGCTTAATGATGAAAAGGATGAAGACGATGAGGATGATGAAACTGATGATTCAAGTTGTAGTCCTGCAACCAGTGATGAAGACTTAACAGGTGAGTATTTATCCTTATTTGTTAAGAAACAACTGCATTTCTATATTTTTTCCTCTTGGCCGCCACAACTTTTATTAAGAATCCAAAGACTAACTCAAGAGCACCAACCTTCCCCAAGGCTAAATGGTACAAACAGGAACTTTGAACTGAATGTTTTTCTGAATTTTTGAAGAAGGTAAATAATAACAAAAGTCCCAAAATCTGGAAAAATACTCAACTTTTATTTCAAATCCAAAGACTTTGTCTAGAAGGACGCTTGAGAGTGCAAACCTTCACCAAGAATCTCAAGACTTCACTAGTTAGAATAATATATGACCTGTACCCTACCACCAAATTTCACAAAATTAAACCAGTAGGTTTTTCACAATCCCACCAAAAATGAAAATGTAATCTGTTCATAGCAACAACAGGACAGAGTTACAGTGGTACTGCAGTCACTGTTGTTTTGTACCATTTACTTGAGGTAGCACAGAGTGGTGTTTCATGAATTCATGAATTGTGCTAAGGGTCAAGTGTCTTGTGACGAGAATCAAATATGAGACGCATTTGGTGAGGCCAAAGAGATGGTAAGGCCAATTTTTGTTATTCCAATATCAGTGACAGAGCTGGTGTTGAGTGTCGACACTTACAAGGAAGAGAAGCTAATTTGGTCTGAGGCTATCTGTTCACATGTGACACATGTGTCAAGTGTAATGCAATGTTAGTTCACTGTGCATTAATGTAAAAATGTTTACAATTTTCTTTCTCCACAGGACAGACGCCTGTCAAGCAAACAGCTGCCCAGCAGGAGAGCGCATCGGCCACATTTACCACCTTCTTTAATACCTTTGGTAAAGATATCTACCATTATGCAGGGGAGGACATTAAAATCTATGAGACCTTAGACTCTTTTGGAGCCGTGATGTGGCCAGCAGTGAGTATCATCGTTACAGTGCCTATCGTAAGTATTCACCCGCTTGGATGTTTTCCTTTTTAATTGCTTTTATAAATCAATCATGGCACATGATAAAAATTGGCACAAAATTTATTGGAAAAAAAACTCTTTAATGTCAAAGTGAAAACAGATTTCTACAAAGTAATGCTAATGAAATAAAAATATGTAAAGAAAAATAATTGTTTTCATAATTATCTGCAATCTCAGTCAGTCGTGCACATCTGCTCACAGTGATTTTGCTTCTTTTTTGCTTTCTTTCTTCTTCAATTATGGTCTCACAGACTAAAGACCATATAGCCTTGACCATGGGTGCTTTTTGGCAAACTCTAGTCTAAATCTAATATGAATTCTCATCAATAGTGGCTTTCTCATTGCCACTCTCCCATAAAGCTTTGACTGATGAAGAACCCAGGAACCCAGCAACTCCTTCAGTTACAAGGGGCAATTGTAGGGATTTTGATGGCTTCTCTCACTAGTCTCCTACTTGCTTGGTCACTCAGTTTATGAGGATGGCCTGATCTGGGCAGATTCAAATAATTTCTTCAATTTCTTGATAATCGATTTCACTGAATCGATTATCCATCCCATGATTTGTACTTCTCAATAACCCTTTCCCTGGGTTGCTTGGAATATCTACATGAGGTAATGGTAGACAGGTATACTGATCCACCATTTTTGTGTCAAATTTTACTGACCATTATTGATTTATGAAAGCAATAAAAGGGTAAAACATTGAAGGGGTAAATACTATACTAATATAAATGATTAAATGCTACAAATTTGTCTTAACAATTTGTCTTTGTTTATCAAAATCGTTGTTGGTTCATCCTGCAGGCTTTGGCTCTGTGCTACTTCCTCGACAACAACATACAGAGGGTGAATC